>MU389721.1:840386-1339673 GCA_022578765.1 Xylaria sp. FL0933 | reverse complement strand
CAGCTGTACAACAGCCTCGTGTCCATTTATAGCGGCCCACCATAGCGGCGTCCAGCCGTCCTCATCCTTTGTCTTAATATCAGCGCCTTTATCGAGTAACAGCTGTACAACAGCCTCGTGCCCATTCTCAGCGGCCCACGACAGCGGCGGCTGGTCGTACCACTTATAATTTGCCTCCATATCCGCGAGATTGTCTTGGGTAAGCAGAACATCCATTACCCTTAGTAACTCCTCAAACGCGCCTCTCCAAGGGCAGTGGTCAGTGTCCACGCTTTTCAATGCCACTTTATAAACCTGCAAGGCTTTTCGGATATTGTCAATCGCCTCTCCGTATCTTTCCATTGCATTCAGTAACAGTCCGAAATTCCATAACCTGGTAAGCTTGTCTATATAATAATTTCGGCGCTTACACTCTGTCTTTGGACACATAGGTCCCTGTTTATTGCTTATGAGGTCTTCATAGCCTCTTCCTTGTGATTTGCTCCAATCCCACACAAGTAGCATATCATGCGGAAATGTTGTAATTGATTGGAAAGCAGGGTTTATATCGTCCAGGGGAGCCGCGATCATGATAATAGTCGAATAGCCGTTGCATAGACGGACGATTGTAGGCTTCGATGCCCCTTCTAGAAGACAGATAGCGTCCCCTACCTCGACAGTTTTGGCTGAAACTAGGAAGAAGAGAGAGCTCCGTTTCCCTTTTATGTCGAAATTACTCCTCCAAGTAACGCCCACCTCCTGTCTGTCAGCTCGAGTACCATCTCTTTTAGAGGCGGATACTGTGCCAAGAAAGTAGCCGTTGCCTTTAATTACCGCCACCTCCTTCAGCACATCCTTGTCACCCCAGGTATGCACATGCATCCGATCAGACAGGGAGAATTTGACTAGCTTCTCAAAGAGAAGCTGCCATTTGGTGGTACCGTCATAGTTGACCGATGATAACTCTATCGGAATATAATAATCAGAGCTCATACCGAGCAAGGCATACACCTTGTCGAGAATGTTTGAAGCGTCGCGGGTGTGGTACATATCCACCAGCTCGCTTAGAGGGCGGATATGTAGGGAAAACCTGCCCAGTCGATTTAGTTCCTCTGTTTCATGTCTAGGCCGGAAGATTGCGCCACGTATGAGGTAGAGTACCGAAGGGATTAGATGCTTTAGGTTTTGGTGTGTTTCGTAAGATTGTGTCAATTTGCTTAGGCCCAAGTAGAAGGCATACCCATCGAGCTCTATATAGCCGCATTTGATCAGAATGTGTCGAGCTGCGGCAATCTCTTGAAGGACCTGAATCAACAGTATTAACTTTGGTCTAGACCATCGATTGTCCGCCACCTACCCAGAAGCGCTGAAACCAGAGCCGTCCAAGCAGTTGGGAGATCGGATCTTGGATCGCTTCGTGGATTGTAGAATTCGTGGGCTGCTGGTCTGGTAGTGTGAGGGCCGCTTGTTGGCTTGCTGTGTCAGGGGAATTCGTGTCTTGCCCTTCCGCAGTCTTGCGTATTAGTTCGAGTGCTTCGTCGCTGTAGTCCGCTGCTTCTCCAAGCCAAACGATTACGCCCCTTGCTTTAGCAAAGATCTTTGCCATAGACTGAACCTGCTGTCCCTTTTCGACATCGTCTTCTTGGTTGATGCAAATAGCATCTACCCAGATGGTACGATCAGTAGCGTGATTACGAAGATGTAATAGCGCCGCATGAAGGTTCGCCCTGACGTAATAGGGACCATTGCCGCTCTTGTCATCCGACTGTATATAGATAGGCTGAGGGTTGTCCTTGGAGTCCCATGCGTACGACAAGGCTTCGTATGGGTGTGTGCCTTCGCCTAGAGGATACTCGAAGAGCTGGCATTGTATGTCGACCTCTTTATTTCCGTGTGGCATCAGGCGAAGCAAGCGAATAATGCCAGGTTCGGATAAAGGAGGAAAGGGGTACTGGTTCACAGGCTCATGGGGCTGTGTGGCATTGTTCTCGGGGGGCTTGCTTGACGGCTTCGCCTGAGGCGCTTCGGTCGGGGAAACTTGGTCTCTCGGCGGCCTGGTCTCTGAATTCGTAGAGGGAGAGAGAGGAGCCATCTGTAGCTTGTGTCGGCAGTTTAAATATTGGGCGGATAACAAGTTGCTGTTTCCGGACGGTGCCGTATCCGATCTGTTAGGGGTTGTCGCCTTCAACGGCTGTCGAAAAGTCGCTGGCGGGACAGTAGGGACGCGACCGTCGTTGGCAGCGACTCTCGATGGCTTAGCCCTGGCGACGCTGACACGAAATCATGGCCCGCTTACAGCCAATCGTTCTTGAGTCTCGGTCGTCGTGCAGGTCAGTCGTTGTACGTGTTACAGCGAAAATAATCATAACAACAACACCAATACAAAGCTTCCTACAAGCGGTACAGAAAGCCTTTCGGGCTGGAAAATGCGAAATCCAACAAGATTTATTATTTTAGCATTTTTGGCCAATCATTCACGCTGTCCTCGCTTTTCTTATATTTACCCCAAAAGCTCCTTTTAAAAGCCCACACCACTATATCATAAAACAATTCACGCACAATGGCCGAACCCTTGCTATTTACTTTTGATTATCATCTGTCCGTCGCAAAATACGCTGTCCCAAAACACGTCTATCTCGCCGCCCGTCCAGGTGTATCCTTTAGCTACATCGCAACACGCGCGCTCATATTAGACACGAGTATCGTATCCAACCCGCGTGTCCTCCTCCTCCAGCGCGCAGCGAACGATGAGGACCCCAACAAGTGGGAGCCCCCAGGTGGCGCCTGCGATGACGACGACGAGAGCATCCTGCACGCCGCGGCTCGTGAGTTGTGGGAGGAGGCCGGCCTCCAAGCAGCTCATATTAGCGGAACAGTTGGAGATCCCTATTTCTTTATGCTCGATGATGGGGAGCAGGTGTGCCAATTCCATTTAGCTGTGAGTGTGCGGACTCCGGCGGCGGTGAGATTGAATCCCAAGGAGCACCAGCGTTTTATCTAGGCTATTAAAGATGAGGTGAAGGCGAGGAGGGCAGACGGCATGGAATTGGAGTTCACGTCAGAGGAAGCTGAGCGCACGGTGAATCTGGTATTTGACTAAGTGAGGGGAAAGTTGTTGGATTTACTATTTTGCTACTGTTCTAGAATGCGTATTATCCGACAAAAGTAAACGCAGAGGAAATGGACCCCGGCAAAGCACCAAAACACACCAACCTAGCTTACCTGATATCGAATATGTTATCCATAATCTCCCTCCGTGCTAACATGTCTATTGCCTCTCCCTTCATTAATCCATGCACGTAGTATTCACCTACAAGCAAATAAAACTTGCCCACCAGTCTCAGGCAGAGCGGCACCTGACAGCCGAACAGCACACCCACCATATCCCCTGCTTCTAAACCCACAGGTCCAAGCACGTTGAATCTATGCGCTTAGTTCATAAGCTGTAACCGGACTTCGCTCCAGAGCCCATTGCTCACGGAACATACGAGACGATACCTGACATTCATTTCTTCCTATGTGAGTTCCGCAACATGAGTGACAGGGTGCCCGATCCGCACAAATTCGGTGCCCGCCTAGCGGGCTTTGCATCAGAGCAGCGAATCCCCCACCGGGAAATTCGAATATCATATCACCACATACAGTGGAAACCTCCCCCAAATGACTGAGTGGGAAGATAGCTGGGAGGCGTTCTTCAGCAAGAGTCTCAGACACGCTCTTGACCTGGAAATTGCAGCCAAGGGCCATCATCCCAAGTTCGACGCATTATTGCCGGTCTTATTTGACGTAGTCATACTGCGTCTACTAAGGCCGCCAGAAAACGAAGGTCGGTCGATCAAGCCCAGTCTCGTACATGGAGATCTATGGTACGCCAACTCAAGAATAGATCAGAACACTGGTGAATCCCTGATCTTTGACGCCTATTGCTTCTATGCTCACAGTGAGTGTATGTTTGAGCCCTAAAGCCAGCCCAGCTGCAAAGTGTGTGGCTTACATTATGGTTCTCATTTAAAGATGAATCCGGCCAGTGGCGCCCAGCATGTAATCGATTTCGGACGGAGTATCTGAATGCTTATCACGACTATATTCAAATATCAGCGCCTGAGGAGGATTACGATGGTCGGCTTGAAGTGTATAAGCTGTGTGTTACTGACGTTTGAACCCGTGGACTGCAACACTAATAGATTACAGCAGGTTTAACACGCATGTCTCTGCTCTATTCTCCGACAACCAAGTCCTACGAGAGCAGTAAGGAAACATCGGTCTATCGGTGTCTTAGTTCGAGTTATTTGACGTTAATCGCTGCAGAGTACTGGGAGATATTCGAGACTTAATTAGTACGAAGATACAGGAATATGAATCCCGGATATGCAGGCTATACTGGTTGTAAGCCGTGATATTTATATATCAATATAGACGTAAGTTCCGTTCTGACTTCTTATGACTGTAGTCCCTGGTACGTGATTTACGACTTCATCTCTTGGTAGTAACAATTTCAAAGTCTTACTTTGAATCAAAAAGTTTCAGGGTAGCGTCCAACATAAGCTAGTGAATAAGAGGAAAGAAATGAAAAGAAATGGAATCCACGTCCCTCGAGGCACAATGCACAATGGCTCAATCGTGTGACAAGGTCTCCCAGTAAGACTTACAATGCCAGAGAGGCCTATCTTCCCCTCCTGTTCCGACTCGGAAGGTGAACGTTGGTGTTGACTTGATTCCCTAATTGTATTCGTTCTGATATAACTGCTGTATCTCTAGTAAACATTTAGGAACTGTGAGCTCCGGTTAACTCTTTACAGTTAAAAGAGACTACCCGTATATCTGACGCTAGACAGTCGGTGAAATGGTGTTCCCAAGTTTCCCTGGAGTGTAATGGGGTTGTGGTCTTTGCAGCGCCGTCCTGATCGGGTTGACGAGAAGGACCCTTAGCCGTACCTTGGTTGTACTTTTTCCAACCCCACTTGGAGCCCAATTGATATCGATACTGTTTAACCCTATCGCATTAAGTTAACATATTTCTGGAGTCCTAGTTTGTTTGCCTTACGTTGGCCCGAAATTGTAATTCTCACGCATTGTTCGCATAACATCCGGTAGTGGCTGATTTTCGTCCACATACAGACGACGCAATACGGGTCTATGTTGTTCCCACGCATCCCTCTTCGCACGGCCGCGGTGTCTGTCTGTAAATTCCACATTCTCTGCGGTTGACGCAGTCTTGTAGTGAATATCACGGGACTCAGAAGACGTCCGATCTCCAGAATCCAATGGCTCGCCCGGCCAAAAGGGTGGATCATGATCCGTATGGGATTCTTGGTCGATCGATTCGGACGCGCTGAGAACTTCGGCAGAAGTGGCAGGAGCTTCAGAAGACGTAATGGGTATTTCGAAGGACGGGCTGAGAAGGTTGGGTGTCCCCTCAGTCAGACAACACAGGGACCAGTCAGAAAGGTCGGCGGCGATGGCTAAGGACTCTTCGGCTGCTGGCGATAAGCTGGTTGCAATATCGGGGGCCCACCTTGTGAGAGCATTGTTTACACATTCCTTGATGACAGATTCAATGTCGTGTTCCGCCCTTGTAGTGTATGAGACCGTATGACATCTTGGAGCGGAAACCATACGTACAGCCTCGAGTAGATCTGTCTCAAGCTGACGTAGAATAGTGGTGATGTCTTGTTGAATCGTTAACTGACTTTTATTAGACGCGTTTGTAGTTCCTTGGACATATCAGCCAAGACGAAAATATTGAAACAGGTTTGAGGCTCGACATAGGAAATTTGGGTGCAGCCAGGACAAACGCTGTTGGAACTTGAAGCTGCTTACCAGCATCACCACGTTCTCTAACTGTTTCGAACACTTCGGTACATGGACTAACCAAGCGAATAGGCTCAAGTCGACTCTCGGTAATGGTACCTGTCGTATGAGCAGACGTCTGCTGCATTTGATTAGAATCTGGCGACGACATCACGCCGTTAGACTTAAACTTGATGACTTGCTACAGCTAGTCAGAAGATTATCAGAATTGTGGTGTTAAACACGGGAAAATCGGACTTGGTAGTATCGATCTCCCATCAGCGGGTGCTACTACGCAAGAAACTGAGAACACTGAGGAGGCAGTTCGCCTAATGAAGGCAACCATGCATGTACGCGCAGTGTGGCAGCCTCACAGCCAACAGCCCCCCAGCCGCCAAGAAGCAGGCAACGTAAGAAGCTGGGATTCGGGTATACCGGGAGCAAGATGCAAAAACGGAGAGAAATCTAGTCGGGATTTGTTCTATTATGCATGAAGCGTAGCCTTTAAGGATGTCGCCTAATCCTTGTCTTCGCAACGATAACTAGAGTGCAAGAGTATGCGAACCTATTAGCAGGCTTGTTGATGGTAATCTGTGAACGAAGTTTCTAGCCTAATTAAGGAGTCTAGTCGTCTCATTCGTAAGTACCCCTTGTAGCTGGAACATTGTAGGCATACCCGTCAGTGACTGGGAGTTGAGGATGAGCCTTTCCGTACTGTACTCGGACGTTAGGCTTCCCTGCTTAACGTTACAAATGGCCTTCGAGGACGCGTATGCAATTAGGTCGGTTTCATACTAGTTATAGCGAGTTTCTCACGAGAGTGAATAGTCCTTCTGTAAAATGATCGGACTCTGCAATGAGAATGTCCTGGCCAGTGGTCCTGATGTTGCTACTACTCAAGATCGGCATGTCGTCTTCCATTGCTTGGAAAAGCCGCGATTGCGAATGCTTACTTGAGTAGCATCGTGTTGGGGATGTGCGCGAGCAGTAGAAGCCGCATACCCATGCTGGCATGGTCTGCGCCAGCGAATAGGCACACCCTCAGAACTGTGCCTTCTTTTGTACATCCTGAGCGTCTGGACTTGCATCCACTGTAACGCGCTCGATCGATTGCCTGCTTCGCAGGTTGCCGGCTCTGCCCCTCTCCATACAGAGAACGCCCCCTCTGGTCTTCCCATGTTTCTCCTGTCGGGCGAAGTTGTCCTTTCCCACTTTGCTGATAGAATCCTCCTCGCATATCTCTCTATCCTGTTATATCCTGTGGTCGATTTATAGTCGTGTAGGCTATATTGTTGACTGCCGGATATCGTCTGTATTCCACAACTGTCACTCCTTGCCCAGGCTTCCATTCTTACCCGTGCCTGCCTATCATAAACTCAACTACTCCGTCAGCATCGGTATATGTAAGTTTGCCTGCCTCTCTGTTTTGTTTATCGTATCGAAACCTTGTCTGTTTCTCCCCTTTCCGCTCATTCTAAGCATTGCGGCCCGAAGGGGTCCTGCGACGGCCATGCCTTCTGCATCGTGAAGAGAGCAGCAAAAGTCCTTCATCTCGACGCAAGGGGTTGCAGTCCTCATCGTATCAGTTGGGTATGGGACTTAGCGTGATTTGCAATCGGCTGACCGATGATATCGTCCCAGCGTTCCGATTTCTTGTCGGCCTCGCGTAATCGAAGAATATCTACCAAACTCTATTCGGCGGAATAGGCAACTGCCGTATGTTAGCTCCGTCGCGCACATCATGGGCAATGCCTAGCTGCTTTCAACCCAAGTAACACGATATGCTAGTGCACTACCCGGCCATAAGCATCTAGAAAGGGGAGCAAGGACAGTAGAAACAAGGCAATGGCTGAGCGGGCCATTACTATGCGCCAGATCCTCTTAAGCTATTGGCCGCGGATGCTAACGGCAGTCGTGAAGGAAGCCATGGGGGTTCTCATCCAGATCATGACATTATGTGGGTTTCCATTTTCGGAGATCATCCCCATGAGCTTCAATGATCTCTTCGAATTACCCGCCCTCTTTCGTACATGCAATTTCGCGCACCGCGTGAATCTTCTGGCCATTGTCGTCTTGTATCAGACCCAGGGGGTTTCCGCACTACCAGTGTCTTCGGGAGATACGATGACAGATATAGCAACGAAGTCATACGATCTAACTCGTACATCGTTCATAACAATGGCAGCGATGGGCGCCGTCACGATAATGATTGCGCTCGTTCAAGCGGTTATCGCGATCGCCAAGCTCAGGTTTGGATTGAGGCTTTGCCAAAGAGAGCCTTATGAGCTACCTAGGCACCCAGCTATCTGTGAGAATAGCGCAGAAGCTCACGCGGCGTTGGGACAACGCATCTCGGGCAGATCTCCGCCCAACTCTGGGCAAGAGCTTTCTGTTCTGATATCCGAGACCGTCGCCTCTCCAGATGCCAACGAGCGATGCCTCCCACAACGGAAACAAGGGAACCCTCAACAAGAAGCCGCGTCCATGCCCGCTGAGAGACTTTCTCGTATTTCGGGCGTAGATTCATCGGTCTAAGGTGAACTGGCTCGGCCAACACTTGAGGCGTTCTGCACAACTTGTACAAAGATTTGCAGGCAGGTCCTAGAGGAAGCCGACTTTTAGCTTTAGAGCGGATGAAATGGATTGATGGCTGATGGCATTTGATTTTGAATACATCATGGGAAGAAAATGCATTATATGAACTTGAAATCAGAAGAATTTTGCCTGACGCTTCAGTGTGGTAATCTAGCGGCTTGTCTTTGGCAACTCCAGAAATTCTGACTTGGAGATTATGTGAGAATCCGCTCCACTAGAAATCCTGCTGAAAATCCCAGTGGAAATCCCATTGGAAATCCCAATGGAAATTCCAATGGAAATTCCAATTCACTGCCGGCCAATAAGATTGACTGAAATTCCAATGGGTCGACGCAGCTCCAAACCAGTAAGGGCTTTTTACAGTAAATTAGCGTGGGTATGCACAGTTTATCACGGCCGAATCGAATTACGCGCCGATAGGTAGAAACTCAATCAATTTTAGGTACGCCCATGTGTACAAAACAGCCACCTGAGAATTAGTTATGTTTCACCCACCAGGAAGGTTACCCAGTAGCCGAGGCACTCAGTAAGTTTGGTTGGTCTCAGTTTTGATTCTCTTTCCATCAGGTAAGTCATGTCCAATATCACAAGGGCTGAATACAGGTCTTTGGGAATGGCTCAATATGAGAATAATATTCTATGAGCGCATAATGGCCCTTAGCCATCCAAAGGACCCTCTGTCCCTTGGAGGGCTAACCAGTCCCTACTAGTATATACATGAGTCCTCCGGGCCGAAGCCTCCTTCATGAGAAGGTTTAGCCGCGTGTCTCAGTCTGAGAATAGCTTCATTTACCTACTATCCGAGACATCCTGCAATTCGGCTTCATACCTCTAATATGATGAATATGAATACGAAAGGTCATGTGGTTCGCGGGGCCTCGCATAGGTGAGCTCCCTTCAGCGCGTAGGCTTCCGTACAGCATTCAATCCGTTCTGGAGAGCAGTAGGCGACAGATCAGATGGCGGGAGAATCTGAATCCTTGCCTCGTCAACGTTGGAAATCCTGGGCAGTAGCAGGTGCAAGGAAACGACACAAATGGCATAGTTCACATGAAACTCTCCTGTTTTGAGGGTTCATCATACTGAAAAGTGAAGAAGTAGATAACCCTATTTAACATTCTGATTTCTTCTATGTGTCGTTTCCTCTTGCACTCACTGCTGTCCTGGGTAGCGGACGGGTGCCTTTGGCTCTAAAGGGAATCGGTGGTGGTGAGCGTGTCGCCGACGGCAGTGTGGCAGACAGACGACAAACTTAGCAAGGGGACCCCTTGCTTGGTTAATTTTCCTTGGCTTCTAGCCTGTGCTTTGTGCTGTTGTCTGCCATTCAGCTGGTTCGCAATAAATCCTTTCGGGCTTAGCCCATATGTATCAGTAGCTACGCAGTAAAGCACTCGTAAACCTATGGCGAGTATACCCTATAAATTAATAAATCTGCTGTAATGAATAAATACTATCGAAGCAACGGCAATCCTACCTAAGAGATGAGCCAACTTCGTTAACTCGAATTTTTTCTTTAACGATTCACCCCACACGAGTTCTCCCGTAAGTCTTAACAGTATTGAGGGACTCGACAGTCGCGTCAATCGCATTTTTGGTGAGGTAGCACTTTCACATTGTCGGCTTCGGCCTAGCAATTTGGATAATATTAATAACTCGACTAGTAGACTCTGTATCAATTCGTCACTCACCGCTCTGATCTCGATAAATTGAAGGAGATACTTGTGTAAACTCTCGTGTACTTCTGAAGGGGATATCAGTCATACCAGGCACATAGGTACTAATGCGGTGTAGTAGTACCTGCTCAGCCTTCACTTGGATCAATAGGTAGCTGAAGCTGAACCCTACAGCGGAGGTTAACACAAGCATTTACTAAAGACGGGAGCTAAAGTTGACTCACTTACCTAGTGACCCTATTGATGTACATTCTTAACCACTTTGACCCACTACTAATCATTGCGAATGGCAATATCTACACACCGAAGGCTCGGCTTCAACTGGATTGGAGTCCATACGGGTATTAGCATAGTTACGGTACATTTATACTACCTAGGTTAGGTAATATGTACATCTGCTCCTTGGATTTGCTTCTGCGTGAGGATAAATCCCAACCCCCTAGCGTCCCTCTCAGGAGCACTTGGTGACCGAAGGCACGTTCGTACACTTGCTGTAAGTCGTACCTCCAGTAACAGCAACATTCGACCACGTCCAATCCGAACACGCGCCGCTTCCGCAAGTGATAACAACATCATAGCCGCCGCTTGCGACAGCTCCAGTTCCGACAATATTCTTTACGGTCAACTCCGTGACTGTGGGTTGCGAAGTTAGTGATGGCGCTCTCGTACAAGATTGACAATACGCTTACTGGGAATACCGCTAGACGCAGTACCGCCGTCGAGGTCCCCGCCGTCATAGTTCTGCTCAATGAGGATGCCGTACTTGCTGATGCTGGAGAGAGTGATGTCGTCGTATACTACATTGGAGATCGATCCAGTGTCGCCTTCAGTCGCCTTGATACGAATGCCTGGGTACAAGTTAGCATGCGACCGTTGAGACCCGATTCTTCGAAGTCACTATGAGTAGCTTACCATTTACTGATTTGGTAACCGTTGATGTGGTAATGCTAACATCGCTGACTGTGTTGTCACTTCGACCACCAACAGACCCGATAGACAATCCGTGTCCACCCGAGCAGTACCCATTTCTAAAAGTGATACCCTGATAGAGCTTGTCAGTGGCAATATTCGGAGGGATTCTGGGGTAATAGGGAGCAAATCTTCGACTTACCGTGCCCGAATTGATCGCTATACAATCATCCTGGTTGTAGACAGTGGCGTACTCTGCTTCTCATCAGCTTCGCTGCGCATCATTGAAAAGAGACAGCAGAGACCAGGAAATGTGAACGGGAACACATGTATAGAGCGGGAGAGAACATACCGATGAGGACGTCTGTCGAAGAGCCAATGTCGAATCCATCGGTATTGTGACCAAGGGCGCCTGCGTCACCAGCAGAAGCATCAATGGTGATGTAGGCTAACTCAAGGTTGGATACACCATTAATGCTGAAGACTTGGACTGGCGGGTTGAGAATCTCCAGATTCTCAATGAGTGAGTCGGTCAGATCGTGGGCTTGGAAGAACTTGGGCTTCGTCTTCCCGCCATTGCCACCCTCACCGTCCCAGTAAGATGGACCATTGCCGTTCAGGATAGAGCCGCCCGAAGCCTCACCAGCTACCTTGACGTTGGTGCCACTGACTGCGAAGAGCGGACCTTCCCACTCCTTATACTCGAATGTCGTCTCACCCTGGAAAATGACCACTGTTTCGTCAGGCAGATCGGTCATATCCAGTGTGACACCGCCCGGGACAGTCAAGGCGTCGAGGATGATGGTCGAGCAGGAAGCCTTGGACTTGCTAGCCGACGAATAGCCCGCCGTGCCGGAAAACTTGCAGGTCTCGGCACGCTTGGCAATCGCTCGCTCAACGGCTTCCGGGCTGGGGGCAGCGGTGGGCGCTGGGGCGGCTGCCGGGATCGCTAGTACAGGGGCGGCTGCTGCCGCCAGCAGTATTGCTGCCAAGTTCTGCGAGAAATACATCCTATGCAAGTCTTCAAGACACGAGAAGAGAGTGCAGTGCTGATCTGCTGCTGATCACTGCCAAGCCGGGGAGCCAAGAGGCCAAGACAAGATGAGACTGCGACTTAAATATAAGTCGGATGTTTCGCTATTCCATTTTCACGATCTGGACCATATCGCCTTTTGCGGCGTCGTGCTCCGTGAATTCCTAATCATCTTTGAATTGTTGCATTTTCGCACCACTCAGCGTACCACAGTCTATCAGTTCAAGACCACATGATTATGTTCGCTCTTGCTTCACGGTCTTGCTAGGATTAATTATGCCGAAGCTATCTTGGTCGAGGTGAAGTTGGAATTCCTCCAATTACATCAATTCTGGTAGTCCACCTAGGTTGGCCATGAAAAGGGCCTATTGTGGCCAGCATGTATCCCGCGTACCAAGGCAATAAACACACCTTTTTCTTTAACTCCAGCCGGCTTACAATATTAAGCTGTAGACCTAAAAAGTCAACAGAAAAGCAGCTTTATAACTGTCTCTAGGAATTAAAAATTATTCTGAATATACTATTAATAAGATGTTATTCATCTGATATATACAACTTGGTACTCGAACGTGCGCGTGGCGCTTTCGTACTATACTCGAGAGGTCGTAGCCTTATCTAATTTGGGTTAGACCTGGCCACAATAGGCTCTTGTCATGGCCAACCTAGGTGGGCTAAATTCTGGAGGCCAGATGTGCCTAGCGCTATGAATGTGGAGATAGTGTTGGACATGAATTTCCCCCGACGACCCTAGACCGCAGACGTCTTCTCGCACGGTAGGAATGATTTAGCTAGACAGAACGGTAAAATACAAGCGCTCAGTGGTGGGCTCATATCCTTCATGACTCTGTTTTGTATTGCTCGCCTGCCAGACGAAGATACCTCAAGCCACTCTCGCGTATCTGCACACGTACTAAGCTTTGAGATAGATCTTCAGGGATCTTAAGTTCTTCCGTAGTTCTTCCGTCCATTTGAATGTTCTCTACCTCTATGCTCCTTTTATCCTTCTGGCTGCGGTTTCGACACCAGTGAAGAGTTAGAAATGACTGCGTCCACAATCTGAAGTATCATTCCTAGGTCAAAGAATTTACAGCGCCATTCTCGCATTAGCGCCGTTTCTTGGCCCTACATGTTAGCAGAACAACAGTCAAGGGCTGTGAAGCGATCGGTAGAGAGTGGTCCAATTAGCTCTACAGTTGGACCGCAGCAGGGCTTCAGGTCGTCCTTCTCTCCTATTCCCAGCGTGTTCGACGCTTCATTGCCAAGCTCTGGGCTAGTCTGCGAAAGGAAACGCCAGTACTTAACCTTGATAAGGCATACCGAGAGGATTCAGTCCGAATAGTCCTTGAATAACGGTATTCGACTATCCTCACAGCCGTATCTCTAGCTTCATTACATCACCATTCCTGAGCTACAATTAAGAGGTTCTATGGAGTGGCTTAGTCACCAATTTGACTAGGTGCGATGAGTTCAAGGATGAGAGAATACTAGATAGTTCACGAGAACGTGGACAAAAAGCTGTGAAAATATTATCATTTATCCGAACTGGATTGCTTTCTGTTTGAGCACTCAGTTGGGCATCAATTCAGTTTCCTAAGGGTCCTAAGAAGCGTAGGTTCGGCGCATCTCGCTAGAGACCAGTGCCTCTAGCGCTGCGCACAGGATTTCTCTGGTTGAATACGAAATAAAGACATGTCATATAGAATATATCACATCATATAGCTCTCATCCCACCTTGAAGCTGTCTTAGAGAGCTATTTAGCTTCGCCAATTCGAACCCTGAGATCCAGGGCAAACGCCAAGAAGACAAAGGGCTATATACACTAAACTTAGATCTACGATAGCTGTATAGAGCCTGATCAACGAACTTTGCAGTCATAGCATATCATTTATCATGTTGGGACTATCTTCAAGCCCTACACGTCAGTATGATTGTCACAGAAGGGATATTGCATTGGGTTGAGATTCAGAATTTACACGTTTATTTCTTTGTCCAGTTTCTATATAGAAGCAGGGCTAATCAGACCAGCAACTGCGTTTTTGAAGATAAGGAAAGAATCAAACTAATCTGGCAGTTATCTGCGCACTGCAGCAAAGCTAATCAAAGAGCTAGTTTCGCCGACAACTTCCGAAACGATTACACCGTCTGTCGCGCCTTTTGCAGCTCGCTAAGGTTCTGTCCGCCCCATTGGGTTGAATCAAGAGTCCACAGAGCGTAGAGGTTGATGAACCCATGGGCGTAGCTGAACAGAATTGAGAGCAGGATGAACTTAATATCGGAGGGGTGCTTACAGAAGTGCGGGATCAGCTTCACAATCTTGGTGAACAAAATCCATGATCCGAGAGCGACATATGCAAGAGTGGCAGTACCAGATGAAGCATCCTTCAGAGCACAACTGAGAAGGAAAAACAACAAACCGTCGATCAAGAGAGCCGGGGTCTGAAACTGACCTAAGTAAATGTAGTAGAGCCCCCAGAGATATCGTGATGAGCACCAGTATGATGCTGTTATCATTACAGAAAGGTTTCCTTGCCAGTGGCCACGAGCCCATCTCAAGCACTGATGAATATATTTGCTATTCGACTCAACTGTCGTCTCGATGGTGGCGCGCGGGTCAGACTGAATACGGATTTCCCATTGTCTAGAGTACACATAGCGCGTCAGGCACTTGTCATCTCCGATGTGAATTTTCTTGCCTCGCCAGGAGTCATTCATGAAGTATTCAAAGAATTCATTTGTCTGTAGAATTTCGGTACGGTAGGCAGCGGTCCTCCCTGACAAGGTGCTGATCGACCCGTCAATACTATTGCAAGCGAGGTTATTGAAATTGCGACGTTCAAGGTAGCCGATGCCCAAGAAGTTCCAGCCGCTAGGGTTTGCCTGGCGCTTGACTCGCTGGAGCGGACCACCAGCACCAACTTTTGGATCTTCGAAAACCGCAAGGAGGTAGTCTAAGAAACTTTCAGGCCAGAAGACGTCATCGTCGGCCAGTATGGTGATAGCGGTCTTCACATGTGGCATAGCTTCGAGAATCTGCACTCTTTTATTCAACTTCTCAACCCCTAAGACCGTAACTTTAAACTTGTTTTTGTGACAATAGCTAGAGAGAAGCTGAACATTTGCGTTGCTAGTGACGATGATGATGGCGGACGGAGAGCAAGCTGTAACTGAGCGTAAGCACTCAACGAGCTCTGATGGAGATTTGAAAGTAGTTGGAATGACTACCGTGACGTCCTTCCCAGAATACATAGGCTGGAGTTGTATAGGCGTAGGTTTGACTAGGAGGTTGGCGAAGAGGCCTATGATTGTCCTTACATATCGAAAGGCGAAGAGCGCAGAGAACAGGTAAATTGCTCGAGATATCATGATTGAAGGAGCAATTGTTGTCTCCTTGCTGGGTTGGTGAGTAAGGCTCGATGGTTAAGCACAGTTGGATCGCTGAATACAGCTAGAGCTAGATCCCTGGATAGAGCTGGATCGCTGAGCAAGCTGTATGATTGAGTAAAGATGGATAGTAAGTAGAGTTGGTTTCGAGTGTGACTGTGCGCCTTGACGAAGATTAAAAGAATGAGCACCAAACGAGTACTTTCGGAGGCTTATATACTCCTCCTCGGAACAAGATCTCCATCTTCAATTGATAAACAACGGACGAGATGAAGAAAATCGTATACCAAACACTCAGGGAGAATAGCATTATCGGGAATAGGGACAAGAATCTTGCACAGCAACATGAGCTTAGTTCTTCGTCTCTCTGAGAGGGCGTTACTGGGCTCCTCGGCCGTTACAACGTCTTGGCAGTGCTGAGCAGGGAAGCACCTTGTTTTCTCTAGCATCATTAAAACAAGACGATTCTGCGGCTTTCAGATGCTGAGATTACAAAGTGATTGATGTTAAGTGCGTAAGAAGACTAAAGGCGAATTCGCCATCACACATGGTGTGTTAACCCTAGCTATGGCCTTATAAGAGAAAGAGCATAACACAAAGTACAGGACGAAAGAAGCCAGAGACGGGAATATATTGCGGGCTATGGACAGGGGCAAGGAGATTGCGGGAGCTGTTAGGGGGGTTCAGGGGCAGCCCGTCGGCTGCTCCAGCTGTTTACGAGCCGCTGATGCCCGTATGGTCCTTCTCCATCAGTACATCCTCTCTGTAACTCCCATCCGGGCCTTTAAGATAGCCGGCTTGGTAGAGGCTACGACTCATGATTGGAGCAAACACTTGGTCACAAGTAAGTCACATACGTTACGGGGGGTGTGGGTTACGAGCGGCCTAAGTTGTAACATCTGAGGGGCTTCGCTTCGTATAGCAGTCTACTTCAAATTCATCTTTCGAAGTTTTAACACGAGCAACAAGTTTCACTCTAACGTACGTGAGTCGTTCAGGATCTGTGTAGGTAATCCTGAATACCACTCCGCGATATAACCCCATTTTGCAGCAGCCCGGTCAAGAGCGGCAGCAAATAGTGGAGGAAGTAGAGCTGGTCAGGCGCCATGGGGTATGGCGATCTGGCCTGTAACATGGCCCTTCTCGTCTCCAGCAGCCTCTGAATATCCGGGCTAGACCCCATCCTGATCGTCTGGCCCTCCATCAGAATCGCACGAGGGCCGTGAAACTGGCTGGAGTCTCCGTTGGTAAGCAGAACGCTGGCAACGTGTAAGCCGCGGGGCTCGAGAACCTGCTTCAGCAGTTCTCTGTAGCAACGATCCCAGTCAGAGGGAGTGCCCTCGGCCGGCCGTACGGAAATCAATGGCGTGCGTAGCGTGTCGTGAGTCCAAAATGCTGGAAAGACAAGGTGAGGTTTCAGATTCTCGTCAAAGGATATCGAGGCGAGGCGATAGGAGATTCGATTTCTCACGTCGTCCTTCCCTACGTTAGTATCGGAGAACAGTTCGTGGTAGACGAGTTCCTGTATCTGTTTCTGAAGCTCGGCCGAGGGCACCCAGAGGTATGGATTGGGACCGGGCATCGGCCGATTCGCTTGATGGATTGCTCTAGGTGGCTGTGGTGAATGATTGCTCATGGTTTGGAAATATGAAATTGGTCTCAGTCTGGTCCGTTGTAAGGTGTCCCTGAGGTATTTAGTCCAGAGTACCGGCTACTCTAGTATGTTAAAAATAATGATGTGCTAAAGATAGATACTACAGTCTATGAGGTCGCGTTGTAGAATCCCGGAGAATAAAGTGAGACCTTCTAGAGATAGATAGACTGGAGATTCTGCCTTAAATAGTCGCTGCTCCTAGAATTGTACATACAATTCAGGTATACTGAAATGAGGCTCATACGAGGATACCTGGAGTTGACTGCCCGGCCATTTGGGGTGTAACTAACAAATCATCCCTCGCCGCTTGTTCAAGCGCAGTAGTAGATGGTCCCTGACATGTAAGCAGAATTCAGCATTTTAGCCCTGCCTTTCTCAGGTCTATCCCTACGGCAGAATTGGCAAGGGAATCAAATTGGCATGCTTCGAGTTAGACGGTCTAATGCAAGTGGTCGCTATACGAAGAGGTTAGATGGACATCCCGGAAATCTAAAAAATTGCCCGAACCAGAGGCTCAAACGCTCGGCTTCATCCCTGCGAAGATCCGTAGGTTTTGAACGGCAAGTATGAGGACCACTCAATGCCTCTTTTTACGATCTCAGCTCTATAAAGCACGCAGTTAAAATGTAAAAACCCCTTTAAAACCAGTTTAAGATTAGCCAAGAAGTCAACGTAAGGTCTGTTAGAAGGTAGTGCATGTGTGACGGTTCGGGATACTTACAGTTTCAGTAACGGCCTTATTTATCATTACATAAGGGCATAATACGAGGGAGAAGATGTTCGGTCTTGCCGTGATAGAACCGATAGAGCCGATAGAGAGGCATTTACTGCCTCTCGGAAATCTCCAGCCCTGCTGCTCCCTGTTCTGACGCGGCCACATGTCAAAAACCTGCCCTTGGTCTGGGGGTTTTTATAGTCAAGTATCATGAGAGTAGAAACGCGAGCTCTAATTTTATCATCGAGAAAATTAAACGAGAAAACTACAAAACTACTATACGCTTTTTGTCAAGGTCTAGATCCTCTTGCCACGCAATGTGTTCCGCGTAGATGCAATCCAAGGCCAAGATCAGGCGAAAGAGTCATCTTTTACACGGTGTGTTTTATTTAAAAATTCTAGCTAAGTATGAAGATGTATGATATATTCTTGGCGCCGATGGTATTTTTGATATTGTACAACGTAGATGAGACTGTGTGAGGGCTACTGTGAACACAAAGGTTCATCAGGTAGTCAATAACAGCGCAGGAAACAGTTTGCGAAGCTGTCTCTTTCGATCACCAAGTTCTCCATAACTTTTTATACCTGTGTGTGCGGCCAGCCTCCTCAGTTATATCAAACTAGCTCACTTCGATGCGGGGTTCACTTCATTGTTCAGCATCGTGGAGCTCACTTCATTGTTCGGCCACGCGTGTCTCACATGACTTTGCTTACTTCAGCTCTTTAAAATTCTTTCGTGGTCGAGATAAGGAAGCTGAAGAGAGATAGTGTAAGCGAGGTAGTGTAATCTCGGATCTCAAAGCTAGACCATCTAACCGAGGCATGGGATTCTGGTGAATAGCATGAGGCTCATTCCAAAGGAGCGTCATCCCCTCCTTGCTTTCTCCAAAGTGTCGAGGCTCCAAGAATGACAATGGCACGATGAGCCTTTTCTTCGGGAAGTCATACCTAGCAGTTTCCTTTACCGTGATCTCTGGCACTCTGGAGTGTTTAGTCCTTTCACTAACGAGATCCACCACGGTCACGGATGTCAGAAGATCCGGCGTCGGAGTGCTTCGACTCCAGATCCTCTTCGTCCTTAAGATTGAGTGTAGGCACCAACGCTCTCCTCTGGTGGCGACCTATGACTGGAAGTCTTGACACCGGATCCAGTTCCCTCCTGTGTTGTCGCTCCCTATTGTCTGAAATCGATTGATCAGGGCGATCGCCCGCAGCCCACGCCATGAGCGTGCTCTTGCCTATCTCGGGCGGGTAGAACGTAGAGACAGTAGCCCCATAGCTGTCTAAGCACGTGAATTCGACAGCAGCGTCCCGCAGATCAAGCTGGGAAAGGACATTCCGCCGAAGTTCTTTGGCGATATTTCCCCATTCTTTAACATCCGGATCGCCAGGCATGAACTCTACCTGGAGAAAGTGCGCATAGAGCGTTATCTTCCGGAGCTTGTAAATCGGATGCTTGGGCATTCGAATTACCCATTTCTCGTCGACGTCAAGGTTGCAGGCTTTGTATTTCAAGGTGAAGGTTGCCTGATCGGTTCTGTCACTGGAGAGTCTGCTGCGGAAGAAACTTTCTATCTTTTCCAAGACGGGCTGATGTGGAGGATGTCCTGCCAAGCGGATAATATCCAATCGTGGTTCCTGTTGGCGTTCACGTTCAGCTTGATACATGGTGAAGCTGCTTTTTGGGGCCGGCTGGTATGTAAGGGAAGTGTCGCTGGGGAAGCCTGATATGATTTTGAAGTAGAGACCTGGGTTTTCAGATGAAGAGCCATCAAGATGATTATCGGATAGACGTCACTGTCAATACGGTTCAAAGTCACAGATCACTTTACCTATGGGGAACACTAGCAAATCGAAGAGTGGCCTCATAGGTCCCAGGGAGAAGTGCTGGCTATCAGCCTGCGATAGCTCGTGTTACCTAGATAGAGTGGTCACGCCTCAACTTGAGTTACTTATGGTCTCCAGAAGAAACTAAGGAGGTAAGGGATGTAAGTTGAGATCATGTAAAGGGATGATTGTACGCCCAGCGCATCACATGGCTATTTAGCAAGCTGTACACCCGATTCTGTAGATGGGTTGCACATGATCGCTATCCCTAAATTGCGAGGTCAAAAGATCATAGGGCGTAAGTGCATTACAAGGTCCCCATACTCCCACGAGTGCAGATGAGCCTTGACGACCGTTAGCCAGCAAGTCCGATGTTGAGTTTCATTTCCTGTTGACACCGTCGGTAAAACGGCTAAATGAATGAATGAATATCCAGCAAAGCCTATGCTTCATACACAGACCTAGGATTGCTCCATACATAAGTATAACATTGTGCGAAGCTAGTGGATAGAGAAGAACTTACTTCGAGGCGAAGTTTGTTTACTTCATTGAGCTGAAAAGGGAAGAATGCCAACACTAGGTACGCCTCTGAAATGCCTGAAACACGTCTCAGCGGCTACAGCAGGTGGAGCCGGCGCTACCAAGCCCGCCCTGACAAGCGCCGCCATACGACCCAACGAAGCCCGCCAAAACCCGCCCGCAACAGCGCACTTAGCGCCCGCCGTCTCAGCGACCGAGTCTCTCCAGCCAGTCGTTCAGGCGCTGGGGCCGGCGTTTACTACGACGAAGACCCACCGAAGGACCCAAATAGCATACCTAAACTTACCTATACCCCAGATAGTACGCATACTGCAGTAGAGCCGCTCTCAATCGCTTGGCTGTGAGAGCCTCATTTCGGCATCACGCAGTCTCACAACATTTCTTTGTGTCAAAGGGCAGGGAAACAAGGCCCGCCTTGCCCGCGCTACTTTTGTCGCCCTCTGGACTCTAGGTTAAACAATGCCCTGAAGTCGTCAACCTAGTTTTCACCGCGCCTTTGGACCCCTTGGCGTGACCCGACCCTCTTTGTCTATTTCATTGTCTCATTGATTTATATATCTACGAAGCCCTCTCCTTCTCGTTTCTTACCTCACCATCTCTCTAGTCTTTCTCGTCGTCTGCTTCCAATCATTTTCATTTCTTCGTTTCTTCACTACATTTCATTCCATTTTCACTTCGAAGTCTTCGACACTGGTTGTCACCGTTTGGGTTTATAGACTGAATCATCATTATTCATTCGCTCTTCTACGGATCTTTCACTATTTGGGAGTTATTGAGTTTCTCTCGTTAGACTAGATCTCCGTCTGCGTCATATCGACTCACACACATTTACACACACACACACACACACATCCACTCACTACTCAAAACATCACCACATCACCTCAACCATGAAGCTCGCCCCCCTCGCCTCCAAATTCGGCAAAGGCGCCATAACAAAGCCCCTCTACATCTACGAGACCTGGCTACGTCTCACGGGCCGCTCCCTGCAACTAATCTTCGCCCTCGTGGTCCTAGGCCTCTACGGCTCGCGCGTGTCCTCCGACCACAGCCACGCCCGCCCCCAAGCCGTGCAATGGGTCTTCGCGCTCCTCGTCTCCTCCCTAAGCGCCATAACCTCCCTCCTCTTCGCCATCCCGCAGCCCTTCGTGCGCACGGCGCGCCTCTTCGCGTGGGACTTCACCTTATTCATCCTCTGGATCGCCGTCTTCGGTACTTTCGCGGTAATCTTCCTGCGCATGCCCCACGACGACGCGCATAAATGGTACGAAAACACCCGCGTCAGCGTCATGCGCCACGCGGTGTGGGTGGATCTCGTCAATGCCGTCTTCTGGTTGTTGACGGGCGCCTACGGGTGCTTCCGCACGTTCGTCTCGCGCAAGGTCGATGAGAAGATCGATAGCAAGATGGGCCAGCTCGAGGATAAAGTCGCCGGTAAGCTCGAGGAGTCTGGTTTGGGATCTAAGCTCGGGAAGGCGTCCAAGGTCGCCTCTGTCGCTAGTAAAGTCGCGCCCGTGGTCGCGCCTAAGTTCGCTCCTAAGCTGAGCAAGTTTACCGAGTCGCACGCGGTGTAGACTGTCTTTTCTCCGAGTTATAAACACAAGGGAATTAGACATCATCAGGGGTGGGAAAGAAGACGTAGTACTAGGTGGATTTAATCGCGGCTTTTTGGGATATAACAGCATATCATCTTTCAGCGCATTTGAGTAGGCGTTTCGGCGATATAGCATATCAAGTGATTTTTAGAGCCTTATTTACTTGCAAAGGCGGTGTTAGTTTTGGGTATCCTGTATCATCATCAGTTAGCGTAACGCATTTAATAGATCTGCTGTTTCTAGGCAGAAGAGTCCGCTAGGAGGCCCATAACAATCAACGTAATTTGAATATACAACAAACCGAAATATTTATAATACTTCCACTCGTACTAGACAGGTAGTTGCAGCATAGCACTGCTCGGGTAATTCACTGCCCCCTTCGGCAAATCAAGCGTACAGTAGTCCCGAATACTCGAATCTAGGTGGTGATTGTGGCCGATTCCAACCGGCCACAGAAGAGAACCTGTGTCTATTGATTGTTCTTTGCTCTTTTCTCCAGTCACTGTAAACTCGCAGCTCGTATATGCATTCATTCAATCATTACGGTGGGCTCCGACCTCTGGCACAACAAATCCAAAGAAGACGCCATGTAGCCATTTATGCACACCCCCTATCCCCCCCTGCAGACCGGAGCCAAAACAGAGCCAAGAAATGATGAGATAAATAATGATGGGTGTTGATATATATATAAAATGCTCATGCTTCACTCACGCCACCGCAACAGCTCCCCCGCCTCCATAACCCCAACGACCTCGCCCCTGCTATCCACAACGGCAAGGATCGAATCCTCGCCGCACGCCGCCTCGCCATAGGCCGGCGCCATGAGTGGGTCCCGGATCCAGCGCGCGGCCTGCGCGACGCGCGTGTCGGCGCCGATGCTGATCCATTCGCTGCGCGGCACGAGCAGGTCAGGGATATCCGACAATACGCGCGTCAACTGCTTGGTGTCAAGGCGGCGGATGCGAGAGGGGCAGGCGAGGGCGTCGCCGACGCTGACCCAGCCCGACGGGGACGCGTAGCCTGCTTTTAGCACGTCGGCGCCGGTCAGGACGGTCTCGCTTGATGAGGCGGGGACGGCGGCAGAAGGGGGGTTGATGGAGGCGATTTTATCGATGCGGACGGCGAGATCGCGTATCGAGATCGCCTTACTGGCGCTGGCGCTAACAGTAGTTGGTTTGTTACTGTTCCCGCCGCTGTTATCGCTGCTGAAAGCAGCGCCGATGGCACCACCGGGGTGGTTGCGCGCGAAGACGGAGGAGACGCTAGCGTGCAGCTCCTGCGAGACCACGACGGCGAGCGCATCGCCCAGCGCAAGGGCGACAGTAGTAGATGTGGTCGGGGCCGAGATGCCGAAGGAGACGGTCTCGGGCTCGTGGATGGGCGCCGGCAGAAGGATGGCGCCGGGGCGGTGGCGGATGAGCTCGCAGTCGGCGGGCTGCGAGTGCGCCGTGAGGACGATGACGGGGAGGCCCGGGTCGACGTGCGGGAGCAGGGCCAGTAGCTCGGACGTCTTGCCGGAAAAGGTGATGAAGAGCACGACGTCACGGTCGCTTATCTGGCCCAGGTCGCCATGCAGGGCTTCCGTGGGATGCAGGAACGTCGAGTGCAGGCCCAAGCTATTGAATGTCGCCACGAGCTTCTTCCCGATGTGTCCCGACTTGCCGACGCCCGTGACGACCAGCTTCCCCCTCTCGCGGCATTGCCGGACTATGGCTTCCACCGCGGCGTCGAAGCCTTCTGCTGCCGTCGCATCGGTCTTATACAGCTGGGTCAAGCTCCGGAGAGCGGTGGCCTCGGTGCTGAGGACATGGATTGCGCCCGTGACGCGTCGTCTCGCGACGGAACCGGCGTCTTCGACGTCTGTGGCGAGCCCTCTGCCGTCTAGACAGAGGGGCTCGATGGGCGTGCTAGACCCGGCATCTGTGGGCGTCAGAGGCGACGGCGGAGACGGCGGGGGCACGGAGGGGCGAGGGGCTAATCCTAATAGAAAAACCTCGCTGTTGTGGACAGGGTGGTGTTCGACCATGATAAGACGACGCTTATAAACTTAGTCGTGCGGGCAAGACTGGCGGTATAAGGTTAAGACAACGAAAAGTAACTTCAAATGTCTTGCTTGGTGGCGGCCATGTATAGCGGGACACAGTCCGATAAACATGGCATTCGGTCTCGATCGACTCGACACAACTCTCTCAAATGTTCGTTGCCATCTGGTCCGACGAGCAAAAGCGTAATCCTGAAGAGGAGAGAATCGCCCCCTGGATCTCTTATTACGAGATGACGGGATGAGAGGACAAGCGGAGGGCCCGGAGTAGATATAAGTCTACGGACCGGTCTTATCTCTAGTCTAGTCTAAGTGAGATAGACGAGATAAAATTAGTCTAGATAGAGGGGCCGAACAAGAAGGGCGGTTTAGCCCATATATACAAACATAAACAGTGGCATAGCGATACCGTGTTTTACTTAGTCCCGTCTAAGTTCGATTGCAGCCGGGAAACTGTTGATAAGCAGCATCTACTTGTGATCGACACTACAGTATGATTATCAAGACGCACAAAGGGACGCGCAGACTTTGCAGGTTGGCCCGGTATGTGCGGTTGTCCTGGATGCAGGGAGGGCCGATTATCTTGATGAATCATTGCCGCATGCGGCTGGCCATGTCTTGTAAAACAATGGTGCGCAGGCGGTGCGCAGGCGGTATGCAGGATGGCCCAGGAGATTCTGGAGGCACCATTGGCCCGCACCCATCGGGGTGAATAATGACGCTTAGAATAGCGTGCCTTGCGTGCTCTGGTCTGTCTTTGCTCGTTGGACTACTATGCTACTAGTAGTATGACCGCTTCGAATTATATCGAGCGAGCCAGGGCCGTGCTCGGAAGGATTGGATGTCGTTGGAATGCCGGAACTACCGGGCTTGTGTGCGACAAGGGTGTAAAGGGTCTTGAGTGAGTGTTGTGTTCCTGAGGCCCAGCGGGCAGTCCTGTGATGGACGAGTTATGTGTGCAAGTGCAGCAGCAGATGTATGTAGGGTGGGATGATGCGCATGCTAATAGAGCTAGATCTCAACCGGTTAGCGAATCGCGTGGACCCGATGTCTACCACCTACCCGATTAGCTGTCATCTCGGCACCCTTCCACACCCTCGACACCCTTATCCAATGTTTTCTTCCCTGCTTCTTGACCCTGTCGACCCTGTTGAAACAAACCTGCATCTCTGTGTGGATGCCACGCCGCGGGGTTGCCCCTCATGGCGGATCTATATATTAAAAGCAGCCGATATTCGCGACTAATAAGATTGCTTTGCCAAAGATTGTAACGTAGACAGACTGATGATATGGTAGATGCTTGGTAATAATAATATTAGTACTTAGTAGCTATGTGGGGGTTGCAACACTCGGTAATCTTTCGATCACCTAAGCAGTATCATAGATCCCCTAGCTGCCGGGGTTAGCGGCCTCCGTCCGGAGTAGCTTACTTACCATCTACCATCTTGGTGTATCAACGACAGTGGCTTTACCTTAGCATCCCTTCGAAGATAAGCAGCACGCGACTTAGGCCCTCATATGATTGTGAACAAACACCTTGGCGCATCAGTAAATGGCTTCTTCCACATCTCGGCCAGATCTGTCTGGGCCAGGCCGTTCACGTGGAGGATGCCTATCCTTCGATAGAGGCCCTTCTCTTCAGGAGCCTCCTCTAGGATGAGAGCGCACAGATGACCGAGATATAAGCAGGCGACCTCTTTCACCCTCATATCATCATCATCAATCCAGACATGGCTCGTAGATATCGGCCGTAGGTTATCCCAGAAGATCAAGACATGACTCTGCCCCGGATTATGCTGCTGTTCCATAAGCATTCGCATGACTATACCACGACATATGAGGCGGCCGCATAATTTCAAGAACCCGCCACTCACAGCGCCGAACGGATGATGCCGGTCGGCATCGACTTCCACCCCGACGACCGAAGCGTCAAAGCCAGCCCTTTCATATCCGAGACGCAGGAAATAAGAAATAGCCGAGTCCTGCGAAGCCCAAGACCAAGACGGGCACCGATAGCTCGATGTTTTCTTCCCAGGTCCTCTGCGCCCCCACAGAAGACCGACCATAAGGGAATCGCGCCAGAGCCCAGCGACGTATTCCGCTCCGCTGTTTAGACTCACAGCTTCTGCAAGGGCGCTGATGGCGACGAGCTTATCGCTGCCACGTGCGAGCCGGCGCGTGGTATATTGTGGCACCAGCACTCTATACCATAGGTCCACCCTCTCTTGCGTCGTGAGAGGTGGTGCGCCGTCTTGTGGCATTCTGATTTCATTGGGGCCGCCGAGAGGTAGTAATGGGAGTCTGTCCTCGCGTTCGCTTAAGTGATTGCAGTGCCACAGAAGCTGAGATTGGGTATAGTACAACGTGCGCGAAGATAAAAGAGACTCCTGCAGGCACCAGGCTCGCGTAGACAGGGGCCCATGCAGGACATGCTGCCTATACGGGTCATTGTTATCGTTTATGTACTTGTAGAAGTATAATGTGCTATGTCGCCCGTCGGAAAGTTGGCTATCAAGCCGCACGAGGTCGACGTAAACTTCTAGATGCGATGTAGACTGCGTGTTGAAGGCGCCTTCTGTGGACGAGTGGCCCGAGGCCACTGCAATGGTGAGCTGAGAGCCTCTGTAAATACCGGCCATCTTTGACCCTTCGCGAGCCCAATCGTCGTTGTCGTCTTGCACGATGCATATAGCGTCGATCCAGATGTACCGTAGCCCCAGTCGCTGCGCAATAAACGTCGCATCGTATAGCGTAGGCGGCAGCTCGGAGCGGTCGAACCCGCCTTGTCGGTCTTGGAGATTAGCTTTCGTCGTAATCCAGCTTGGATTTACGTGTTTGCCCCAGCAGTAGCTTAAAGTGCAGTAGGTATAAGATTCAGGGTTGGTTGTTTGTGTCTCTATTAATGCAAGTCGTTCTGAGTTGCCGGGCATAGGCTCGATCAGCCTCGTTGGGAATTGATGATATACGTGACTAGCAGATCGCTTTTGTCGCCCAGTCGTATCAGATCCCGCATGGCTACCTTCATTCGCGCAGCAGTCAGCCAACCATGATCGCGCCACATCAAACGAGGCATTAGATCGTGTATCGGTTAAACAGCGCCTCCAAGGAACGCCCAGATCAGCAGCTGGGTCAAGCTCATCCGTGAAATACGTCAAGCTCCTATCGTCCAGAATCAGTATCGCGCGGCGGAGGCTGGGCAGCATGTTACGGGGCAATGCTATCACTATAACGCACCTTGTTTGTGTCACGACACGTAGATTTTTAGCATGGGCGACGAAAATGTGCTGATCCTTCAAACAGATTCTGAATTTGTTGGACCATTCAAGTTCAAGTTTGACAAGATGAAGTTTCTTCCGCAAGAGGTAGCAGAAGTGGCAGCTCCGTGAGGAAATCTTGAGATCAGCAAGCGGTAAGTGAAGATAGCCAGACTTGGAAAGGATTCTTTCGGCATTCACCATTTTGCACGTTTCGCAAAGGGTGTCGTCGGAATCAACATTATTCAAGTAGCATTCGACGGGCTCGCGCGGGACTGATGGCGATGCACTTGGAGGCTTCCCAGTCATACTTGAGAAACGCTTCCTGCGTTGCTCCTCTCCCTCAAAGGAACGGACCCGCCTGTTCTTACTCGACTTTGGCGATATGTCAAGGTAAATATCGTGATAAAAACCTTGGCCGTCTTGAGGATGACGTTGTCGAACCCTCCAATTGATTTCTTCCCTCCAACTCGTCCGAGGTGATACTGACCTCGCTCGGCCGCGAAGATGCGCAACAGGTCGATCAGATTCTCCGCGCCGACTGCGTTCTTGTGAGGGCGATACGCGTCTGGAATACTCGTCCCAGGATTGTATTCTGAACTTGTACCATACGCTGTTAGGTCAACACTGCCCGTATTGGTAACATTCTCTTCGGTCTCAACACCTACATCAAACTCATCAGATGAGTCTTCACCACCATACAGGTCTAGTGTCCGATCCAAGCGAGGATTCGGACGGTCGCCGCCATATATCCTTGAAGCTGCGCGTGATAACATAGCTGCTGGATCAGTGCCTCGCTTAGAAAAGCGGCCAATATCGGACAATTTGTCTTTGAATCGCTGAAGTCGCGACTTTCCTTCGTGTTGAAAAGAAGACTGAGCGTATGACGCTTCCCCCTCCAACAGAGAAGCAACCGCCATTTTCCGACTTTTATAAGACGAGTGGGTAGACCTGAAGAGTAGTTGTTGTAGCAATGCTTCATTATGATTGAGGCTCCGGTGAGACTCTAGAGTTAAGTGATTATCTAGGTAAAGGGAGGGGTAATTGACTCCTATAATAGTGAAAGTGGCAATGTAAGTGTTGCAACGGAGTCGAGGTAATCGACATGCAACGGTGGTGAGGGGTATTTCCAAGCACTGATCTTCTGAAAAATTGAATGAGGATGGTAAGATCAGCCGTCATCACGTCGTCATATACATGATGTCAATCTCACAGCTTTAGTGACTTCTTCTGACCATGTACATACTGCTGGAACAAATCTCCTCAGAAATGACAGAGTTGCTAACTACGAACCACCTACTATGCAGTCAAGAAAGTAGGCTAGTTAGATTAACAGAATTACCTATTAGGCTTACCGACCCAATTAGCCATAAAAAGGGTTTCATAGCCAATAGACATTAATCCTCACCAACAGTTGTCCATCCTTTAACCCTATTAAAATCCATAACCTCCCCTTGCGCTCCCCATCTACCCTGGACATCCCACCAGTTCCTGCCCTCGGCTATCTCAGGCCGCCACCGAAATGCTCGCCGCGTCTTGTCATCTACTCTACCTTCGAGAAATTCAAGCACCACTTGCCCCATAGCCGGCATTGTCTTGAAACAGTGTCCGCTACCGCCAACCGCCAACAGGAGGCGTCCTGCCCCAACACTATTACTTCCTTGAGCATCACCTTGTTCGCTACTGTCTAGCTTGTACCAATCAATAAGAGGCATGCGATCGACCGTGTCCGCATCCCAGCATATGCGCGCGAAGCTGAAGGGCCGCGAAGCGAGATGCGGCATCGTTTCCTTCAAGAAGGCTCTTATTCGCTCCTCTGATTCAAGGGGAATTTGTTGTCGAGCGAAGGGCTTGGATCCCACGATGACCCTTCCGTCCTTGGATGATCGATTTGCAGGATCTTGGATAGGATGATGATCCTCTGATAAAGATTCGCGATAAATAGGATTAATGTAGCCCGGATGCTCATCGCAGATCTTCAGCTCGTGAGTCTCAGCCGACGGCTCCATGAAAAATCCCTTCTCAATATTGAACAAGACCGGAAGGTCTTTATATAACTCTGCTTCCTTAGCTGTCATCTTGATGTGGGCCAACGTCCAAGCCGTCGGGCGGAGCTGATATTTCAAGTCTAGTGAACTATCCGCGTTGGCTCCGTTGGCAAGAATGGTCGTGGTGGCTTGATAGATCGTTCCATCAGCGGTCTTTACGCCTCGCAAGGTGCATTTCTCCTGTGCGTCATCATTCTCGCTATGCTCGACCTTGCTTGAAAAGAGTAATTCAGTGGCTAAGCCGTGTTGGCCAGTGATGAACCGAACACCCAGCCTCTCAGCTTCTTGCTTAGCTGCTATGATGGCGCCGCGGGCATAGACCCATCCTGCGCCGCTGGCTTTCGCAAATCCTCGCCAACCTGTGAAGTCGCCCGTGAGGACGCCCTCGGGCATCGTTCTTCGGAATTGCTCGGCGGATGCGACCTTCTGATATTCGTCTTCATGGCCGCTGATATCTTTCAGTAAAGCCTCATACGCGGCATCGGAAGAGGCTGCCATGACGTAGCCTGTGCGATGATAAAAAGGCTTGTATATTGGATCATTCAGCCATGCAGTAGTACAGAGATCGTGGAGGCGATTCCACGCATATGCAGCGTCAGTATCGTCTTCAGACTGGGAGCCTAAGTTTCGTTAGCTATTAGTATTAGATAGATAGCGTACGTCCCAGCTCGGAATCGCGAATAGAAAGTTTGAGATACCTTCTTCCATGATCTTATTGAGGTCATTCCCAGCTGCAATGCTGCTAGGCACGTCCTCTCCGTCAAGGACCGTCACGTTTCTGTAACCATTCCTCGCGAATTCTAGCGCAATGCTGCAACCCCAAGTTCCACCTCCAATGATCAGGACGGAGTCGCTCTTATCTACCGCCATCCTCCTTTATGAATTTACTCAGAGGAATTTGACTAATGGGAAAATGACGTGCAGTGGCAAGTTCAAGCACCAAAGTTCTGGTTAATTTACGGCAGGTAGACAGTGCAGTGCGAGAGTATCCGCCCACTAACGTCGACGTTAGTGATTTACTCCAACGGTTTTGTGGCACCTACAGTGAAGTCATCAAGCAGCATGGTTTCATCACGATCAGATCCAGTGCTGGCCGGAAGAATGTTCACAAATGTCAATGCGTGAGCATTATCTTGCACGAAAAAATAAGATAAAATAAATGAAAGAATTTCATCAGCCAAACCTGTCTTTTCCAGGGCTCTTGGCGCAAGCTCATCAACTGCAGCCACACTGACCCGGAACCGGTAAGATGTTTACATTCAACTAAGACTGCAGAAGGATAGCAGCATATTGTTGGAATAGCAAGCTGCGCTTCGGTTTGAAGCCTTGCAGTCCCTTGACAGAAAGATATGCATAGATCCATTCATTCTATAGTAATCGCACAAGGTTTCATCATGTCCTCTATGTTCCATCAACGCCTAATCTTCTTTAAAAATGCTCTATATAAAGTTCATACACTAAGACTACTTAAGCCATCTTTCGCTGCTTGATGTGCACCTGTAGTGGCGGCTTTACCCAGAGCGCAAGGATCTTCTGGTCGTGCCAGTTCTTGGAGCTCTCGTCAAGTGTTAGATCGAAGTTCCAGAGGACTTTGGCTAGGATGGATCGCATTTCGTCTATTAGGAAACTGTTAGTGTCTTCTTTTTCGTAGCGATAATCAAAGGCTTTTCAGATTCCTTCAAGCAAGGTGACTGCGGGGCGAAACCGAGCAGGTAGATGTCCCTTGCTCTCGGTATCGCTCGCGACAAGACAGCGAGGCAGAAAGAGGCAGACATCACTCACGCATTGCTAGATTTTGACCGATGCAGTCACGTCGGCCGACGCTAAACGGCTTGTGGATTTCTCGCCTGTCATTGAAGAAGGGAGAGCTGGGGTTGGATATCGACTCAGGAAGCCATCGCTCCGGAAGGAATTCATCTGGTCGGTAGTAGTTTCTCGGGGAGCGGAAGGCTGCCAGCTGGGGCACGCTGACTTGTGTCTAGACGTGGAATTAGTTTCAGGCGGAAGGGGTGGGATTGGTAACAGCAGCACTGACCTTTGGAGGAATTGTAACACCCGCAATTTGGACCGGTGCACCATCGGGAACAGTACGCAGCATACCCAAAGGAAGAGGAGGGAAGATGCGCAGTCCTTCTTGGAGACAGGCCATCATGTAAGGGAGTTTCGTTCGGGTCTCGTCGAAGGTGATCTCCTCATCGGATTTGAAAGTTTCGCGGACCTCCCGTGTAACTCTTTCAAGTGCATGGGGCGTTTTCAACAGCCAATAAGTGACACCACTCAGAAGCGTTGCCGTAGTCTCGGACCCGGCGAGCATGATCAGATCGGCGTTGCTAGCGAGCTCGTCGTCCTTCATCTCGTGGTCCTGTCCACGCGATCGCAGCATGAAGTCCATGAAATCGCCGCGGTCGGGCTGCTTCTTGTTGTATATTCGATCCATCGTCATCTTAGACGCAAAGGCGTAATGCCTCTTCTCGGCATTGCGGATCTGCGGCCCCGCAAGAAACTTGAATGCACTGCCTACCAGCGGGAACATACTGCCGAAGGCCATGATGGGCAACAGCTTGATGATGTTGCCGATGTTATCCAGCCACGCGTTACTCTTTCCTTCCGCCAGTCCCTGCAGTGGAGTTCCGTAGGCAAGATCCGCAATCAGATCGAAAGTCGTGAAGTTATACCATCTCACCATGTTGACAGGTTCACCGAGCTCTGACTTCTCTCGCAGTCTCGTTATGAGAAGATCGATATAGACGCGGATAAGAGGTTCCTGAAGTCGCAAGGCCTTATCTGAGAAGGCCGGTAGCATAGCCCGTCGATACCGGAAATGATCCTTGCTGTTGGAGAAAACAATCTTCTTGGTGTCTAACTTCAGACCCGGGAAATGTTTTGGAAATTCGGCATGTCCATGACCGTAAATATCCTTCCAGGCCTCGGGGCGGATGAAAGCGACTTCGTCGGCGTTGACCCGAACCACCTCGCCGTATTTGTCGTGGAACTCGGCATACTTGAACTCTAGCTTCCCACGCATCTTGTATAGTGATCTAAACCCGTTGATCGCAATCCATAGCGGCGGTCCCGGAATGTGCTTAAGCGGGTGGAAGTAAAGGTTGTACACCGCAACGACGCACAGGCGTATGAAGAAGAATGCGACGAGCGCAAGTCCCAGGCGACCGGCACCCTGCCATGTTGTGAGGTCGAACTGCCCGAATGTGCGGGCAATTGGGCCCGGGAGGTCAGCCATCTCGAACGAGGCCCTGGTGTAACGCGACACAAAGGATGAGCGACTCTAAGAAGCTTCATCTGCACTCAAGAGCTTGAAATGCCCGTACCTGGCCTATATATACGAACCTGCCTAGTGTAGGCATTGGCATGCTACCAAGCTTACCCCTCATATCGACTATGACAAATTCTCTGCTTGGTCCCCTGGCTCTGGCGCCTCTGTATCTCATTGACCAGGATTACACAGATACGTGAGATAGGACAGCCTACGCTATACGTATATGTTGTTCGTTTCAAATCCGAGTGTACTGTACACTCTCTAGCATCCGGCGCCGATAGAGTTCCCGGCAGACTTGTAAGCTGACTATTATGCATTTATCTATTGACCGTAAGGGTATGAAAATGCGTTAACAAGGAACCGCGCTTAGGGATCTTGCGCTAGCTTGGGCACCGGGCATCCGAAGGATTACACGATCTGCCGTGCCCATAGTGTGAAAATAAAATAAGTCGCCCATTAGATAGGGATTGGTCGATCGACTAACATCCCCAGTCGGTACATATAAATAGGTCCTTCTAGTTGCGGCAGTTCCACATGTCAAATGATAATTCGCAACATACTACCCGCTGCGTACGCAGAATTCTTAGTTTTTTGTCGCCAAGTCATCTCATTACTACACCAAAGACCCTGAAGCAGGATATGAAGGAAACCGATATTATTCGAATGGTAAAACCAAACTACCCACCAAATGTTGGCCGCTATTATACGAGTGGTGCATTTACATACAGATTATGCGAATCTTACAGACGCTAAGGTGTAACGCTTCAGCATGCCGACGTTTACACGTATAAGGGCATTCATTATATAATCACGTTAAACCTAAACATGCCGAAGCGATTGCATGAAGTAGCCTTATCGAGAGCGCTGCCCTACTCATTTTATCTGCTGCAACCTTTGCTATCGATACTCGCTTGGGCGTGTTGCTGTATCGCACAGTACTTGCCCGTTGAGTCGACTCACATGTCTATCAATACTACTTCGTGGATACAAAAACACCTCGGGCCAGGCCTTGTCGAGGATGAACCAGCTTGAAAAAGATGATACTCTGCGGGAGGGGTTGCGTGGCTCAGCTTGAGATCGGTCCCGAAGGGTTATCTCAATCGATTCACATTAAGTAGTCTATTCCTCTATGAAGCTCCACGACACGAATACCGCATTCTCTGAACACGAATCGTCCTCGGCTGAGTCCCAAATCGACAAGTGGTAGACAAAGAAGATACCCTGAGGAGGATTTGGTTGGCGCAAGCCGCTAAGTTTTCCGAATTATAGTTGCGAAGCCTTGGGAGCTGTATCATCGCTCGCCTTGCTCTATCCAAAGAGCTCACAGCTCAAGAACAACCTCTTTCGCCCTCAACCTGCGCGACGCGTTATTGGGTGTGTGTCTCCGCTTCGTACGATCGCCAATCGTCGACTCAGCATGAAGGGGAATATTTCGGTTGATTTGTTTTTGCGTCTTTTCGTCAGTCCGTCGTGATCTTTCTCGTTGGTTACAGGCAGAGTTGTTGAAAGCAGGCTTGCGCCTCCTGCCAATCCAATATAGCGCATTGGAGCAGGTTATCCTCGGTGCAATCGTCTCCCTGACGCTTCGTTACTGTCTTCAGCGGTCTGCCCGCGCAGAGATGCCCGAAGCATGCTGAACTGTCTTGCCCGGTAGACGTGACGCAGGCGGCGATAGCTTCCTTATTGCAACCGGTATCCCGAAGCATAATAGGTTTAGCAGGGCTAGCATCCGCTCCAATAGCCATCGCGATGGCAGGAGAAATGCTGATGGCCAAAGCCATGGCAGTTTGAAAGAAGGACGAAACTCTCATCTTGATATAGGTTCGAGTATACGCGGACACTTACATATATGTATGTGTCTGCGATGGGAAGAATCCAGAAACTGAGTAAAGAGCGAAGAAAGGTGAGTGAAACTGGTTGGCTGGATGTTTTCAAGATTTTCAGTCCGTGATCTGCGACGAGCAACGATCTACCAAAGCTCTTTATATAAGGGACCGAAAACCCCCATGCTGCTCATCGTCTTGACTGAAGCTGCCAAGTATCCGTAAAGGGGTTGGGGGCCCCGTTGCAATGGGTGAGGGTCTAAAGTCGTGTTCTGAAACCGCACCACACCACACCCCGGCTACCCAACCCGAGTGCCAAGATCATGCGACACGTGCAAGATCCCCTATGGAAGTTCTCAAACCAACTTGTTTGAGGTTATCTACGTCAGCCTATCTCCATGATGTGACTGCGGCCCCAGAGAGATCATCGAAACGTATTCATTGCTGGTAAAACTGGGCATAATCTACATAAAACAGTGGCATCTCGCTCAGGTACATGGTCTAGTTCGTCATACTGGAGAACTCGGGAGACATTACATTTAGGATATGTAAATTATTAGTTTAGACCATTAGTCTCGCGGCTGTAATTCAGGCTTACGCAAACTTGGCCGACTGCGTGTCAGAAGATCTGCAACCAGGATCTGAAGCATGGCATCTGTTACAGCTATTAGACCTGCCCACCACATCATCTAACCAAAACTATCTTCATTCGTCAGGGCCCTCCGTCTCGGCATCCAAGCCACCTACCCGTCGCATCCCATCTGTTCATCCGATTAGGATTGCCGAATTAAGCACAATTAACAGTTGAGTTGGCCAGCCCTGTCCGTCTCAGAAATTCACAAAACGCCCGGTCTCATCCTCCGTATTGATGACTACGCGTATCAGAAACCCCCATATATGCTGGGAATCCGGCCATAGAGGGCTGCTAACTTATATCTAGGTCCAACCGCAGCCAACACAATTACATTTTCCTTCGGTTCGCATGCTCCCGGCTGATATCACATCATGGTCATCCTGCAAGGAGAACGACTAACTCGGCTATTCAGGGTGAAATGTGTGATACAGCCAGCACCAAGGGACTTATATCATCCCTTCGCCCGTATGTCTCTTTAAGCCATCATCGTCCTTGGACTCTGTTCGTAGAAACCGACTCAGCCTGACTGGAGTCAATGGGACAACAGAGATATCCTCCCGCGGGTCACATGATGAATAGCGTCAGGCCTTTGAAGCTTTCCCATGTTACCCTTCAGTAAGCTGTATATCATAAGCGATCTCCTTCCCACGATCGGGTAAGGTGAGGTATGAAACACGTTTATCCGCTTCATGTTGATTCATTAGTAGTCATAGGCATACACAACCAAGAATGACATATTGACTGACAGGCTGTGCTGTGTAGAGATGGGGATAATTGAAGAGCCAAAATACTGATTACCTCTTACTGCCTTGACCCTACTTAAACTTCTAAACATCTAGACATGATACCAGCCTATCTTTTATTAGCTATGTTTTATTTTATTTTATTTTTTTTCAAAATTCGATGGTAGCTTACGGCTACATAGCGTCCCAGGAGCTGTAGCTGCCTCGGTTGCTTGCCGTTAGCTCTGAGTCTATAAGATGCGTATTATTGCGAGCAGGGCGTCGTCTCTCCACGATAGCAATCCGGATCCGCGATGTGAGATGAATTACTAGTATGTCTCGGTAACTCTCATGGCACTGGTAGTCAATATGGCTCACGACAGCCTAGTATCATGCAATGAGTTACTAAATACGTAGAACCACTGGAGTTCATGAAAGTGTGGCTTATCGATCCTTCATACTTTATGAGAAGGCAATTCCATTGTTATGCTTCTCTAAATCGGATGTTTTCTCTTCGACACTGCTACCCGCATGTATAAGAGGAGTATTGCTAGCTACCTGCTTGCTTAGTTCATCGCTATTTACTCACCAATTCACTGATGTTTATGACCGGTCACGCAATACTCATATTCAGAGGTGGAGTATTAAGAGGAACCTTAGATAACGTCATTCGCTTTATCTACGAGTCTACACGTATGTAGGTGTGTAGCTAGGTATGTACATTTTAGTGCACCCGCTGATGAGGATCACAGTTCCCAGCTGGTAATTAAATTAGGTATGGTAAGAGTGATATCAACATCACAGTCGTATAAATCTCCGGTTTATCTGAAGATTCGTGTACATGATTAGACCCAGGCTGGATCTCTCGTGGATGCAGCAGTACGCATACCCTGCTTTTTTTTTTTTTGAACTCGTGCAGCACAGCTTGAGCTTAGGCCCACCTTTACGTCTCCTTAGCTAATCTGATAAAGGGATACTTAGAAACTATAGAACTTCGGAGCTAAACTTAAGTAACGACCTATCTATATGTACCCACTAGTATTTCCCCGGACCAAGCTCTAGGTGTACTAAATACGGTCGGTACCGGCGCACTGGTCATAGCTGTAGCTGTATGTCAGTAGTGCGGTCATGGCCCAGCGACAGCCTTACTTCTTACTACCTACGGTACCTAATGCAAGATTTGCCTTGGCATCCAGCATTTCATATTTCACTTATTCGCAACCGCCTCTCATCTCCTCACAATCATCAGCCTTCCGCCCTACAACAGTCAACCTCAATACTACATTCCTCTATTACTCCTAAGTTTACCTGTTCCCGCTCACCCAACAGCTGCCGTCACCCAGCGACTTATCTTTCGAAGCGATAACTTCGACGACCAAACCCTCCTCCCAAGTCCCTGCATAGCTACCTATCATTTTCTATCTTGTTCTATCGGTCTCGACCCTTGGTAGGCAACAGGTCATAATCGAAGCACCTACTTATACACACACACCGGGTAAGCAATGCTTGTCCTTCTCTTTTTCCTTGCCAACACGTCTTCTAATCTTCTTATCTTCTCTTCTCCCCATGCCTACTATAATGCGCGCGTAACACCAACACGCGTCTCGCAACGCTTAACCAGTCTCGAGCCCAATGACTAACGATTACGCGCAGTCATAACATATAACCTTGGTCATGTCCGACACCGCCAACAAAGACCGCGACGTCGCTAGCGAAGACCCTCTGGTCGCGGAAGAGGGCAACGATGAGGTGCGCATTCCCTCGTGGACTCTGTGGTGGTGCAGCTAGGAATCCTGGACACCTTGGAGAGCTCAAGAACCAGTTGACGCGCGATCTGGTCGGCTAACCCGCGATTGATGATGGAGCAGGAAGAGATATCAGCCATGAAGCGCCGTGTTGCCGAGATGGAGCAGGAGGCTGCCAAGCTGCGCGAGATGCACGCCGCCCTCGAAGAGAAGAACCAGGAGGCGTCAGACGACCGTAACGATGTCGACAGTCGCAGTATCTTCGTCGGCAACGTCGACTATTCCGTCTCCCCCGAGGAGATCCAAGCCCACTTCCAGAGCTGTGGCTCCATAAACCGAGTCACCATCCTGCTAGATAAGTTCACTGGCCAGCCCAAAGGGTACTACTCCCTGTCTTTTTCCCTTTATTTTCTGGTCCCTCCCTTCTCTTCAGATCCATCCCTAGCTTTCGACCTACTGTTAATAAATGGTGCCGTCAACCACATCACGCCGGGACTAACCATCAATGACAGGTACGCCTACGTCGAGTTTACTGAGCCCAGTCTTGTTGCTCAGGCTCTGGTGCTAAACGACAGCGTTCTGAAGGGCAGAAATATCAAGGTTACGCCAAAGCGCACCAACATACCCGGCATGAGTCGTGGCCGTGGCCGTGGGAGAGGAGGTTTTGGAAGAGGGTTTATGGGTGGAAGAGGTGGTTATATGCCCCGAGGCGGGTATCGTGGAGGATACCGGGGAAGAGGCCATGGTGGCTTCTCACCATACTAATCTACAAGAGCCTTGGTGGGCAAGGTATGGTTCTTCCAGATCTTGACCATCGACCTTTGCGAGGCTCTGCTATATTATCGAGTGTATTATCAAAGCAAGACATTATTGGGAACGACTTGGTACATTGGTTCCGTGGAACTACGACCATGAGCATGGCATTACTTGTTGCATCTTATCTCCGAACGGTCGCTCACGTTTCTTATGGAATGCACCAAAAAATATTACATCACGCGATTGCGAACGTCCGATTTCAGCTGTCCCAACATCGTGGGTAGACCAGATTTCGCGTCAGTATCAGTACCTGCTACCTACCTCCATGTCTCACTTCGAACAAGGGCTACCTCTCACTTAGACACCGTAGATACTTCGGAGATCAACAGAAAGGCACTCCGTGGTTACCTGAGTGTGCATTGTGCAGGTCTTGATGTTCGCTCTACCTCAACTCAACTCTTCGCTCCTATTTTCAACCCTTGCGTTGGTGGTAAATTGGTAGAGGCTGTGGTGCTCTTTAAGATTTCTCGTTATAGAAAGCAAGCATCATTGCTTTGGAAACCTCGGCTGTGGAGAGGGGACTGGAGTAATACTTGGGAAGTAGCTGGGTCATTGTCATTGAGCCTATGATTACCGGAAATATATAGTTACATGAGGTGGACTTCCAGGCTTCAAGTTCATCTCAAAGTGCGGGTGGGCGGATGGGCGGCCAGTTCTAGTTGAACGTCAACGTGCTACAGTATGTGGCAGGATAGGGGTGGTGATTACAGAAGTACTGTACGGCATGATTGTCCTATCAAAGTAGTTCAACCCAAAATATCAATACCTAACCACACCGCAACAGTCAATTATCTGTGAAACCGAGCTAATGACAGAGACTACTCATAGTTTCATCCCACGCCTAAGCACAAGCATACTTTATAGTCTGTGCACCATGGGTGTTTCGCAGGATAATAGAGTGAGCTATGTTCGGGACTATTATTTAACGGTTGTCCAGATTTACCCCAGATAAATCAAGCCGAACTTTCCGACGGCTTCCCATATACCCCTCGAATCGAGTCGAATATGTACTTTTCATACGAGATGACAGATAGTTCGTCATATGTATATTGTTCTCTGGCGCTTATGCGCGCGGGAGCGTAAGTTTAGGTGGTCCTGACTTTCAGGGATAGTATGTTGGAATCCTTCATTCATGGGAAGGTTCATTGGGCAATATTCGGGATGAAGGCAACCTTGCTTGGGATCGCGAAATTGTATACTACGCCCGTCATAAGGTTTTTGGGAAAGTCCATCTTGGAAGTGGAAGGGGTTCAAGTGTATGAGTTGTGCAAAGCTTCGGTTACTCATCCGTTATAACTACTAGGTAGGTATGTCCTGACTATTGCAAAGTCTGTCGAGAATCAAGGTTCCGGGAGAGTTATTGCTGCACCTTGTTATTGCCGCTTTCCTATATGAGAAGCTAACTTTTGCAACTGAAGGAAGGATAAACACGGATGTTTAGTTCAGCCTTATGCTATGTTTTGGTACCTAATCGGGTCTATTATTCCTTTTGGTGAAGTAAACAAATTGGACCCAAACATAAACAACTTCCATGTCACCCTCAGAGACCTACACCTAACTACAACGACGCCTTTTCAATGACTCATCAGGTCAAAGATCATCCTCTATATCTCCAAGCATCTCCCAGCCTCTGACCTCGCGTGCTTCGCACTGAGCTGCAAGCCCGTGTTTGCCATATTAGACGATCTTGCATCTAAATTGGCAATTACGCTGCCTCCGAAGTCTTCTTGTTTTCTACTTATATCTCACAGAAGTCAAATAGTGATACATAAACGGCTGCGTCCCGCGCCCTCAAGCGTTCACTAACAACTTTTGTTTCCACTTCAGCTTCACAGAAGCAAGTCAAACAAACAGTCATATATAAAATGGCTTCTTCCCACGCTTCCTAGGACTTCTCGTTTTCTACTTATATTTCACCAACCAGACTAAAAAGTCATCATATGGCTTTCTGCCCAATGACTGGCACTGAATGCTGGCAAAGTGTCACGACGTACCCTTGCTGACTGTGCAGAGGAGAGCAAATCAAACAACAACAATGACCTTAACGACTGAGTCCCCGGCGCCTCAGAGAGGGTATTTTTTTGTCGGACTTTTTGAATAGTAGGTACTTATTCAGCGTTTATTACACGATTATCCCAGAGACTATACAGCGTCTATTACAGCATTATTTGAAATATCAGATAAGTTGCTAAAAAAGACTATGATCCAGCGTTACTAACTTGTGTAAATAAGACAGGCATTATTGTCTTAGTATTGCTAGCGGTTATCCTTCAATTCGATTATTAACTCGACTGTCGCTCTCTGATCAATCTACCGCGCCAATCGCACTCAAAAGATCGAAGATCGAAGACCTAAAGACTCTCTCGTCTACTATTAGACCGCCACAGTCGGCCTGCCGAAACACCAAGAGAAACCAGCCTAGAACTGACAAATCAAGCTAATCTGCAAGACGCAAGACCAGGGTCATTCCAGTTGCTATCTATTACTATCGACAACCTCCCGTCGAAATTAATGGTTGCTTGCACGCAGCCTCGCGTCCTCCCCGCCATCGGTGCTTCTCAGCACGTTGCTCGCCAACAAGATGTCAAAATCGGGCAAGAGATCGGCTTTTCTGTTCGATTTAACAATAATAGAAATTCTAACACCCGCCTGGCATTCATGACGGACGGAATACTGGTCCGTGAGTCTGATAAGGACTCCGATTTCAGCAAGTACGCTGCTGTTATCTTGGATGAGGCGCTAACGGAAGAGGCACTGAACGTGAAATTTTTCGATTTCTCGCATGGCCCTACTATGACCTCAAGGCAGGTTGACATCGAGCTTGATGAGAATGACCAGCGACTATTAGATCACTTTATTCAATTCGTTCTACCGACAATCTTCCCTATTCTCGAGACAAACCAGCATGGATCCGTAAGCTCTGATCCCATTCTCCCAACTCTTCAAAACAAGGGTTACCTCCACTGCTGCCTCATGATTGCTGCACAGCACTTCAAAGCAACAATAAACATTTAGAGCGAAGAGATTGACAATGATATCATGCGCCATCGACACGCCACCGATGCGGGCAGCCTCAAGTAGCTCTTCTCTGGGCTGCTTATATTATCGGAGATGATGCCGACTTCACTTGTTATTGGCACGTCATCCACTGGCAACAAGTACCGCCAACGTAGAAGTGTACGTCTCTATCTCATTGAGTTTGGCCAGTGCGAGGTAGCGGGCACGTAAGACAAAGATGGAGTTCTTCGAGCCCGGAATAGATGTTGTTCTGGATCGTCTCGTTAGCGGTAGATACGAGCGGGAACCTTCACTTCTTTTACACAGGCCTGACGATAAGCTGAACGGGATGCTTGATGAAGGCATCGGGACTAGCTGGCATCGACCTTATACGCCAGCCCACTGGGTTATGGGGTCTATGATCCCACCAAAACCAGATCTACTTACCGCATCCAAAAAGGAGCGATATGTTTATCTTACCACGCCTGGAAGGCGGCGTATCTAAGCTCTTCTCGAAAGATTATTGCACAAAAGCGCAGTTGTGCGTCTGACCAAGACTAAAATGGTATCCAAGAAGAACAAAAACTCGAAACGAGTTGTAGAGGAGAGCACTCGAACTTCCGAAGGTATCCCGCTCTCACACTCCTGTTGTCAGATGGCTTGGTAACACCCAGGTGTATACCTAGTTAGGGGCTGGTATGAGATATCTCGAGGATTTTGACCCTTAACCATATCAGCACCTTGCCAGATAAGGTCAGTACTTCACCCGTACGGGCCACTCATAAGCTAACATGTTCGATAGCTCAAGGTAGAAATCGCCGGCTATCTGTTCGTTTTGGGGGATCCTGTTTGTGCCACCAGGTTCAGGCCCTCAAGCAACAAGGTTTACTCATATTCTAAAGAAGAAAGCTCGCCAGATGCGTGCCTCTCGCTCAGCCCCTATACCCCATGAATCAGAGTTGGTATAAGGTATGACGATGGATCCTTCCAGCCCGTGGAAGATGGGTTCGAGCCCACATGTCCGAACACAGGACGTTATTCCGCTCCGGAAGAATTTCTCTGACAAGACGCCCTGGAACCAATACGTTGAGAGTTGGAACAAAGCGGAAACCCGGTTGCATGAGTTCCAACAAGAGACTAACAAGAATGCCAAGTTTCTTGTTGATTTCGGGCGCGAAAACATGGCTGCGATCAAACGGAAATACTACGAGGATATCTCGACTGGAACAACCTCAGCCGCATGTTCGTCTCGCTGTTAACCTATATATACGATTCTGGGCGTTGTCTCTTCCTCAAAGGAGTCACTCGTCCCAGAGGAGGCGCTCTCCTCAGAGGGTTTAACCCCGTCTCTAACACAGGAAGAATGGTCTGTCGAAAAAAGCGACAGTCTATTCAAGCATATTCTAGACCATACTTGTCTTTACAAAACCGATGCGTTCGATTATAGGGGCTTTATTATCCGCAATACTCCCGCCCTGTCTTAACTGGTTCAAGCTGTACAACGGACAGGCCTTTAAGTATCGACAGCGCAAATCGCATCATACTAAGAGCAAGGGCAAGAATATGCAGCTAGAAATCGAGGTCACCGAGCCAGACATGGATAGCTATACAATTCAATGAGCCGCCCCCGCCAACGCCAACGCCAACTCCTCCTCCTCATCGCCAGACACTCTTCTACCCCCCCGGCCCACCATAGACCATCCTCTCTTCTCTCCATTCCCTCCATCATGGTCGATAGTGGCAGTGCCACGATGGAGGGGCTCGTCGCCGTCCCGGTCGCCGCCAGCCCTGGCTTGAGAAAGCTTGAAACGCTCACACATCAGCTCATCAATCTCAATGCTCCCTCTGAGTACAGGAACCCTGATTTCATGTGCTGTTCAAAGACCCTACTGTCTACGATTTACTTGCTACTCTATCACCCCTTACACTGGCTCCTAGGCTGGAGGACGTCCTGTTGTTCGATAAGCCCCCTCCTCTGACTCCTTTTTTTATTGCCTAGCGAAAAGTCTCTTGTCTGGAGCGTCTATACTGTTCGTCAGGTCGGGTTGCCCGGACAAGCTATACCTTGGATCGTCCACCGACAGCAAAATGGCGCTCGGAATAGGTCACATTATCACCCGGATTCACCCTACCTACCTCGATTTGTTTAAACTCGCATTTAAGAAGGGTTATACTGTTGCTTATGCCAGTCTCCTCTGTTGGACCCCCTTACCATTCTCCCTCCACGCACTCTTAATATCGTGGGACGCGCAGGGGCCTGCGGGCGTTGCAGGGCCAGAGGAGCCGGCGGAGACCCCCGAGAAAGAAGAAGACAATGGTACCAAAGAAGAAGAAGAGAGCCTCTTCGCTGCTGTTGCTGCTCCATTTGCCGCCTAACACTGCGTTCTACTGTCGATATAACCCGATTAAACAATCATTTAACCTGATTATACGACTATTAATTCTGATTATTTAATCATTTATCTCGATCATCACTAGATAAAGAGGGCCAAAAAGACAAAACATTGGATTACAGACCTCCCGTCTCGAAAAGATCGTCATGATCTATGGAGATTGGAACTTGATAGCCTGCCTGAGGGTAGTGCTCAGGAAGACTACCCTATCTATCAGATACAACAGATCCGTCTGGACATCCATTTTGCAATGGAGCCCCTCAGCCGTGACGAGCGGTATGCCTAGTCAGACGACAGCATTTGTCTAAACTTCCCTCACTTTCAGGGACCTACTACACCGGCAAAAGTTCGAAGTAGACGGCTGGTGGAGAGATCGAGTTACTTATGCTGATACGCCGTTCTTTCCGACACCAGGTAAATGGATTCGCGAGACGGCGCGAAGAAAATGAGCAATAAGAGTAGGACGTCTACCTACAGACGAGGCAGATGATTTCGTAGCCACAACCCAGGGCAGTAAGCTAGAGGATTCATTCCAAGGGGTGAAGGTAGCTGTAGGCGAAGAGGGGACGGGAAATCTCGTAAACACACAACATCTAAAGCGCCATTGGCACCCTGGTCCGACTGAAGTGACCTTGGGATCGGTTATAAAATGAGGGAAGAAAAAAAGGGAGGGGGGTGTGTGCCGGGGACAAAGAAAAAGAGTCTCGAATTTCAGAGGACAACAATGATTTTTGGCAATGAGAGATGAGACCCGAAGTCCTAGGGCCAGATTATACTCTTATACTCCTCTAGCGAAGGGTAGATAGCAGCAATAGAGCACGTCTATATCAACCCTACCTGGATCAAAGCAAACTACTTTTCAACGATGAGGCTGAAATTACTACGTGGCTTTAGATTCCTGTTGTAGATCTCAGCAACTACAGCCCATATAGACTGCCAGCCAGAGAGATAAACGAGGTAAGCATACACCACGCCCGATACCGACATTTACATCAAGAACCCGGGATACCTATCTGGTATATGTGGGTGGCTACCTAATAGTATCCGAATGCATAACAGCGACTTGTTTGAACGATCACCAAGCGAAGAACTATCACTGCGCAAGAGAGAAACGTACCGTAAATCGATAAATAGCCAACGCGGAGGTAAATCTCCAAGCCGATATCACTAATGATCGTTCCATTGTTCGAATTCTCCTCACAGGTCTAATAACCCCTCTGCTACCCTTCTGCTGCTACTCCTCTGATATTAATAATTCCTACCAGGGAATCGACCACGGGCACCCGCGAAACCGGCGACATGGGGGGCCTACTGCATTAGCCACGCAGAACGTCCCAGCTCTCCCGAGCCCGCGTTCCCGGCCCGGGGGCCAGGAGATAAATCGGGAACGAACGTCGTGACTACTGTACATAGTATGTAATTTGTTCTGCAACTTCCTCGCTCACGTATATTGCTACAGTACCGCTATTGCTACTACTCGTACATTGTTTCGGATGGGGCGCTATGGGATTTCTAATTACGATGCGGGATTAACGATGGATTTCCTGAGCGCACGGATAGGATAGGCTTGGATTGGGGAGGACAAGGTTCTTGCTGCTATAACGTTACTATAATGTCACGGTGATATATGAATAACACCCTACTTTTGAACCCTACCTTTGACAGCGTAGTATATGTACTACATAAGTAGATAAACCCTTACTATACGATTTACTTACCTGCTAGTAGATGGCCTACGGATAGGCAGATAGGCAGGTAGATGATTGCCGCGAATTACTTGCATTGTGAGTGATATGGCAGTAGCACATAGTACCACATTTCCGACGTGGTAGCATGCGTGTTAATGGTTGATCTGCATGTGTCTGGTCGAACATCGGACCTCCATCTCGGGCCTGATTTCTCGGTAGTATCCGTTGTAGGTTCGGCCAGATAACCAAATTATGGCCCAGTGATGGGAGGATTGTCACACCGAGACGAAAAGCCTATCCTGTCGCATCTTTCCCGGTACAAGTCAGGGTAACCGAACGTACCGGATAAGAGAATCCATCTTATCTCGAGCGAGAGTTCTTCAAGTCCGTTCGAGGATAACGGGTGGATGCCACATGATTGCGCCTATCTCGATTTCAATTGCCTATTCGTTGATTTGTCGGTCAGAACAAATGCTAATCCGCAGCGTAGTATTTTCTAGTACGGTGTATACCTACATAGTCCTGATACATGAATCCATGCTGCAACCCTTAATAGTTATATCCTCTTTCCAACAATGAGAAATTGTCTTACTGTTCGTTAGACGCACGACATTAAAATAAGTCGTTTATTCCCCGCTTTGACCCCTTGTTCAACAAATTGAGGTCTCCCACAATCGTCAAAATGGCGAAAGCTCGCGTGACCACTTATATGGTATATGCACGGGTTTTCCCTTCTGCGCCTACCTTGTCGAAATTACCAACCAATTGTCCATTTGATCCATGCATGCATAGCCCACTGTCTGCCAAGACTCTGCCCACGGCGCGCAGAGAAGCTCAGGACCCCCCTGCCATGTAGCCCAATCACACTGAGGAGGGCGTCGCCGAGATATGCGCTTCCTGTTGTGTATATATTACACAATAAATAATTGGATGTGGTCTTTCTAGAAGGCTTGAAATTGCCGTCATCATGGTTGCTGTCCCTTATGGAGGAGAGAAGTTTAATGTTGAGGCATTGATTAGCTTTTCCCCTGTCTTGCTTTCGCGAACAAGCAACTCTGTTTCCGAGAGTGAGCCAGTCAGCAACCAAAAAAATTTGGTTGGTAATGGGTAGTGGGATGGGTTCGTTGGTCTATTCAGTCTGCCGCTCTGAGATGGTGTTTGGACCCCTGGATCAGGAGCCCGGCAGTATGCATATTATCTCATGTCTAGTGTGGTATGGTCACACGAAATTTGGCGAAACGTGCCCTCGGTTTTTTCTTCTTCCAAACAATCTTCCCCAAATTTGGGGTGGGGGTTATGTGCCGACATGGAGGGGAATAACGAAATCGTAGTGGTCAAATATGGTACAGCGGCATGTTACGCAAGGCTCTTGAGTCGAACATTTTCGCGGAAGTATCCGGTGAAAGTTACTCAACGTCGTGATAGTGTGTACGAGTGAAGAGTGCAGTTCCGCGGCAACATCGACGAATATACATTTATATGTATTTGCACCGATGTGCGAGATCATGAAGTGGACTGACATCTTGTTTACATGGGCGATTGTATCGTCACTTTACGCCCACCTTGGAGACAGGGTGTTCTCCAATTTTGAGCCGCTACACTATCGACTATCAGCAGTATACTTATCAGACAGCAGAATGGAGGGTATAGCCGAAACCCCTCATGGCCCTCGGCTAGTAAGTTACTATTTTGGTAATCATCAGAATTCGATCCTCTGGGAAAGTTTGCCGCTATCGGACACGCTGTATCACCCTCCTCCTCAGATTTCGATGCGGTAGACGGTATTCGATATGCCTACCTATAAGCGCTCTACGCGACTCTCTGATAACTCTCCTCGGAGACAGCGACAAAACCAATTAAATCAATTGGGATGAGAGGTGACTCTCGCAACACCGGAAATAGACCGGCAGTCTGTCCGCCCAAGCTTCAATAGTGTGGATACGCGCGAAGCAATGGCCCAATCAAAGTAGTCAGTTCTTCGACAGAGGTCAGAGGCGCCTTTCCACGGATTCCAAACAAGGGTAGCCAGGTGGGCTAGCTGCGTGCGGGCCGCACCTGTTTGCGGCAAATCTTGGTGTGGGCTACTCGGGCCAGTGAGAGCTATCTGTACGCCTCAACGTCTCTGTCGATCGTGAGGGTGCGACGTTGAAAATGGGGGAACACGGTGCATCATCATTCTGTTGTTCGAGAACAGTTGTGTCTGACCTCCGCGGAAAGCCGAAAGCAAAACGCAAAACACATAAAACATAACACATCGCACATCGCACATGCACATCGCTCCCAGACCGACCGCTGTGAGGGGGCGACGCATGACAGCCCGTGTCAATGCAGACGGACGAGCTGCAGGGAGCAATTAGTACAGCATGATGAATACTAGATACCATTGCAGACAGGAGGGTCTTATGGAGGAATTTCTAGATACGGGCCAGGCCAGCCCATTTGAGATTTTGGAGGCGACGAAGTGGATATCTACTTGGCATGCTGGTAAGAACGGCGGCGGTCCTAGATAGTAGATGTCTCGACATAGCCCGATGCGAGCCAGCAGAAAAGGTCTATTCTGCTGTATGTGGTGGAACGTCGAATTGTTCTATTCATCATGGAAAAGAAAGCAATTAGCTGTATTGCAGCCCAAGGAGACACTGTATGCAGACAAGTACACAGAGTAAGTATAAACGGAATCCACTAGAAGAGGTCGCACCTAACACATTTCCCAGCATGTCGCATGGCAGGTTACAGGGGTTGCAGGTTCCGAATGGGATCGATACGACGTAATGGCCGAGATAGGTAAGAGGTCGCGCGATCATGGGCGTGGGTATTTGCTAGTCACCTAGCCCAGAGCACAGACAGTGGGTTAGGCGCGAAAACGACGCTGTATGATTGGCCAATTGCTCCCGGATAAGGGAACTTTCTTTAGGTAATATACAGTACTTAGTACCAGTAGACCGCTGCGCCGAACCGGCAAAGCTGAGGAGGGTTCGACTGGCCGATACAATACCTTATGCTTCGGCAAGTCTGGAATGCAGCTACCAAATGGACACTGCCCAGTGCAGCAGCAGCAACCATGTCCGTAGATGCCGTTAGGTAGGTATATCTTCGGGAACTACTTGCCTCAAGCTGTAGGTGCTTACTTACAGTCGTATTACACTGCAGGCCGTGAAACTTACATGAAGTGATCAGTCTCCTGATTTCTCCTCCACATATATTTATACGACTTCTCCCGCTCAACTCCTCTTACAAACTCAACGCAACCTATCACATGTGTACTCAGAGTCCTTCATATCAGTCATATACCACATTTTCCTTACCTAACATTACAACTACATTCCGAGTAGCGTTGTCTTTCTGCATTGTGCTACCAGTGTCTATAGGTTACTAGATACTAGGAGGCATATATATACGTGTATATATATACCAAGATCCCACGACACCCACCTACTCGCATTAGCAAAGTGCTTAGTACCTTTAGTGTGCCGTTCGAGCTCAGGCGCGGACCTGAACTAGCCAAGATCGGTGTCAAGAGCCGCCTGGCTTAGCAGCTTCATTGACAGCGGGACACGACTCATTGCGACGATTTTTATTTTTATTTTTTATCTTGTTCTCTGCCGCCGCTCTGGCTATATTGCAGCTCTAGTATACTAATACCGAAGCGTTCTTTCTCTCTCTACGAGAGTAAGTACGTGGGGGATTCTGTTTGCTGGGTACCTCATACCTCTTGATCTTGCAGGTTGTCTAGAGATCCGTCTTTACCAAATCCGTCAACTCATCCACCCGTATTGATCAATCAAGCCCCATCGCTGTCATCATCATCGTCGTCATTCTCAGCATCTTGGCTAGGAGCAAGGGTTTCGGCTCCACCGCCAGCTTCAGCATACAGGTACAGGATACAGGTACAGAACGACCCCCACTCCCAGTACCTAGACTGCTATACGTCCGAAAACATCACCAACCCACCACCACCAGCGAGCTCAACTTCAACCTGACCTTTGTTTCTCGTAACAAAAATACAACCAAAGACATACAATCGCACAATTGCACAACCGGCCAAGGAGGAAAAGACGCCGAGACGGACCATCGTCTAGACGACTTTACTAAGGTTAGACAGAAAGAGTGACCACGCCGTCTCTGACACCACACCACACCACTATGCGCGCAACACGACGATGAAATTTGGACACCGACTCGACGAGGCTTCAGTGCCTGGTTGGAGTCTACACAACGTCGACTATAACTCGCTCAAGCACCAGATTAAGGCGCACACCACCAAGGACCAAGCCACTACCGCAATTGCCATCCCGGGCCACCAAGACCAAGCCCTGTTAAGATTTGAAGACGCCTTCTACCTCGAGCTTTGCTCTCAGCATGGCCGCGTCGGCCTGTTCGTCACGAGCAAAGCTGACGAGATCTCGCGCCGCTTGCGTATGTTCTATCCCATGTTATCTTTTGCTGCTGCTGATCACCTGCTCATTCCCGTGCCTACGCGACGAGGCAGTGTGTCGCAACACAGATTCAATTGATCTTCCTGTGCTAATTCGTTCCAGGTCATCTCTCGGGCCTCGTGCACCAATTGATCCTCAAATGTGCCGACGCTCGCGGCCTATCGGCTAAGCGCCGGCGGCGATTCGTCAAGTACCACGCGCAAATCGAAGAGTGCGGCCAGGACATAAAAGCACTTGGTCGCTTCATCGACGCCCAGATTACTGCATTTCGCAAGATCCTCAAGAAGTACAAGGTACGTCGTGCATGCGTGCGCTCTCATGATACTTACAATACTAGCCGTCACCGGTTACAATTAAAGTTCCTTGACAACGCCACAGGCACAAGCCGTGTAGCCCACGCTAGCCTATCCGAATAACGTCATCTGCCTCTCAATGCAAGCCACCGCGCGTGGCAGGTCTGGCTGGGTTGGACTGCGCTGACATGTGATTTCACCCCCTAAACAGAAATGGACCGGTTCGACAACCTTGGGCAGTCGGTTCAAGGAGAACGTCCTCGACCATCCCAAGAGCTTCACCCACTACAATCTCGCCCCGCTCCAAGTACAGTTCCGAGAACTGCGCACCACCCTCGAAGCCGCCTTACCCACCGATACGAATTTCCTCGAACCGCCGACCCCCACCGAGTCACATAGTTCCTCTGATCGCAGGGTCCGGCGGGACTCTGGCCGCTCGTCGCATACTGTCGCGACCATGGTGCCCTCGACGTACTGGAACGAGTACGACCACGGCAGCGAGGCCGGCGACCAAGAAGACGACTACGTCATCTACATCGACCCCAACGCCGCCGACGGCTTCCCTGGCCTAGCATACATGAAGAACATGTTTGTCCGTCCCGTTGACTCGGTGCGGCACTGGCTGCAATCGCAGAAGTCTAAGGGTACCGCTACAGTAGCTGCAGTGTCCTCCCCATCAGAAACACAGTCGCTCCTTGGTCGCGGACCGAACACAAATGGCGCCGCTCCGACAGATTACTTCAGCACTGCCACGCAACGCACCATGGACGAAACAGCGACGGACGACGAATACCTCTCTTCACAGGAGTGCGAAAGGGGTCTCGCGCCCGGTTTTGGCTTCTCTTCGCAGTCATCCTTCTCTGAGCCCGATGCAAAAATGGAACAATACCAAGACAGAATGGTGACACGGGCAATTATAGTCGCGTTTTTGGCGGCCTTCGTGCTACTAGGCGTCTCGAGCCTCTTAGTTGTGACGGGCCGGCGGCGTTTACGCCTCGAGGTAGATGCCGGCGCCGCTGTCGGCTCCGTTGCCAGCCTTTTCTGCGCCTGTATGGGCCTTGGTGCCATGCTCTATCGCCAATACCCTGGCGGCTACCTGTACAGCCTTGTGGTCTGGATGACCTTCATTGCCGTGTGCGTGCTCAATGGCATTTTGCTTGTGCTCGTTGTTGGTAGCAGCGGGTTATGAAACCTCTTTCTGTTCCCTTCTCTCATTATTTATATCATATTCCGACTCCTTGAGAAGGGGACAGACGACAGGAAAGAAGCCGACCTGACTAATATTCTAATGTGTTATATATTCGGGGCATGTCTCCCTGCTCTATATAGAATGGATCGGAGCAGATTTGCTTCGGGGCAACGACGGACGGACAAACAAAGGGAATGGCGCATAGCGTAAGATGTTTTTGATGTTATTATATCTGTATATGGGGGATTCGTACCGTTCTCGTATCTACTAACCGTCTAGTTATCGAGACCATGGAAGTGGGAGGCATGTATTTGACTTACATAACGACAGGATAGAGGCCGGGTATACGTCTTGCATGACTTATTGGTACACAGGACACCCCTCGCATTTGTACATCGACAGATAGGAAATGAGAAAAATGAAATTCTTAGAAGAAATGTGTAGCACATTAGTTTGTACGTTATAGTGTGATCATCTATAGAAGATGTCATATCGTGTCGTATCCCGCCCGCATCATCTTGCTCGTGTACCTAGATATCTACTTAGGTAATGTCTTTTCTAAGAATAGACAGGCAGGGACGGACCGACGGCTTATCTACCCCGAGTACATGGTATAGACTTGGGTAACTAAGTAACGATATAAAATAAATGTGGTGAAGTATCTGGGACTTTCTTTTGTTCGGCGGGTAGGCCCTCCCCCCTTTTTCCCTTAGCAGTCTGCCCTAGCCACCTGGAATGTAGGTAGGTAGGTAGGTGTGCAGCTTACCTGAATTCAAATATAGTCAACGAGGCTGGATAGAGGTTTTAATTTCTTGATTGTTATGGAATCGATTGATAGGTAGGTAACTAGCTAGTTGAATAGATTATATACCAGAACCCATGTATACGCATATTAGCTAGGTAATTAATTGTTGTTTTTAGTTTATATATTGTTTATTTTCTATATTGTTCATAGCTGGGACTCGTAGATACATGTATTTATATATATATATATATATATATATATATATGTGTGTGTGTGTGTGTGTGTGTGTGTGTGTGTGTGTGTGTTCGCAAGTAATAAAAAAATAAGTTATATAGGTATATATTTACATTTATATAGACTAGACAGCTGGACAGCTAGACAAACTCGTTAAGATAAACAGTCATAGGACATGAATACGTAAATAAATATGTAAATATATAAATAGGTATACAAGCGTAGAGTATACAGACAGGAGGCAAGTAAGTAAGTAAGTACAGGTTATATACTAGAAGAAGCGCAGCCCCTTTTCACCTTTTCCCTCTCAAAGCTTCTTTTCTCTCAACCTTCGTTCACTGGGGAGTACGTAAGTAATCTTGCCTCCCCCCCTTTTCTTCTTCTTCGTTGTCACCGTCGTCGCGTTCGTGTCTCGTTAGAGCTCTCAAACAAACCAGACTATCCAACACAGCAGTGCTACTTTTTTGTTCATGTTTTTACAACGCCCACCTCCCCCCAAAAGATCACACCAATCCTAAAACCGCCCCGGCACCTAACTCCTGGGAATCGTTAAACGTTGAGTATCGAATGGGCATATATAAGAAATGGTTGTTTCCTCTTCACATGCTTGAATGAATTGTCATATCCTCTTCGAGAACGGAAAGGGGTCCTTTCCAGTGTTGTTGTCGTTCTTCTTATAGTGGTCGCGTGCATCCATCCATCTCTCCTGTCCCTTTTCTCTTTTACCCTTTGGACCGTATGTGACGATACGAAATGTTCCATAATCTCTGACTCGTTTCCTTCGTTCTTCCGCGAAAGCCGTGACATCGTATGATCATTTGTTCGTCCCATTCATTTTGCTCTTGTGTCCGATTGTTGGAGATACGGGCGTAGTTTTGTGTCAGCAGCATCCGGTGTCCATTCACAATGAATCCCTCCAAACAGTAAATCGTAATTTACATCTTTGTGCCGGAAATAGAACTTGATCGAAATTATGACCGTCGGGAACTAGCCCTGATAGACAGAAGACCTAGGTATGTCGTGAGGTCGGCCTTCTTACTGCGAGGAGAAGACGCTTTCAGAAGAGTAACACCCTCTTGCAATAGGCAGCGGGTTAATTTCGTTTCTCTGCTTCTCCATTTCGTGTCCAGTTCTCCACGTGCGCCGCCGCTCCTGAAAATTGCAAACTCTGTGCTCTATCTTGATGAATTGGATAGTGAGCTAATGCTATCAGTTAATTGCGGTTACCTTCATCAAGAGACGAAAGTAGTGGGGTATGTATTTGTGCTCGCATGGACGTATTTAGGCTCTGATCATGAGGTAACCAGTCAATAGTGGGTTGGCTCGGGGTTAGTAAGAAAGAGTGAGGCAACGATGAAGCGTTACTCTCATGCCATATTTCGACATGGGAAAGCCCCGCGCCAGAAGCCGCCGCGTGCCTAACGGATAGAATGCAAAGGCGGCCTAGCCTTCCACAGTCCTGCCTTGTGGTCATTGCGGGAATTCGTAGCCTAGCCCCAGCGCCGGCGGGTAGATCGATGTGTGTTTCAGATAATGCTTGCGGTCTACTATAGAACGATAACAGAAAGGTTAGTAAATGAACAGAAAAAGACCCTTTAATACAGGCAGAGCTCAAACAGACAGCAAGCAAGTATCTGCTTTAGCCTTCTCGCATTAACCGCAACAGGGGTTAAACAATGTAGTAATAAGCTTTTCGATAATCACTTACTTCCCGTCCTATATTCAAGTTGCTTCATCATTTTCTCTGCAATTCTCACAATTAGTATTCTCTCATCATGCAGCATAAAAAACCAAGCAAGATCCTCCACAGCATAGCAAGAGCAGAGTAGACCAAATAAACAGGCAAGAACATACCAGCAAAGCCCCACCGAAAGCTGAACAGCCAGAGACTTTCAAACTTCTCTGTGATGGCCTTCTGACAGGCCTCGGATTCTTCGGGGAAGATACGTGAGATGCACGCGTACGCGAGAATGACCCGGTAGCAAGACGCGCCGGCCGGGGCGCACAGCACGGCGGGCGAGCGCGAGGGCGACTCGAAGTCCGTGTTGATCTTGCATGAGATCTCGGTGGACATCTTGCACGCGAACCGGAGGGCGGTCAGCGCGACTGTCAGCTCAGGATCCGAGTCGATGGCTTGTGGCGTGCTGTGTTCTAGAATCGCTAGGAATGGGGTGTAGAGGACGAAGAGGGCGCTGTTGCGGGTGTTAGTAGTAAACAGGGATTCGAGTTCTCGTGCATAGAATATCTATACTTGTTCCCATCTATCCCAATTTTGGAGATAGGAGGTTGCAGTGATGTAGAATTAGGACTTCAGACTTACCCTATAAGCATCGCGAAACAGTCGAGCTTCGTCTCCCAGTCCAGACTCTGCTCTAAAAGGTTCTTCGTCGCTATCCTGATCTCGCTATCCAGCTCGTTGAAGGCGCTCACGAGTGGTTTCTCGCTTGGCCACTTGCGCCTCTCCTTGTCGATCCACAATGCTCGGTGGAAGATACTAGCTGCCTTGGCCGAGAGCTGAAAAGAGCCTAATTTCTGCGATCCTACTTCCACATCCGTCGTCAATAGACGCGCACTCGGAAGCGTCGGCCGCGGCAGCGAGGATGTTGGAAGGAGCGGTGTTGGGGATCCCAGGGTGGGTGTCACGATTTGTGACTCAGGGAGCAGAGTCGTTCGGCTTGGGCTCTCGAAGACGAAGGGTAAGTGCCGCATGGAATCGTCTTGTAGAATGAACCTAGCAAATTATTAGCATATCCACGCCGGGGTTAGACTGGGTTAGTGTTTTCAAGGATTTTAGAAATCCATGCCGCGCTATCTGATGCTGCAGGGCAAGGCAGAAATCGAGTGCATGCATATGTATAGTTACAATATAAAGATAAGCGTAAACTCACTGTTCAAGAATAAATAACCCCCACCACAAGCAATTCCGCTGCTCCTCTTCGAGGGTCAGTGGCACGTCATCAATCCCGCTGTCTCCCTTCTGCGTCGCGGAAATGCCCAGGACCCGGGCGACGGCTGCAACCTGACTTAGGGTCTGATACGCCGTCTCTATCTCGCCGTGGCCATATTCATACAAGGCCATCAGCGCACCACATTGCACAAGCTCGACAGTCGGGTGGGGGCCGTCAGCGCATACCATGAGGAGCAGAGCAAGTATGCGCTTGACAGTCCGGTACGTCTCGTCGAACATGTGCTGCTCGCCAGCATCGGTGAGACGCATTCGGATCGTGAGGTTCATAAGGACCACTAGCAGGGCGAACTCTTTAGACGCCAGTTCTGGGCTCCCGGTGTGGCTAGATTGGCTCTTCTGCCCTGTGACTTGGTGATCCACGGTGCCGTGGGAAAACGGCGACGACTCCATGTCTGGCGGGGAGCGCGACTCACTCTGTGTGAGCATGCTCGGCAGCTGCCGGTAGAACAAGGTCGGGTGAACGACTCCATACCAAGGATGGATGAAGTTGAAGTAAAGCGCGATGGAGTGGCGGTAATCGTGCTGGGACTCTCCCGAACGCGTGTCCAGCGACACCAGAGATAGAATCTGAGAGGCCGAGATGCCTTCAAGGGGCTCGGCGCCGCGAAAGAGAATGTCACTTGCAAGGGAGTGACTCTGCTGCAGGAAGACGACTTGTGCACCACCGTTGGGGTTCGAATTGGTGAAATTCGGATCTTGCACATAGTGGCATTTTGCATTTAACCTGATGGCGGTAGTTAGTCTCGGCAATTCAGAGCAGCTACGGACATATGATTAAATGACGAATAGGGATAGCGATAGGCTCCTCGTCCCCGTACCCTGAAAGGTAGAGAGAGAGAATCATCAAGCCCGAGTAGTACAAAGTTTGATACTCATTGAGCAAGGGGGAAAACCAACGAAAGGCGATTCAAGATGAGCCTACCTCCTACACCTATCACAAGAGGGTAACTTTTTGTCACACTTTCTCTTGGATGCCCTGCACTTCTCACAAGCCCGCGGAGCCTGTGCCTCCTGGGAGGTGTAATGTGCGTCTGTCATGGTGGCATCGCTGCTGCTGACAGACCCGCCGGACCGGCCATTCTGCATTGGCCGCGGCACAGGCGACCGGCTAGGTGAAGAGATAGAAACCGAGGTGGGCTCGGAGATGGGTGAATAGCCCATCATGATGTCGCCTGTCTGCATCTTTGCGCCACGCACAGTTTGATACTGCTGCGGATTCGCGCCCGCGACGACGAGCTAGGCTAGAGCCAAGCCTAGACGACGAACGACCAGATAGATAGACCCTGAAAATTAAGAGAACAGAGCGCGAAGACTAGCGGCAAGACGCTAGAAACTTTGGGAATTTTTTGTTGTTGTGGAGAGCTCTAGTAGTACAATACTGTCTCCCTCTTCTCCAGCAGATGCGGCGTTGACGGCGATGGTGGCGATTAAATGTATACGTAAGTAGTTGCCCGGTTAGGCCTGCGGTCAACGCTAGACAGCCTTGCTTACAGCCAAGTCCTTTACTTAGCTGTACGGCGCAATGCAGACGGTGTGCCAATAGAGATGGTGGCGAGTGAGCGAGTGAGTGAGTAAGTGTGAGCTGCAGACCGATCCACCCACTAATAGGCAGAGCTTATGATGATTACAAAGGATCTCAGCTCTTTCGTCGATATTTGCCCCGCGAGTCGGTTAGCTGACAGATTATGGGCAGCGATTTGATTGTTGATTGTGACAGAGTAGATATGCTATACTAAATAGAGCGATTGAGGCGAGTCGGGTAAAATAGAAGGAAGAGGAAAGAGGAATGGGGGTCATGAGGCCAGATTATCAATTGTATAATCCGGTAGCTCAGTAAGTAAGTATATCTATACTAATTGCGACAACTGGGTCCTTCTCCAGAGCTCGGTACCGTGGTCGTTCAAGGTAAGGAGGTGGTGGTGGCAGTGGTGTCCCGCGGGCGGCCGTTAAGCGGTCGGACCGTGTGACGATACTTAGAAACGGAGGTTGCGGGATTGCTAATCCGGGATTGCTGGCAGCTAATTGGGTAATTCGAGGGACATACATTCGTTGCTGCGAAGAACAAGAAGAATTCGAGTGAGTCAGTCTAGTAGGTATGCAGCAGCAGTTGTTGCGGTAGTCGTAGTTGCGATTCCCTGATGAGGCGGCATTGCACATGCATGGCCAGAGAAGGTTTATTAGGGCTGCCGCGGTGGGTGGCCACCGAACAGCTGATGACGATGGGGTTGGTTCTAGAGCTTAGCTCCCCTTAGTATAGGTACAGTAGGTTGCAGGTAAGCTACCTTGGCCTACCCAGGTATTACATGCACTACGCTACACTACACCACACTCCCTATATGTATTTACTTAATACCTATCTACACTACCAGCTTAGCGACAGTAGGCAAAACAGCTTCAAGTCATGCGAGACTAAGTATGTTAGGTAACCTTACAATAGGTCCTGTCGTGCAAGTACAAGCAGTGTATACCTTTAATGTACTAGTAGGTAATACGGGAACAATCATACATATAATGATAATAATATTATAAATAGATATTGAGGCACTTTTGATAGGGCTACTTTAGGTAGTGCATTCTACACTACAGGCAGCAGGGGAAGTCGGTAAGTCGGTAACATCATTGCGTGATAGTCTCGGTAGCTTCTCCATTACCCGCGTAGGGGGGCGAATGGGTATATTTTGAACAATGCAATACAATGCAATGCCTCGCACACTGCACACTGCACACTGCACACTAAAGGGCGATCGTAGTACAAAAAAAAGAAAATAACTGGAGAATGGAATGGGGGCAAGTGGTGAGGGAAAAACTAGGCACTCTATATTCGTGGTATAAAGTATTTTGCAGTGCCTAGTTTTTCCCTCACCACTTGGGGGGTGATGGGACCGTCCCCAGAACGCGAAACGTGAATCAATATCACGACAACATCCCGGCCGCCAATCAACGGCTTATGTGGCTTGATACTTTTAAAGCATGTCATCCCATAATACCCTTTTTGCTATTGGGTGGGAGGATAAAACAAACAAATCAGAAAGGGCAAAAGAGAAAACTTGCATTTCTAGAAGAGTTTTCTAGAAAGGTGTAATATCTGACCTAAGTATTGAATCCTTCCCCTTGGCAACCAGTCTTGCCAGTTAATGCCATATCGTATCTACACTACACTAATACACCGCAGACAATCGTGACAGTCCCCTGTCAAAAAAATAACCACACACTTCCCACCCAACAGCCATAGAAACTGTGCGGTTATTTTGTGACAGGGGACTGATCGTGAGTCAGCTCTCTACGTATAGCCTATGGGGAACCTTCAATTAACAGTAATACGCCATAACAAATGAACTGCCATTCCTGCCTAATCTGGTCCTTTGCCACGTTCGTGAGGAAGGTGACTTTCGTGTAGAATGAATGGGGAAGAGTCCGAGGAGCAGCAGGAGGAGGAGGCTCAGAACTTCCAGGAACCAGGGACAGGGGACGAGAAAAGATCAGGCCACAAGGGGTCCTGTCTGTCTAGCTAGAGAAAGTCGAACGGGCGGGTGCTGCAGAGTGCTAAGTATATCCATACCCTAGGTATTAAACAGACTAGACCAAAACATCGAGCGAATAGCGTCCGCGATAATAATAATAAACAATTCCTTCACGGCATTAGGGGGTCCCTCTGATCGTCCACTAGACAGGCAGGTAAGGCAGGTTTTAGTGCTGGTCTAACGATCTCGGGATCCGAAGCGAACAGTGGAGGACTGGACTGGAAGAGGGGCAGCGGAATTGGGTCGGTCCCCTTAGCCTTATTGAGGCCCAGCTCTCTCTCGGTTGCGAGCGAGCGTTTTAGTGTAGTGTAGAATGTCAGCTGATTGATTTACATTTACCTATAGAGTATAAATATGAACAAGGCAATATATAAAAAGAGGATTTCGAGAGAAACAGGGGTCCAGCGAAGAAAACCACGCACATCACCATGCTTTTTTTCATTCCATTATAGTAGCTATAGAGTAACTATAGAGTGTGAAAGCTAATAACAGCAATCCTCATGGTGCATCGTAGTTAAGATAAGGAAGATATAAGCAGTGCACTTAACTTATATAGGCACGATGCTATGATAGACGAGGGCAAGAGATGGCTGGCGGTAGGTAACAAGGTATTATACATACAGCTAGCTACGTATGTATGTAGCTGCTTACTATATCTCCCAAACACGAAGGAAGTACACTATAACGTACACTAGCTTCAAAATAAAAAAGAAACGGTGAAGGCTACCTACCTATTCCAAGCAGAATCCAAGTAACAAAGTCGGCCCCGGACGAGGCCATGCTACATATACACTAGAATTTACTCTAGATTTGGGAGGCGCTCGTTTAGGATATATACTGGGACATACACACTATACTAGCATCACGAGACATACATAACTCTAGATGACGAACGACATGAAGAACGATATCAAGAAAGTATTAAATACCGATGAATGCAATTCATATTATTCTCAGAGTACCTATCTATCTCATAACGCCGTCCGCATCCATAAACCACAAGAACGGCAAGGAAAAAGGGGGTATCAAACTACCAACCAAACAAATTCCCACCCAAGTCTATCAAGGCCGAATCCATTTATTCATACCCATCCATTCATTCAGACATTATCACACTATCCGTGCCCGAACAGGAACCTAAGTGTTCCCAGTCTGCCGCAATAGATAGATCTACTCCTACTCCTACTCTTCAGCTCTATATTCAAATAGACAGCACGCCATGTAGGGGCAATTGTCGACTACTCGATCCCACAAAGACTTGATAATCGCCCCGCTGGAGCGCCCATTTCTGCGCGACGACGTCCCAGATGCTCAGATCGCGTCTGTTGAGGTCGAAACCCACGGTAGCTGACGCGGAGGCGTTGATGAACGGCTTCTCGAAGCCACGGAGCTGCCTGACCGGCGCCCCAGGGATGCCGACGTAGAGCTGCACCACTTCGGCGCCATCTATATCTCCGGTGTTCGTGATCGTCGCGTTAACAGTCGCCACGACGTCCCAGAGATCGGTCTGTCCGCCCTCTTGAATGGGCCCAGTGGGAAACTGATCGGTGTTCGTAGATTGGTTCTTGGTGATCTGTAGATCGGAATAGTTGAATGTCGTGTACGAGAGTCCGAAGCCGAACTCGTACCGTGGCGTGATATTCTTCGCGTCGAAGTGTCGGTAGTCGACGTACACGCCTTCGGTGGAGAAGTTGGATTGAGGGAATTTCTCAAAATCTCCTTCGGGAAAATCAGGTGATAGCAGGCGTTCGTAATCACTTTCATTTCTCGCAACCGTGTAGGGAAGCTTGCCTGAAGGATTCGACTCTCCATAGAGGAGTGATACGAGTGCTGCGCCCGACGCCTCTCCTGGCAGGTGAGCGAACATAAGAGCTGTGACGTTAGGATGGTCGATCCACTGGTCAACTAGCCGAATTCCGGCATTGTGGAAGATGACGATTGTGTTGTTGCACCTGTCAGCCACGTGGCGGATGAGTCCGTCCGTGTAATCGTCGCGAATCCCGGGTCGATCGAATCCTTCCGATGCAAAGGCGTTCACAATGACGAGACAGGCATCGGATGCGCTGGCAACGTCGGGGTCCGGGCTGTAGAAATCCCACATGAGGGCTGTACCATCTGCAAATGCTTGTTGAACGAGAGCATCATAGGGTGCGACGACAGCGGCAGGGGTCACGGATCCTGATCCTCCACCGCTGAAAAGAGTTCCATTGGGAGCGATCTGGGTGAAATCGGCATCGACTACACCGGCAAAGCCGGCATTAGTGTCCCGTCCCATGTAGGCCGATTCTCCACCAAAAGTCCAAGCAGCAACGCCGCCATTTGATTTGTAGTTCCACTGATCCGGGCTTCGAACGGAATACCCGAAGACCGAGAGCATTCTTGGTTCATCCAGTGGGAGAGCGTTGTTGATGTTTTTCAGAAGCACATGTCCCTCAATAGCACCGTCTAGGAGGACTAGTTTTGATGACAAGTTCCGGTCCCGCGCGTCGATGATTCGGTGTGGCTTTGTAAGATCAGGTGCAATGCCCACGCCAGGTTCTGGAAACCCCTGGTCCTGTTTCATTTGATACCAAGTTGCAATAACTCTCGTTGCCATGTCATTCAGTCGGGCTTCGGGTATCGAACCGTTCTTAACTGCTTTGACGAGTTGATCGCCCCAAAGATCAGAGTTTGGCATCACCATATCCATACCAGCTAGGGAGCTAGCAACTCCAGAGTGAAGTGCACCCCAATCCGAGGTGATTGCACCTTGAAACCCAAGCTCAGTCTTCAGCAACCCGTTCTGCGTCTTGGAGTTGGCACAGGCATAAGAGTTGTTGACACGGTTGTAGGAGCACATGACATTGCCTGTTCCTGCATACACCGCGTCTTGGAAGGGCCTAACAACTGGTCAACGATCAAATTGACAAGAATGTTGACAGAATCTAACTTACCATAGGTATAGCTCATGCATTGTCTTATCATCTATGTTGGCGGAAACGGATTCAACATTCCCTTGAGTAGGGTTACGATAGGATTCCTGCTCATTGCCGATAAAGTGCTTCACCCACTACGTCAGTAAAACATTTCAACATGGTCCATGATATACATACCTTTGTGCTGGTGATGACACCCTGAGATTGGATACCTTTCACGGTTTCAGCCGCGAGTGCGCCGCAAAGATATGGGTCGACTGAGAAGCCCTCCCAATTCCTGCCGCCACGAACTGTCCGACCAAGAGGCCCCACGACGGGACCGAGGGCGATATTGGCTCCCTTCACACGGAATTCTTTGCCCATGCTCTCTGCCCGACTGCGTGCCAATGCTTTATTCCAGCTAGCGCCTACGTGGATACCACTTGGGAATCCGCTGACGAAATCAGTAGCCCGGACACCCTGGCCAGCATCTGTGAGGCATAGACCAGGAAATTTCATGCGGTCAATAGGACCAATGTTTCCAGAGCAGCCGTTGAGTGTGCCCGTGGTTCCTGTAGAGGACGTGACACCGGAAGCCAGCAATGCCTTTGTCGAACATCAGTATGCGTAAGAGATCTACAACCCTAGATACGCTTCGTACCTTTTCATCCATGGTGAGTTGGCCGACAAACTTGACTGCTTTGTTGTACGCATCGGCCCACGCTCCAGTGCCCGTCATTGTAGCTACAAGATGTTAAGGTCAGCTGATAGGTCTTGTTCTCGGTTATACACCTCCCGTTCATGGAGTGTGAAAATTTTGAAGGTGAGGATGCTTTTAAAATGGTACTTACGAGCAGGGTAGACAGGCTCAGACTGGCCGTAGAAGTAAGTATCATCACTTATGACTCCGTTTCCACCGCCGGGCGCACCGCTGCCACCACCAGAACCGCCATGCCGGTTACGAAGAGCAAGCAAGCCCAGAAGGCCGAACAGTGGAAGAATCGCGAGGAAGACAACGAGAGCTTTGCCGCGTTTCTTCTGGAGGATAGGAAAGCGCTGCTTTAAACCCCCGGTCCGAGTAGCTTGGGCGGGCTGAGGAGCTTTTATATCCGCCATTGTGAAGATCGGGTGTGAAAAGGTCAAGAGAGCGCGATATGTTCAAGCCAGCAGCATTCACCAGCCAGCGGTATATGCACCGTAGTGATATTAATTAGTTATTAGACTGTTCAAGTGTGTGATCACCCCTGCTCCGGCACCAAAGAAAACTTTTCGTTGTTGGTGAACTTCGGAACGACGTCAGTCTTGGTCTCGGATATTGTGTTGATGCAGGTACAGAGGCAGTGAGTCACTTACCGAGATGAAAATGTGTCAAGATGGGCAGCAGAGTTATTAACAAGTGCGGAGGTCACTCATATACATGTAATGATATGTACTTGTTAAAGCTGAAAATCTATCGAAACGGATATCTCAACGCGTCAATGCTATCGTGATGCAACGAGCGACAATCTCATAGCAGCCGGAGTAGTCAATCAGAGAATCGATAGGCACAACTGAATGCAAGCTTGTCGATTTTCGCAACCGCGATATGCAACGTGTGCGGAAAGCTGTTCTAATCGATTACCCAAGGGAACGCTCGGTGAATCTCCAGTGCTGCCTCTGTGCGCAGGCAGATATAGAAATTCAAACTCCCAACGCAAACAAGGTACCTCGGTACCTCTGGTCAAGTGAGAATATTCAACGCGTTGTACTGGAAGGCACGGTGGATTCAGTAAGTATTTGCATAATATCTGAAGAAGAAACATATACCTAAAAAGAAGAAGAATAAAAGCCGAGAGCAGAAAACCTATTTACACCCGAAAATGCGTTGCCGGGCTATTGGATGATCTACGCATAATTACAGATGCACATCTTTGGTTGGAGAGAATTGATTGATGTCAACATCCAGCAACTGACTGGGTCGTTGTTGCCAGGCCACTCGATACGCTAACCCACACCCCCCACTGCCCAGACTCAAACTGCCCAGGCACCACCTCCCGCTACCAAACCAATCCCGCTCCACTCCCCGCTGAGCCAAGCTGCCAAGCTTTAATCCAAGGCCCCTGAACCCAAATCCTGATGTGATACTTCTGTCACCTGCGTACATACACTACGAAAACATACAATTGAATTTATAGATGCATCTGCCAATCGATAGACTATATAAGCAATAGTTAAATCTGTTAGATCTTTTGATATATACTTGCATCTTCTCGTGGAGTATCTACCTGTGAAGGCATACATACTTACTATTCGCATTCTGTTAATGAAGCGACTTTTGTTGCAGTTTTTTTCTCCATCTGCTCATCGTGCGGTGTCCATGTTCTTACGTACAATGAGCATGGGGATCTTCATCCTAGCTGGACCCGGGTGAATAGAGACGCAAATATACGCTATGAAGTTCAAGTCTAAAATAGCGGATCATGTTGCATTTACGCTCGTTCGTCGTGGCAAAATAACTCTTCTGTCGCTTCCAACAACATCTATTGGGGCACTATAGTCATATATATAACATGTGGGAGTGCAACAACTCTGCAGTAACCTTGCAGCTGCCTCAAAGAGCTGTTGTCATCACCTTTCCCCTCTGAACATTCCCCTCTACTCCTAACTGCAAACTCGCTCTCGAGCCAAACTTTAGTATAGGTATCCACCGTTCATAAGCAATAGCCGTGACGTATCCAGAAAATAAAGAAAATGATAAAAGATCCAACCCGCCCCAATGCCAGCAATGGTCGTCGGAGTACCCCGAGCGGCGGGGCCCTTAGTCGTCCTCCGGCTTGACAGCAACGCTACCGTGGTGTCACGAGCGGCTCTGGCGCTCTGGTATAATGTCCTCCGCCGAATTCGCTGTCAAACGTGTCGATGCCGTATAATTTTCGTCCTTCGTTGGGTTCTTCATGATACACATTACGGGACAAGGAAGTGGTGTGGTATGGTGTAGTGTGATGATGGAGGTAGTGGTGGTGAAAGCTCCGGTCTCGTCTTGTACGAATGCATGTGTTCGGCCAGGCGACTCTGCGTCGGTTCCATCAAGTTCGGTACACAATATACACTCGGGCTCAACGGTATGGGTAGACGCGGTGATAACACAATCCTTTAGGTGATACTATATGCTCCAGAAAGTTCAGCCGTAGGTACTCGCACGTGTTGGAACGTGGTAGTGTGGAGAAAACCCGCGACAAGCATACACCCTTACGGAACCCCGAACGACGGGGAATGGCAGGGCGTGGTTATACCTGGGCGGGTTGCGGGAGAATGCAGAAAAACACGCTCGGGGTGTTGCGGAACCAGGTGACTCACAGGATCAACTGCTTCAGGTTCCGTTGTATAATCATGTCCTGTACGGATGTCATCGTAATCTTTAGCAGATTCGTATCAGTTGCGTTCGTAAAGTGTCCATAGATCTCCTTCTCGGGATTCCGGTTCAGGGCCTTGAATTTGTCCATGAAGTACTTGCTCGCTGCCTTATGGTCATCGGGTGGGCCACGGTAATCGGTGAAGCCATAGGACGTGATGGGACTGGACGTCAACTTCTCCCTGAATAAGTCCATCTTGTTCAGAAACAGGATAAGCGCTGACTTGGCAAACCAGTGGGAGTTTGCGATTGATTCCCAGAGCATGAGGGCTTCGTTCATTTGGTTCTGCACCAACATGTTAACAGCCTGCTTTCAACTAGGCCGGCGAGGAGAACAGCAGAAAATCTTCGACTTACGCCATCTTTATCTTCTACCAGACATTGATCATAACCACTGATGGCAACCAGAAATAGCAGGCAGTTAACGTTCTCGAAGCAATGGATCCACTTCTTTCGTTCGGACCTTTGTCCACCGACATCAAACATTCGGTATGTCAATTGCCCCAGATCGAATACAGTCTCTGTAATGCCGGTTGTTCTTAATCGGGTCCGTAAGAGATCCTGATCGGTTGGTATATAGTTCTTGTCCCACAGGCGGTCTGCGTCGTCGCAGAAACTTTGAAAGTACGTTAGGAACAGCAGCGAAGCGCACTGAGCAGAGGTAGACGTACTATGCGATATTATCATGAAGAGCATATTCGTTACCCTTGAGGATGGCCTTCTGAACTCCAGCATCCGCCCAGAGCGACTTGATCGGTTGCAGGTAGTCCTGGGGTAAGGGATCCTCTGGACCTATCTCGACGTCGACGAGTACTAACTCTTTGTTCTTCTGTTGATTGCGACTCATCAGCCTTCTGCGACAACGCCACCTTTCCGACGATGGCATCAAGGAACCACCAGTGGATGCGTGACAGTGGGGTGCGGCGACCATGCTGCTTGAGCTGGACTTACCTCGTTCTCCCTTTTCTCGAACTCAATTGAGTAGTCTTCCATGGCTTCGAAGATGAGCCGAAGAGATTGGATGACATTAATCAGTACAACGGGCTTCCATTCTAGTTTCTCCGTTTTACTGAAGCCTTGGGCATATATCAATTTCATCTGCTTAAGAACGGTCGACTTGCCCGACTCGCCGGCACCTGAACAAATTAAAAGAAGTTAGATAACGCAATAGCACTAGGTGTAACATTGGGCGACAAGGCATTGGAGCGACAGGGCGCTCGAGAACCTCGGAAAGAACGTACCGAGAAGAAGCAGTTTAACTTCTTTGGCCATGCGCTTCTCATCCGCCCTGATGACCTTGTCGAGCTCGCGCGAGCGAGCATCGCCGGCCTCATCCGTCTTCCTGCTGCCGAAGCACATTTTTTCTAGATCCAGGGCGAAGGCGAGGGCGATCAGACTCGCGGTGTCGTGGATATTAAATAGCTGGCGACACAAAGTCTATGCGTATCTAAGAGGCCCTGGGCAGTGGAGCAAGGAGCAACTCTTGAGCTGAGTTGACTTTGGGCTGACCGAACTTAAAATGGTCCTATTTCAATCGGTAGTTCTCGAAGGCGCTTCTTTCGCCACAATGACGGGATGGCCGGGCAGGTTATTGCAGCTGTCAACGGAGGGAGGCGAGGGAGGGTGTGCGTCGGTCGGGTCGAACGGGAGCGATAAGGTTCAAGCGTTCGCACGAAAAGGGAAACGTGCAAAGGCCCAGAGAGGGCGAGAGTTGGGATACCCAGGGAAATGAGGCCACGACAGGAACCGGCACTGGAGCTGAAGCTGGGGATCTAGGCAGAGCGGCAGCAAGCAGCAAGAGCAACAGCAGCAGCAGCAACAGCAACAGCAGTGCTAGGGTTGGCTCGGGGTTGGTGGAAGGGAAGGCAGTTAGGTAGTCTTTGAGATGGTTTAGGTGAAAGATAATAGGTGACAGAAAGCCAGGTGGCTGGGTGGGTTGGTTGGTTTAGGGGAGGCCGAGTCGAGTCGACAGCCCCGAGGCAGTCCCTAAAGACCCGCGGGATAAAAAGGCTATAGGCGACCGGCCTTGTGTTAGTCGCAGCCTTTAGTCCCTCACGAACCCGTCTCTCTTTGCTTGCTCGGTCAGGGTACCGGGGTGCTGATCTCGACGGCCAAGCAGGTCATCCGATTGGATTGGGTTGGGTATTTGAAAACGTGCTTAATACTTTAATACACTACCAGTTTCCTTAAACCCAGATAAACGAGTCAGTCAGGCAGTCTTGTTTTGCAGCGTTTTTGTTCTCTTGTTCTCTTTCTCTCTCTCTACAAGTGCTGCCGCGGATAGTAAGGCTCGTAAGAATAGGACGGACAAACGAGCGAGCGAGCGAGCGATTAGCGAAAGAGGAAGCTCTCAAGCAGAGGTACTGGGCGCAGCGGAGGGGTGGGTAACTCGCGAGGTGATAAATACCGTACCTTAGGTAAGGGTTAGGTAGGGAAGTAAGGTACTCTAGGTACCTCTAGGTGCCCTGGTACAGTATAACAGCTGTAGGAGCGGTGCTTCTGGTAGTTACGGGGAAGCAATAGCAGTGCTGCCCTGGGGTGGTTACAGGTGGTTTAGCACTCCACTAGGCCGTGTCTGCCTACATGTGCAGTTACATGAATACCTGGATAGACACCTAGGTACCCGAGGTAGGTAGGGTATCCACCGCCATCTCCCTACCTTCTAGTGGAGTCCCGCACGCTTCAGAGTTATTTTAAGCAATACACCTGCGACGCTAAGAACATATTCGGCATTTCCAGCACTCGGCCTAACGAGATTGGGCCGTAAATCCTACCTCTGTGGAAGATGGAGCTGACTCTGAGCCATCTCCTAGCAAAGCCGTACGTACCTCTACTGCCTACTTGGGCAGATCGTTCGAGTCCTACTCTCGTCACAGGTGCATCTTTCAGGCATGACTGTGAGCAGTTCAAATATCGTATAGTGCAAGTGGAGTACCAGACACACAGTGAAGTTTCTCAGGCGGCAATATAATGCAGAATCTAGTATATAAGAGATATTCGGGTATGGATGAAAACTCCAACCGCGACATGCAGCCTCCTTTAAGCCACTTATGTACACTAGTAAGTTTGTTTAGATAAGTTTTGGTAGTGTGTCTCGTCGGCTCTAGTGTATAAGTAAATGTAATTGTACCCAGTGATGTGTACACATGGCAGCTCGCTTCAAATCAACCAACCAAAGATGAAGCATTCGCAGGGCTCAGTCTGTTTTACCTGGCTGTAGGTACTACTCGGGCCAATATCTCAGGGGCTTCTATTGGCGAACAGCTTACCACACAGAGGCAAGGGGGTCATACATAGTAGCCAGAGTGAGAGGCATCTCAAATACTATTCTCCGAGGGTTAGGTCGGCCAGAGTCGGCCGTGTCTAGCAATGTTTCAGTAAGGCACGGCACTATGACGAATGCCTGAAAGCGCTGGGGTCCGTATCAGCGCAGATGTACACCGTGCAGACTCTCCATCTCTCTCTCTCCCTGCTCCCTGGTGTTGCGCCGCTGCTGCACAGGATTCAGCATGAAATACAATCCTTGGCAAGCCGGGTTACTTATATCACACCCCTGCCCGTTTGCTTAAAGCCGACCTCGTCCTCGTCACCCGCCGCCGAGACTACCTGGGCTCCGATGTGCAGCATCATTCGGCAGTGTAGCTAAAGACTGCACTAGGGAGCTATGAGAGAGAGTATGGAGCACGAGGTGGCTTGGTATTTTATCAGCCTTGCAGTACCAAACAGTGAGGCTATACTACTAGTATAGAGAATCGGTGCATCGGTGTCTGTCATCTAATCCAGCATCCCTCACAGAGCGGTGAGAGTCCCAGGTGGTTTAGAGAGCCGCGCATCAACTTTTATACGAACATCTGTAGGTCTGTCTGTATTGCCGATGAGACTATTCACGCTTTCGTAGTATGATCAAAGATGGAAAGGCAAATTCCTAACCAAATGAGTAAGCAAACTACCTTGGTCGACTTCTGTGTGCCTTGTCAGTGGTGATATAAGCTCGTACGGCATATGCCAATTGACATGCTCATCTTTAAATGTCGGTAAGAGCCTCACCCCGAGGGTTGTCAGTGACACTAGAGAACAAGTACATACATATGCAGTATATGTATGTTGACTATTCATACTCGGCGTCAGAATAACCTACACCACAGAAATCTAGGACAAGGCGCAGCATATAGGGGTCCCCATGCACGGGTGAGATTCTAATGGAATATTACGCAAGGAGTCAACCTTAGGCTCTCGGCTGTCTGATTAAGCTACTAGTAAAATTCCATGGCCTTAGGTAATCCAGAGTATGCCTATTGACCTCTTCGGCGATAGACCCCATACTCCGAGGAACCTCACTTTGTCTATCGCTTAACAACTTAGGTTCATCACAGGTCCCCGTCGTCGCATTATATGGTATGGGTTGTCGCATGGCTAAGGCTCGTCTGCGGACCACGCAAGATCGACTGTATTATATGCTGTAGGAGGAGGGGGGGTCCATGATTGACGTCCAAAGACACGTTCACGTAGCCCCTGAATCATGCTTAGGCGAGGTGACTCTGTTAAAGCTGCCGTATAACTTTGCTTGTAATACAGAGGGTTCGACAGAGCGGGGCCTGGAGGAAAGAAATAAGATATTGAAAATCCGAAAAAAATTCGGTGAACTAGCCAATATGGTTGAAAGGACTAGGCAATAATACTGACTGCATTACACTAGAAGAGGGAAGAGGGTGAGAAAAAGAGAGAGACAGCCAAAGAGAACGCCTGGTGATGAACCTTGACCCCAAGTTGCAGCCATGCTACCCTGACGTCGCATCATCTTGACTCTAGCCCAAAGCTGCGTCCACTCCCCCCCTTTCCGCCCCAGAAATTGGCACGATACCTGTGTGCGGAGACAAGAGACGAAGGAAGGCTGGTCTTTGCTCTTATTCTGTCAGCGCCGCACCAATTCACCCGAGCCATGCGCCTCTTTCGAGCCGGTTGTCTTTCTTTGCGAAGACGGTATTGGCCAGAAGCTCGATAGAACACACCCTAACTAACGCAAATCACTTACACCACCAATCAGTATATAATATATAGACCCCATTCATCCTCATGGTTATCTGTCGGTGTCAGATCCTCACGCTATATAAATCCTAGTTCCATGCCGCACAGCTGCGCATAGCCACGCTACACACAGATCGTGTATTAGATAGTGTACTGTAGATAACCCCGTCTACGAGCAGCAAGCGATGTCATGTTGGAAATGGTCTTTGATACACCATGTAGCGTAAAATTGGCCAGCAAGGTTGTGCTACGCGACATTGTGTAGTGTAGTACATCTTTTGCCTATTACAGTACCTACACTAACGCTCGGTACTTCAAATCCTTATGCCTATCGTACCCAGTTTAAAAGTACTCTTTCAAGGGTCCCTGGTTGAAACGGGGTTTGTGGAGTAGCAGTGAGTGTACTCTACTACATACTACCTACCTCTGCAGCAATACACTACATATGTACCTATTTCGTGGACGCACAGTACTCACCTACAGTACCGTACAGGTGTGCGCACAAGCAGCAGACGGCGGCGGTGGCGGTAGCAAGGACAGGCATGGTGGCTCGCCGCTAGATATAGATCTCGAGTTAGAAAAACGTGGCCGATCATATTGCGTGATTTTATTGGCACGTCGTGGGGAGGATTTAAACAAGATCCGATAACATGATGGAGAACTTGCAGTCGCTAACAACTCTACGCTAATGTATTCTATTTCATGTCAGCTTACATATCAGCTCCACCGCACACATATATGTCTCTCACTTACATCCTTATACTGAACTAGCATACACAAAAGTCGGGAGATGAAACATGTGTGTTGAGGATATACGTACTTACGTCTAATAGCATAGCACAGCCGCCGACGGCGGCGGCGGATTGCCACGATGTCCACCCACTCGGTTCACAAAGAAAGAAGGAAAGACAGAAAGAGAGAAGCAAGCCAAGAAATCCGAACAAAGGGATGAATTGGGGCGAACCTCCCATCGCCCGGGAAAACATGGCAGTATAATCCAACCCAATCCAAATAACAGGCCTCCCACATGGCATGCAGAAAATGTGGTCAGAGCCACGCTGACAGGCTGTGTGCTTTGCATGTGGCATACTACTCAGCTATGTAGTATAGAAGCAGGGTAACATGAGCCTATCACCAACAGGCTAGGATACATTGCATCTAGTCTCGGCAGTTTTGGACTTTTGGGAATCTCACGGATTCCATTTCTTTCATATATCCTTCTTTCTTTCTCTTTCCGTGCATCACTATTTCTTTAGACTATATACTTAGTACGTATACCTCCAACGTAGAGGACCTCGGTAGCTAGCTATAAAGATTACTCTCATGATTCCCGATATATCCGCCAACAGCCACTGTCTCGGAGAGGGGCGAGGGGAAGAACAAGAACACACAAAGAACCCAAGAAACAAAGACTAACCACGTGTAATTCTTTAAGAGCACATACACGGCAGTAGAAGGAGGAATAGACGTTGAAGAGTGCGTTGAAACTGTGCGACGGTGACAGCATATGGAGAACAAGGAATAAATAAGCGTAGGGATGGACGGATTGAATGGCCCGCCGCCGCCACCACGGCCGTATCCTTCCGCCTTTTGTCCATCCAACCACCCCTCAATGCATACCTCGTGGCCCCTGCGGTCCTACATAACCACGCGAAACTGGCGGTAACAATGATTTATTTATTGCGATGTAGATACTATCCCGGCCAGGGAGAGAAAGAGGGAGAGAATCCTTTCCCTTTTCCAATGCCGGACCGGACCTTGAATAACTGGACCAAGAAGCTTAGCGGATCTGCAAGGAAAGGATTCGTTGGAAGACGGGTCAGCCAATAAACTCATCATAATCCAAACAATACCCGGTCCAATATTCCCGTGCCGAACCCTCTCATATGCATATACCAGCCGTAGTATAATACATATAGATAGACTTACATACTTACTTACCCACCAACGTATATACGGCCACGAGCAAAATGCGCAAGAAAGGTGACGGGACGGAAAAGAACAACCATGATAGGAATGGATCAGTGGATATGTAGGTAGTGTCTAGCGCCCGCCGCGTTTGCAGTGCCGCACACCTACACAACCGCCCGTCCCGTTATACTCCATACTAGGTTAGTTACTATGGCTAACCTACAGTAGGCGGCAGGCTGATTGATGATCACTTATACCAGAATCAGGCAAACCAGCAGGCAATTCCCATCTATCTCATCTCTGTCAGTTGGTTCGCCCATGACCAACGAATACCACCGTGACATCAGCAGCTATCGTGTAAGTAATCTAATAAGCAGCAGCCCAAGGATTAAAAACCCGCCGTACTATTCCCCATTCTTCTGGAAATCAGTATTTTGAATCCTCGCTCATGTTCCTCCATCACCAAGTTTCATTGTTTTCTCCTTCTGTTATTTCTTACATGACGCGGGCATATTTTCCTCATCTCCATTCTTGATACAACATGTAGTCTGCCCAATAAGACGAAGGAGTTATCTCCTACCACTACGACTATATGTAGGGTCGGCCTACCCACATATCTAACCCCCCTTTTTCCCCTCCTCACACCCCTCCCCCTCATACTCAGTGCTACTGTAAAGTACTAATAATATAATAAGAGGTGATAATAATACGACGGTGCATAACGGATGGAGACGTGCGTACGAACGCGCATGAGCGGTCCTGTAATAGACAATAGGTAGGGTGTGGTCCATTGCCTACTGCGCTACTGTCCATCGCTAGGTATTTACACAATTCCCACGTGCGGCTTTCTCTTTATATTGAAGACTCCCCAGGCCTACATGACAATAAATACTATCATCAGCCCAGGCACCAACATCGAAGCAAGAAGATCATCACAACAATACTTCTCATCTTTTACCTCACTTTCCCTTCTATTTCCTTTCCGTGCCCCCTAGCAAAACTATGCGCGTGAGAGACACACATAAACTGCTAAGCTGCCAAACAGGCCCGTAGGCAGATAGGCACATAGGCAGACAACCAGATGTAGGGGACTTTACTGCTGCAGCGCACAGCACAGCACAGCATAGCCCTACGAGATGGACCTTCCATCCCACATGCCGTTGTCCGTCGCGGAGGTATCCGCGCCTGCCCAGCGGGCCCCAATGCCAGAAAACTCACATACTACATACATAAGCACCTACTGCGGTAGATATGCTAATAACGTAAATTTTCATGTTTCAGCCCCCAAGGAGAGGAAAGACCTAGGGTGAATGACATCGGAGCTCGGTTGAGCTCATATATAGCGTAAAAGATAGAAGATAAAAAATACCAAATGGAAGACACAAGGTTAAGGAAGAAGTAAAGAAGCAAGTGAATCAGAAAAAATGGAATGGCCTCAAACTATGCGTATTATATTATATTAGTTCAACCTACCTACCTCTTACTCCCTCCCCTACAAGCACAAAAATTGAAACCGGCCATGCTTTTCCCCCCTCACATACTAGTACTCACAATTAGATTTTTCAGCTCGCCCAATGGAGTGAAACAACACAGGAAAGAAATACGACGATACGGCACGTTGCAACACAACACAACACAACACAACACGACACAACCCAACGTAACCCAACATAACGCAGCAACGCGGCAACGAGACACGCATACAGTAAGTTAATTTAAGTACTGTAAGATACATACTGCAGTACAAAAGTTCCCGCACTCCCCTATCAGACTGGCTGGCTGGTTGACTGGCCTATGAAACGCTGCTGCTTGCTTGCTCCTACTGCTGCTGTAACTTGCATGTATGGTAGGTAGGTAGATGGGCTTGCTCGGTCTAAGTACGTATGTATGTGGTGCTAGATACCTCATGTGCCTAAGAGAGTAAATAGTACTCAGGCAGGTAAGTATCAATTCCGATCCAATCCAATAAGATCAGATCAGATTAAATTAAGTCAAGGTCGAAGTCCAGTCCATCTACCATGTATTCTAGTATGTGCGTATCCCATAGGGCAGAAAGGCAGAAAGGCAGAAAGGCAGGCAGGCAAGCAAGCAAGCGACGTGGCGCTTTTATACTAAATATATACTACATACATACCATCACAAATAAGTACACAATACCTAAATACGTACACCCATACACCCATACATAGTAAGAAGGTATCTTCACTTTCATACTTTATAAAACCCCGGCAGTTCATAACTCATCGCTTGAATAGACAGCATTTTTATCTCTAAGTACTAGTATATCGAAGATTGCTTCCCCCCATGCTCTTGGCGGTATTAAACGAGGGAAAACTGGCTGGAAGGGATGGATGGAAGCCACTCACTCCAGTCAGTTGGACAATCTGACTCGGTACTTTATATATACCCACCCAAACCTTCTCTAAGAATTGAGTGAAGGCCGCGTGGAGCCAAGAAGTCTGTCCGCACAAGCCTAGCCGGTCCAGCTTCCGCCGTCAACCACGTGATCCGTTGCACGAACGCGTCTCTCTGCTCCATCAAGAAAGTTGGGATTCGAATATTTTTTTCAATTGAATATTGGCTAATGATGTTTTATCCCGCTATTCCCATGTTTACATAAATACCGAAGACGTACACATACCCACCACGCTGAATTGCCACCGTCCCGCACAGTTCCGTATTTACCTCCCAACGTTCTTGGACACCTTCTTCTCTTCAATTTGTTCCAGATCCTTCTTCTTGTGGAAATGAGGCGCGACTTCATTCAGCCACTGTGGGCGAATGGGCATGCAACTCCGCATGTACTCCTTATTCGTCAGAACCAACTCATAGTAAATGACCGTTTTCTCCGGCGGATCCGACTTCATAAGGACAGAGCTAGGATGGATATAAACAGTGGTATTATTCTTAAGCGTCCGGTAACTGTCGCCGCCGCGCTGCAGTCGAGCAGCGTTGGGGAAGAATCCTGCCGTTAGGGCCTTCTGGATAGGCTCGAGGTTGGAAGCGCCGCAAGACGAAGGAGCCACCTCGACGCGCTCACACAATTTGGCGAGCTGATCTCGAACATCACGCGCACGGGTAAGCGAGCGTTGCTGCAAGAAGTTTTCCCGTGCCCAGACCGGCGAGAAATCGCTGTCGACCCACTGATTCCAGATATTCAACAGTGTTACGTGATCACCTCCCTCCTTAACCGTGAACCGATTCCGCGCACTGTCGGCATGGATCTTCTTATCTTTTGGTCGGAAGAAGAGTGCGGACGCTTCACTCAGCATGGCGACGATGGATAGAACTTCATCAACGCACTTGAACTTATCGGCGGCCAGCACAGCTTTAGCCAGCATAGGGTCGGTGGGGAACTCAGCCATCTGGCGGCCAACCTTGGTAAGCTCACCCTTGTGATTTAGAGCCTGAAGTGCAAATAGCTGGTTCAAAGCTCCTATTAGAGATTCGGTAGGGGGTGGATCCATGAACTCGAATTCCAGAAGCTGGTTGATACCAAGCGACTTCAACTGCAGAACAACACCGTTGAGGTTTGTCCGTTGTATCTCGGGCGTAGTCGACTCGTCCATTTCATTCATGTATGCGTACCTGGTATAAAGTCGAAAGCATTTACCAGGCCCCACACGTCCCGCACGACCACTGCGCTGGTTCGCAGAAGCCCGTGAGCAAGGAACAACAACTAGGTTCGACATGCCTGTCGCTGGGTTATACACGTTCTCTTTAACATAACCAGGATCGATGACATAGGTGATACCATCAATGGTCAAACTTGTCTCTGCGATGTTCGTGGCGAGCACGACTTTGCGGGCACCCTCAGGGGTTGGTTCAAAGATCTTGGACTGCAGATCTGAAGGAAGATTGGCGTAAATGGGACAAATAATGAGCTCCTTCACACGGTTTCCAAGCTTTCTCGCTGTGTCGGTTAATTGTTGTTCGGCAGCTTCGATTTCGTCCTGGCCAGTCAGGAATACTAAAATGTCTCCCTTCCCTTGAGTTGTGTGGATCTGAAAGATGGTTGTAATCGCTGCTGTTAGGTAATTTGCTTCGGGTGCTGGTGTGTAATAGATATCGACCGGATATCGCCGGCCTGGGATATTGAAAATGGGCGCGTCATCAAAGTATTTCGCAAACTTCTCGGCATTCATGGTAGCTGAAGAGATAAGAAGTTTCAAGTCGGGTCGCTCTCTTGCTAGATCCTTCACCAAGGCTAGCAGGATGTCGGTATGTACTGTACGTTCGTGAGCCTCATCAATCATAATCGCTGAGTATCCGGAAAGATCAGGTTCTGTCATGAACTCTCGCAGCAACATGCCGTCAGTCATGTACTTTAGTATGGTCTTGTCGCTGGTGTTATCTTCGAATCGTATCGAATAACCTACTTCATTTCCAACCTTGACTCCCATCTCCTCTGCCACACGCGCTGCTACGCTCATGGCAGCAACTCGCCTAGGCTGTGTGCACCCGACTTTGAGACCGCCCTTGGTATATCCCGCTTCGTGGAGGTATTGTGGTAGCTGCGTAGTTTTACCGCTACCGGTTTCACCAACGAGAACCAAGATCTGATATTGCTCTATGGCGGCAATGAATTCATCCCGGTATTTGTATATAGGAAGGCTCTTGCGAGTCTCCTGTATTGATAAGGCCTTCTTTTCCGCTGCTTCAATCTGTGCCTCAAGAAATCTCTGTTCCTGAGTCAATTGCTTGCCTTCGCCGGCCAATGTTGATCCTAGGTTCCATTGTATGTACTGCTCCGGGTCGAGGACCGGGGCATAATCACCCTCATACTCGCGCTCGGCCCTGTTAATTTGGGCCTTCGCTTTCTGCGTCTGTTCTCGTTCCCATTCGTCATGTTCAGTGACGAATTTCTCCTGTCCGTATTCATCTCTCTCGACATAGCGCTTGTATAAGGCCTCTTCCTTTCGCTTCTTGTCGATCTTGCCCTTCTCCGTGATATAGTCTTCAGGCATGTAATAGCCATCTCGGTGATCATCGATTCGCAAGCGTTCTTCTGCAAGCCGTAAGATCTCTCGATTCTTTGCGAATTCGGCCTTCTCCTTTTCCGACAGGCGGACACCACTTCGCAGCTCAGCTGTTTCCTCGGCAACTTGCTTGCGCAATAGGGCCAGTCTTTCCGTTTCTCGCTTTTTCAGGTAGTCTTGTCGGGAGCGCTCTCGCAGATCAGGCATCGCCGCTCGGTTGGAAGCTATCTCATCAGCCAAACGTTGGCGCTCTCTCTCGGCCCTACCCTCGGCTTTGTTCGATTTTCCCTGGTCGCGTTCCTTCAGCCGTCGCGCGAATGCTTCTCTTTCAGCCCTATCCTTAGCTTCTTCAGAGTCGGCGCCATCTTCATCTTCCGCTCCGTCGTCGTGCCTCAGCTTGACCCGTTTCGGGGCAGACTCCTGAAACTCTGGCTCATCTGCGCGTTCATCTCCGGATGGAGTGAGCTCTGGTTCCTCGTCGCCCCAGCGATCGTCATAGTCGCCGTCGCCATGCTTCCGTATTGACTTGGACTTCTTCTTGTGTGTGTCTCCGCGCGGCGAGCGGTCCCGGCTCTGGCTTCGATGGCGACGACGATGGGATCGATCACGATCGCGTTCATCACGTCGTCGGGATTTGGACTTGGATTCGACCTTCTGTGGGCCAACCTCCTCTTCGTCCATAGGGACGAAGGCATATCGTTTACTCATCGCCGGCTACGTTATATCGCATTTAATCTTTGAAAACATTTCCCAGAGCCAAGCCGCGACCATTGCCCCAGGCATACATGTATCTCTAGACTGATGGGGGCACAAGGGTACGCTACTGGTACCCTGATCTCACGCTAGAGTAAAGGGCCAATCAACAGCAGGCAAGCTGCCAAAATGGAGTTGGTCCCTCTTAGCGCAGGATCTCTTATCTTATCTTGATCCAATTCTGGAGCTCAGGTCTCAGGTACAGCAGGCATTGTACATTTTAACACGTTGACATGGTGGCATTCTAGTCCAGCTACAGTACTAACAAGCATTCAAGTACCATTATCTTACAGAGGATACAAGTTGCAGCATCTACCATTGGATTTGACTTTGCAGGTGACAACACGCTGTTCAAATCTTCAAAGTGTGCTTTCTTTTTGTCTTTTTTAGTCTCTATAGACACGAACTCAAGCGTCTCGTCATATAAGAAAGGACAAAGAATAATTAGCACGCCGCAACCTTCCAGGATTACTTAGGCCCGCGGTGTTGCTCGGCGCTCGTCAACCACTATGCTCCTTCATGGGGCAGCTCTTCTGCTGCTCTGTCTTTTCGCACAGATAATATTATGTGCCGAGGATTATTATAAGGTATGCATATACCGTCTGTCTACTTCTGAACGCTTAATTCTTGGGAATTGGCCACGTTAACCATTATCTCTTGAGTAGGTGCTGGGCATAGATCGCCATGCGAACGACAAGCAGATCAAGTCGGCGTATCGGCAACTGAGCAAGAAATTCCACCCAGACAAGAATCCGTACGTTCTTACACCATATCCCTTACGCTCTGAATACTCATTGGCGATTTTCTAACATTTCCTCGCAGTGGCGACCCCACGGCGCAAGGCAAGTTCGTCGAGGTCTCCGAAGCCTACGAAGCCCTCATCGATCCCGAGTCGCGCAAGATCTACGACCAATACGGACACGAAGGGCTAAAACAGCGGCAGCAAGGAGGAGGTGGTGGTCACCACGACCCCTTTGACCTCTTCAGCCACTTCTTCGGCGGCGGTGGCCGTTACCAGCGTGGACAGCCCCGCGGCCACAACATTGAAATCAAGATTGGACTTGCCCTTCGAGACTTCTACAACGGTCGCGAGACCGAGTTCCAGTGGGAAAAGCAGCAGATCTGCGAGGAGTGCGACGGCACCGGCGCTGCTGATGGTATCGTCGACACATGTCCCAAGTGTCAAGGCCACGGTGTGCGCATTGTCAAGCACCAGCTGGCGCCGGGCATGTTCCAGCAGGTCCAGACACAATGCGACGCCTGTGGTGGACGGGGCAAGTCGATCAAGCACAAATGCCCGGTCTGCCAGGGCAACCGAGTCGTTCGCAAGCCCACGACGGTCACGCTCAATGTCGGACGCGGGGCGCCCAGAGACAGCAAAGTTGTGTATGAGAACGAGGCGGACGCGAGTCCGGATTACGTTGCCGGCGATCTCATAGTGACTCTTGTCGAGAAAGAGCCCGATATGGAGTCGGAAAACCCAGATCGCGTCGACGGCACGTTCTTCCGACGGAAGGGTGACGATCTTTTCTGGACAGAAGTTCTCTCGCTGCGCGAGGCTTGGATGGGTGACTGGACTCGCAACATCACACACTTGGATGGCCACGTCGTGAGACTCGGACGGAAACGAGGCGAGGTAATACAGCCCGGCTATGTCGAGACTGTTCAAGGCGAGGGAATGCCAATTTGGAGCGAAGAAGGCGATTCGGTCTACCACGAGTACCAGTTTGGCAAGTTATACGTCCAATATGTCGTGGTGCTCCCCGACCAGATGGAATCGGGCATGGAGAAGGAATTCTGGTCTGTGTGGCAGAAATGGAGGGGGAAGATCGGTGTGGACCTGCATAAAGACAGTGGAAGGCCGGATGAGCCTATAGTAGCCTCCAGACATGATGAGTTATGAATGTGATAGTAGACACAGGATAGAGCAGAATAAATAAAAAAGAATCCCTAGATTTGTTCCCCTTTTGGCCCATTGTGTAGGGTGTCACGTCTTACCAACGTTCTAACATATATGCTCTTTCAGACAGGTCATGAGCAATGTGAGAAAACATGTTGGGGAGTCTCACACTATATATGCCCAGGAGGAATATTCGTTGACTTGGCTTAGTTACAGGCATCACGCACGCGCAGGCCGGTCTGCGGAGTATAACGTGGAACGTGGAGCGTGGAGCTAGCAACACGCGGTCGAAAATGTTCCCGAGCTCCCTCATACGGAGCCTGCTTCGTATATGGGCCAGCGCGTATCAATATGCGGAGCAACAGCACAACCTCATGGGATAGGGGTCAACGGCCAACTTGGGTACTGCCTCTCGTAGCCGCCTTCAAGGGCATCCAGCATATGCCGAAGGCATCCTATCATACCAGCAGTAGTAACATTGATAACGCGCTTGAGTCATTCCTTGCCCTACCAGCACAGCACATGGGCACCCGACCCCAGAGCACGGCCAGCTTGCTTCCTACCGATTATGTAATATCACAGGGCCCTTTTTCCTATAAGTAGGGCCATGAGAATATTCCTTTACCCCCTTTTCCACCTTTTCCTTCCTCTTCTCCCAAGGTACTGGTGATTTCGTGGATTTGACCCTGAAATCTCCAAGCCCTAACGAAAAAAGTTGCCCCAGTCCCGCATTCGAACTTATCCCCCCCAAGACCAAACATACACTTTCCCCCTTATCACACTTCCCTCTACCACGCCGTCGCCCCCTCACCCCTTTTCCATAAACATCACTCTTGAGAACACTTCCCCCCTCATCCCTCCCCCACCAACTACCAAACCAAGAACCAAGAAATAATGACCACCCCAAGCCTCAAAGACCGCACAATCGAAGCCTTCTGGGGCCTCGTGCGCCCCTGGCTCTTCCTCAGCCTCTCAGCAAGCTACCTCCCAGCAACCCTCCGCACACTCTTCACAACACACTCCCTCCCCACCTCCCTCTCCATCCTCCTGCTTTCCCCTTCCCGCTTCCGCTCCCTCTGGTTCGGCCACTTCTGGGCCTACGCAGGCCCCCAAGTCCGCGAGAGCGCCGCTCCAAAAGTCCTCCCGCTCCTCGACGGCCGCGTCTCAGGCGGCCGCGTGCTAGATACCCCCGCGGCGCCCGGAATCGGCGGCGTGGTCATTGAGATTGGTGCCGCTACGGGGTTATATGTGGAAGTCTTCTCGGACAGGCATTTATACGAAGACTCCGGGCGTCAGGTGGAGGGCAGGAAGAACAAGAAGAAAAGAGCAAACACAGCCCGCTCCGCGATAACGCGCGTCTACGGCGTCGAGCCGAACCCCGCGCACCACGCCGCGCTCCGCCGCGCCGTCGAGGCCGCGGGACTGCAAGACGTGTACGAGATCGTGCCGGTGGGCATAGAAGATCTCTGCTCTTCCTCTTCTTCCTCCTCCTCCTCCTCCTCCTTCTCCTCCTCTGATAACGGAGGAGGAAAGGGTAAGAAAGAGAAGGAGAAGGCGGAGAAGAAATGGGACGGCAACATCGCGCCGCAATCCGTCGATTGCATCGTCTCCATCCTCTGCCTCTGCAGCATCCCCGACCCGCAGCGGCACATCCGCGAGCTGTACGAGCTCCTGCGGCCCGGCGGGCGGTGGTACGTCTATGAGCACGTCAAGGCCAGGAACATGTGGTATATCCGGTTGTATCAGCGTAAGTTCTGCTCCGTTCCGTTCCGTCCCGCTTCTGTCGTATCCTATCTCACTAGATATAAAATGCTTTTTATTCTTCCCTTTATCTGAGACATGTGGCGCCTCTTATCCCACTTTCTTTTCTCCGTGCACCGTTTCTCCCCCTCCACTCCACTCCATGGAAACCACTACTAACAGCTTTTCTTACAATAGGCATCATCAACGTGTTTTGGCCGCGTTTCATCGGCGGGTGCGAACTGTGTCGACCGACGGAGAAAACAATAACGGAGACGGGCCCGTGGTCTAAGATTGATGTTGGGCAGCCAGTAGATGAACAGTGGTATGGCACTGTGCCTCACGTTCTGGGTATTTTCACCAAGTAGGCGAATTGTTACTCTACGATCTAGTAACCACGTATGCGATTAGTTTCTTGCACATGATATTGTGGATATGGCAAAACCAAGATCAGAGTGAGTCGAGTTGAGAGGATGGGCGTTTTTCATTGCGAGCAGGCCACAACATGCAGTTACGATTATTGTTATCACGACACTGAAGAATAAATAGGTCCAACATGTTTAATGCAATGGTGTTTGATTGTAGGAAAACTTATGATACATTAATCATTGGCGTCTTTTGCCAATGTGAGACTAATCATAACTCATTCATGTCCTCGTAATCTTATATCCCACGGTGCGTCTCCTGTGATGTCTTCAAACTGTGTCGACGCTCACGTCCATGGTGTACATCACCGTGCTCAATAGTCGGTCCGCCGATAGCTTGCTGCATCGTCGAAGGCGGCACCTGAGCAGCATCCCGGGGGTCTTTGTTCATCGTTGATGAACTTCTGGTGTCATATTAGTACAACTATCGAAACGTTCGACTCATTACGAGGTGTCATACAACAACTTACGACCCGTACGTCTTGTTTCCTCCAACAGTCTTGCTGCCGTCAAGGTCCGAGTCGACGCGAGGGTCGGCCTTGTTCAGGGCGTCGGACTTGTGAGGTCCTGCCGTGTTGGGAGCTGGACCGGGAGCAAAGTTGCCGCCGATGTGTGAAGTAGGGTGGGTGGTGCCGTGGGTACCGTGGGCTCCAGTGGTACCGTGGGTACCGGAGCTACCGTAGGTGTTGCCTACAGTTCGGCTGGCATCGCGGTCGCTGTCAACACGGGGGTCGGCGGCATTGGCAACACGAGAGCTGTGCGGGCCGTGGACACCCTCAGGGCCGCTGCCAAACTGGTCTCCTGCTGTGTTGCCCATGCGCTGGCCACTTCGGTCAGAGTCAATTCTGGGGTCCTGTGGCTTATGTTAGAAGTCGGGTTGCTACTGTGTTTTGACTCGATGCTCTGAACTCACCATCTTGTTGGCCATGTTGGAGCTGTGAGGACCCTCACGGCCGGTACCAGTGGTGCCGGTAGTGCCGTATGCACCGGTGCTAGCTCCTGTTACGCCAGTGGTGCCGGTGGTGCCGGTGTGGGAGTAGTTGTTGCCAGAAGTGTACTCGTGGGTGCCACCGACGGTTGAGCCAGGGGCAGCACGGTGATCACGGTCTGAGTCGATTCTGGGGTCGGCAGCGTTGGCTACGCGGCTGTTGTGGGTGCCATGGGTGCCCTCAGGGGCAGAAGATGTGGATGTGGAGTGGTGGCCGGAAACGGCTTCTTTAACCTTGTTGACGATGCCAGACATGTTGGATATATGTAGGTTATTTATGTGTGACTGGATTCTTTCTTTATGTTAAGGATCTAGGAATGATCGAAGACTGTTGTGATTGTTTGTGGTTGTTTTGGTGTTGTGCTGGAAATGTGGTATGATTCTGATGATGAAAGGAGAGAGAAGCCTACCTTAGGTTCGGAGCACGAGCATTATATAGACATCCGGAGAGGATACTGAAGCCTGGCTGCTTCCTTGTATCGGCTTGTACAACAGGAGAAACAGTTTCCCATCATGAGCGATGTCATCATAGGTGGGGCCTGATGTCTTGCTTGCGCCTAGTCTGCCGCAGGTCACGAAAGCTCGTTGGACCCTTGATTGGCTGAGGAAGGCACGTCAAGGTTGTGCCTGAGAAAAGCGTGTACGGCCCATACGTAAGGACCTACGTTAGTCAATCACGCGTGCCTGGAAACTGCCTGGGAACTACCTGGGTACATGTAGGTATTGCTAGAAGTGATTTGGGGAACTGCGGCAGAGAGGGTTTCAAAGGCCGTCCCTGCTTGAATTTCATATGTTGCCATGACCTCATAGGTACTATCTGTCCAGAGTCCTTCATTTTCGGCGGTTGTGCCACTTAATCCAGGGATGCTGCAATGCATGTATATGTACACCGAAGACGGTGTGGTTGCTATGCACTTCTCGCCCGATAATGTTGTACAAGAGACATTGCAGTTCTCGTAGAGCTGTATACTCTGTACTAGAGAGCTCTTGCCACCTACCACAGGCTACTCCTGTCCAGATCTCGATTAGTACGGTAACTGCCAGAGGTATTTTAACAATAACGTATGCGCGATATTGTACCTCTCTGAAATCAGCTATGTATCTAGGTGTTTGAGGTGATTTACCGTCTAAATCTTGCATCTTAGTACATAGGCATTGCCCCATTAGGAAAGATCTTACGCAGGGATTGTCGAGATGCGGCTCATCTGAACCACAAACGGGGACTGGCGTGTGGCTGGTGACGTATGAACGCGGGGGAGCGTGGCGTCACCCTACGCCATCGCTAGCGTCGGGCTTGCCTTTTATGCCGTCATAGACAGTCATCGTCCTTCCCGCGCGCATTTTCTACCCGCGTCACGGGAACAGCATGCCGATACCTAGTGTAAGCCTAGTGTACTCGGCTCCCGGCTAGCTGCCTTGTTTATTCTTAGATGTCGCTCATCTGCTGGAGTAATTTCACTCAGCCATAGGCTATTCAAATACATTGTACAGTAGAGCCAAATTGTGGCGCTTACATATATGTAAAGGGAAAATTGTGGTGTTGCTCCAAAGGATGACAGAGATGGCATGGGTAGGTAAAGAGAATGTACCTATTGATTGTGAGGTAGCCAGACCGTCCAGTCTGCTAGCTTGAATTCCGTCCATGCCTTACTAGTACAGCTTCCTAATACCTTCGCGGAAGAATGAGTACTGCCACAGAGATTGCGCCAAGGAGAGCGCGATTCAGTAATTGAGCAATTTACGACATGGTATATCAGAAACTGGGCAGATAGGAGGATGACGGTGCCTCACTCAGATAGCAAGTATTGGCTTGCAGTCACTACAGCATCCAGAGCCCGGCAATGACACTTGCCCGTCTGTCTACGCTCGCGAGACCACTACGCATTATGAATGATGATATTCACAGCCAAATATATCAGATGATACCAGTTTCCATATCACGTACATAAAGTACTGCAGAAGATATTGTGTAAAACAGGGTATCAATTGCCGTATCTCATTACTCTGTTCAATATCCAACGCCAAGCTACTACATTAGTAACAAATCGCACCTAATTCCACCACCCCATAACGCGTTTTTAGTATGATTATTATTTTGTTATATCCATAACGCAGAAACGCCAGTGGGTATAATCGAGCCTAAATCCAATGCGAGAAAACCCTAGTAGACTGTTGCGACGCGGCGCGACGCATGAAGCTTGTTGCAGTACATGCGTCGCATACGAGAAGCTCCTAGACACGAGATCGGCTGTTCCAAGCCCGGCGGCGGTAGGCTCGCGACTCACGGTCACGGACCCAGATGAGGCCCACGATGCTCGAGACGAGCCAGCAGATAGCCGAGAGGAAAGAGAAGGCGATGACAGCCTTCCACTTGCCGCACTGGTCGCCTCGGAAGGCAACGTTCGTCCAGTTGAAAACGGCACCGCACGATCCATCGAGATACTAATTAACACAATCACTTAGCATGAATCCCCTTTCGCATCTTAAAAGAGTTATACATGTAATTTAACTTACCGACACTAGCAGACCGAAGGCGACGAACCAGGTGACCGAGATGAGGAAGTCGACGGGCCAGTGGATGAAGCTCGAGGAGAAGGGGATGAGCCAGATGAGCGAGAAGAAGATGGCGACGCCGGCGACGACCTCGGTGTATATGAAGCGTCCCTGGCTCCAGCTCGATGCGTGTCGCACTTCGTGGAGGTAGTAGCCGTTGAGGCCCGCGACGATGGTAGCGAACACCAGTTCCGCCACGCGGAGGATGATGGAGACGAGGCCGGTCAGGACCATGTTTGCGACGACTCGAATGGCGCTCTGTGTGATGCGACGGTATGTGTTTTGGTCTAGGGAGCTCTCTACTAAGCTGGACGCTGGTAGACAATTGGTGTGACTTCAGCTGGCTCTGTTGAAGTTAAGAAGATCAGAAAGGATTGAGACGCTGGGCAGCACGTCGATATACAAGTATTTATTCGCAGCCATTCGTCGTGCTTCGCTGGCTGGTGTGTCCAGAGGTGATGTGTCGCCAACTCACCTGACCATAGCATGACCGTTATGACGTCCTCAGAGCCAGAGCCTGCATTCGTGGCCGGCACCGACAGCTATATCACAGCGCATATAGTTTGTGTAACTGTAACGAGGGTATACATTTGCTAATGAGTAAAACCGGAAAATGAAAACTCTCAGGCTTTGTCCGTACCGATATACCGATACACATCGGATGTTACATAGGTACCCTCACCAAGCATATACATCTGAAGCAATTTAGCATCGTTTCACCCCGCACAATAAAACAGGATTGTTGTTCCGTCCTCAATTGCAGATCAGGCGTCATACCCTCCCTCTCATTGATCTCTGATTGGCGACTTTCATGTTTCAGCTTCAAGCTAGAGCTATACGTGGAAATTTACCGGCGAGAGGTAGCCCATTCATTGTGTGAATGTTCCTTAATGGACGTTTGTGTATCGCAGCCAGAAAACTTAGGTCAGGTGCCTAGCGGCGTAATAATTAGCGTTCTTGTTGTTGAATTGAGTTTTCAAAGTGAACAAGTTTCCGCCGAGTTCTCTGTGCGATGAAATGAAGTCATACACTGAAATCAAGGCAGGCAAGGTTACCCGGTAGCATGGAATTGGTTGGCTAATGCGCACGCTCCACGTGTGCTTGCGACAGGGCTAATGTGCAGGGATATGTGGATCTGCTACAGCATCTTGCGGTCTAGACCTCTCCAAGTGCCGAGATATCCATTACCAGATCACCAGCTAGCAAAAAACGTCACCCAAACAATACTGCCGTACCTTTCTGTTTCTGCACCGCAGCCTGGATTGTCTTGAATTGTGTATACACATACATACTAAGTAGGCATACATAATACATAATGCCGAAAGAGTTACGGAGGGAAATGAATATGAAAAGTTGAAATGTATTTTTCGGGTTAGTTACCGAATGTGGTTGTGGTTTGCGTACATGCAGACTTTCACGGATGTCAGCCCGGTGGATGTGATGTACGAGTGCGATATATTGATAGCATTTAACCTACCATCCAGTAATCTTCGAGCACACTGCTTGATATCACTGCCAAGAAGATGGAAACTCGGTTAAGTCACTGCTCCAGCATCTAATATCAGTTCGCTTACCCAAGGAGGTTTCCACCTTTGCATATATATGTGGGCAAGAACGACCGCATGCCAACACTTGGAAATGGCTCGACGGAGTGACTTGTAATGGTGCAATTGACTTTGTCGCGCGATCCTTTTCCAAGCGTTGGATCGCGACCTCTAAGGCAACCAAGAAATCGAGCCACCTCTTCCCTCAGGAGCAGCACTGTAACTTCCATTGTATTATGGCTCAAAAATGGAAAGACCTCTGGAACGATGGGCAGCAGGTGCCTGGGGTGCCAGTTGTCTTTTCGAAGGGAACCTTAGGAGTATTGTCAGAATACCTAAAACTTCTGTTCTTTTTCTGCCTCACCGACAGTTTCCATCACCACCACCATCGGTATTTTTTTACCCCTTTTCTGACGTCTCTACATCAAACAACCCCTAGTTCCCCTATACCTCCTCACAAGATATCACCCTGAATTTCATTCTACCCTTTTTCACGACTTTCAGGCTTTGAAGAAGTCTCATGTCTTCGAAATCTCTTGCTTCCCAAGCTCGTTTTACACAATATCTCGCCCTCGTCGCTCGTGTACTTTTACTTCAATGAAGAAACAGGAAATCGCCGCGAGGTTCTACCTGAAGCATAGTTCACTGAAACTTCGTTCGTCCACATAATTGTCTAAGAGTAGACACACGCCGATATCGTCTGGCAACATCATCATTACCGCGTTCGTCACTCATATTTTAATCGCAATTATGGATGATCAGACTCAAGCCAGTCTCCGTCCAAGTGGCTCTAATCCCTCACTCAGGCCTATCAGTAATGGAACGGTATCTACACGATCCACAACCTCGCATATAGGGAGTTATCGTCATGCCTTGTTGAAATCGAATTCACAGCGCCGGCAGCCAGTTGAAAAAGATCTGCCTGTACCACCAGTGCTCACTGACGGTAATCCAACTCCTGTTGCTCCGTGCTCAACACGACAGGACACAGCGGCTCCGCCCCCGACGCTTCCTGTCGAACAAGTCACCCAAGATCCGGCCGATACTGACCAAGCGGAGGTGGCCGGAGATATGGCTTATTTATCAATTGCCGGTTACGATCACTTTCGCACTTGGCGCCTCCCTGTCTCCAAGGTTCGCGCTGCTGCATACAGTATCGAAGGAAATGGCGACCTACACGTTCAAGGCAAGTATACACCCGTAGTCTTGGTGCCATCTGGGGAACTGTATTCCGTAGAACAACATTTCCAGCACAGCCATTCGAGTACTCCTAAAGTCCGCCCATTCACAGAATCTTCATATCTTGATGCCTCCCATATACAAGAAGGAGGTGATGAGATGAAACAAGCATCTACTCCGTACCTCGCTAGTCGGGATCATTCTCGGGATGATGGAGAGCCACAGAGAGCAGCTATATACTGGGGGTTTCTCCCCAGGTTCAGAGAGAAACGGGGCAATGGATTTTCAGAGACCGGCCAACCAGAAGTTTCTCAAGAGTCACCAGTCGATGATCAACGCGAAAAAGCTGAAACAAGCCCCAAGCAGGAGAACTTCCGCCAGGGAGACAAAGTGAGCGATGGAGACTCAGGCACTAGCAAAGATTATGGTGAGAGCCAAAATGTCTCTAGAAAAAGCACGGAACGAAGTGGGAGATCGGTCGGAGGGATTACAATCTCATCTCTCTCAACGTCCAACTCCGCAAGTGCCATTCAGGAACAGGAGTCTCGCCAACCTCAACAGCCCGCTACCGGTCGTGCAGCAGGATGGTTTCGGAAGCTTTTGAGATACCCAGAAGTCTACGGCGGTTCTTCATTAACGAAGCTACCAGAGAAATTCACCGCTCAGCACGGTTCCCGAGAAGATGTCAGCTCCGTAACATCAGGAGTGGCTACATACTCCTTTGAAAACGCAGCGGATAGGAAAGCCATGGACAATGCAATGAATGGCATGGAAAACATCCTAACAGAGGCTTTAACTTTAGCTGACGAGGCTGGCAAGCGTAAATACGGGCATGTGGATGATGGTAATCTCCCATTAAAATTTCCATCCGAGATTTCCATACACGCACCGAGCGTGAATGAGAGTGTTCGGCAGGGATCAAGCGAGCATGAAAGAGCCGTTATCGCTATCCCACTGCCGAAAGAACTCACCGTCGTGGGTAGTATAGACGACGAATCTAGAATTTTGCCCCGCGAGGGTGTGAAACGTCTCAAATCTATCAATGGGGATGGCAAGACTCTACGAACATCTAGGTTCAAACGTACGCGCAAAAGCCCCAAACCTATCGAAAATCGCCGTCATGCTATCGACGATGACTGTGTCCTGTCTGCGCCTGCACCAGGGGGTAGATATACGCTTACTTCGGAAAACGACGTGAACGGCAGTAGAGTAGGAGTCAATCAGCAACCAATATGTACCCACGGCAATTCAAGTATTCCTCCGGAAGCAAACGCATTTACAGGCGATGACCCAGATTCTGCTTGCGCGAATAGGTTATCTGAAATCCGACGCCACGACATGAGTGTTTGTAGCTTAGACGGCGGCACGTCAGACGATGCTGTCGATTTTGGTAATCAGTATAGCACAGGTGAAAGTCGATACCCACGATCCCCTAACTTTCGCGGAGCTTCGTGGCGTGCCAGAGACGATAATCCTGCTAAAGAGTCTGTAAAGTCGAGAAAAAAGCGAATGGTACCAACCAAGCACGATCACGAACTACGGAATGTCAGTCTTCGAAATAGATCACATGTCAGCATTGGCGAAGGGCAGCGTTTCAGTTTGACAAAATCTGCGAGGCGACAACCTACTATTGCTCGTGACTGGTCCCCGGCTCGAAAACGGTTTGTCGCTTCCGTCGCTTGTATTAGCACTGCGTTAATCGGTGTGCTGGTTGGCATTTATGCTGGTCTTGTTCCCTCGATCCAATACTACATTGCCGACTTTCATCATTATACGATCCTCGGCAACGTTGGTCTATATCTCGGCATGGCATTACCCACCTTTTTCCTTTGGCCATTGCCTCTATTACACGGACGAAAGCCCTACATTGTGGGCGGGCTTTGCATAGCAATGCCGCTGCTCTTTCCCCAGGCGATAGCGGTTAGTACCCAGCGATCCCCGTCCACCCCTATTTGGAGAATCGCCTTACTCCTCTCCAGAGCCTTGATGGGGTTTGCGCTTGGATTTGCGATGATGAATTTCCATTCCATCCTCACTGACCTATTCGGGGCTTCTTTGATGAGCAGTACTCCACACCAAGAAGTGGTTGATGAGTACGACGTGAGGCGACATGGCGGTGGCCTCGGGGTTTGGCTTGGCATATGGACCTGGTGTTTTATAGGCTCAATAAGTGTTGGTTTCGTTGTAGGAGCGGTGGTCATCGAACATTTACAACCCTCATGGGGCTTGTATATCAGCATCATCATAATCGCTGCCGTCCTCTTGCTCAACGTGCTCTGCCCGGAGGTTCGACGTTCCGCTTGGAGACGATCTGTTGCTGAAGTCAGATTGGGCGAGACGATATCTCGACGATTGGCGCGAGGCGAGGTGATGATGCATCGAGTCCACACTGGACCGAGATGGTGGGGCCAGGAGGTATACCACGGCGTTGCATTGTCTCTTGAGATGCTCCGGCAACCTGGTTTCACTATTATGGCTGTATATTCCGCCTGGATATACGCGCAGATCATTCTGATCATTGTAGTAAGTACATCTCATCTGTCTTTGATACGGTAGGGCTCGACTAAAAATACCAGCTCCTAGGATCGCTCACTTCGAGATCTTACCGTCTCCGCTCCCCATACGTCGGTGCCGTTGTATCATCTGTAGCAATTGGTGCCTTTCTAGCCATCCCATTCCAGAAGGCCAACGTCTTTTCTCGAGCCAGGAACATGAGTCCCAAGTCGAATAAAATGACCTTCGACAGGAAAATCACTTGGAGTTCTCACCTTGTTCGTCGTGCCATATTCACATTCATCCTTCCCATTGCAGGTATCGTATACACTGTAGTTTCATCGGGACCACCGATACATGTTTTCTTCCCGTCCTTCTTCGCTGCCCTAGTGGGTTTTCTCTCATGTCTTGCTATATCGGAATGTAACGGCATGTTAATGGAAAACTGGGATTGTTCAGACCTCCAGCCAGGCATGACTGGTCGCTCAAAGTCATCAAAGGACAGTCACAAGCGCACCAACTACTCATCGTTCCCCCGTGCCACTGCCGGGTGGAATTTTATTCAGAGCCTTGGTTTCATATTTGCGGCTGGCGCGACCTTTCTTGGTGGTTCAATCACTCGTCGCCTAGGCCAGAGAGCGGCGACGGGCATTGTCGCTGGCATCTTGTTTATACTTAGCCTCCTTCTTTTAGGCACATTGATCCGGTTCAAGAGGGTTCAGATCATCCCGGACTGCACGTGTTCGGAGATGGACCGTTGGAACAAAGAACGCCGGGTCAGCTTGCACAATTGGGCTGCTGCCATGGCGGCGGCTAAGGAGAAAGGTAACGAGCAACTGAATGAGATCCCCGAGGATGATGTCGGCTAGAGACCCGCCATCTTAGGCAATCCCGTTGACAGATACCGTCGGATCAACATTTTCGAATTAGGTTCGCTGACACGGTGGACTGAGATTCGCAAGAAAAATAGCTTGATCGACCAAAACGCTCATTTGAATCGACAAGCAGTGGCCATGGCCGGCCATGAGCTTCAGCATACTGCCCGGCACAGCGCAGAGAAAATTGCGCACAAGGTTAGCAATAGAAGCCTACGAAGCAAGTGCAGCCATGAAAGCAGCGACGACGAGCTTATGGAGGCTCATGAAAAAGACGGCCGCTCGGCAAGCTCTCCGGCCAGTCCTCCCGCAAGCCCGCCACCGACTAAGTTGGAAGATGGTTATGCTCAGTCCGAGCGCATATCAACACCCAGCCGTGGGGAGGCTATGAGCCCAAGTCCCTCACATAGGAACAACGGTTTGTCTGTGGATAGAGACGACGTAAGGAGAAGTCGATCGTTTAACCGCACTCCACTGTCGCACGAGAGCGTTGACTCCGATACTCAACCTGTGCGCGGCCAAAGTTCAAGTCCCGACAATCTTGCAGTCCCAAAGGAAGCATCTCGCCGAGGGAATACCACTCGCACGAGTTCGAACCAAGGGGGACATAAGGTAGCTGACAATGGTGTTGACTGACACAGGCCACACAGAGACTGCTTGCGATAGTTCGAGCCAAGTAACCCATGCGGATCGAGGGTTTGAAGATGTCGTGACTTCATGACTGTTGGAAGACTAGGGTAGAGTGTAGAGTATCACATAGTCCTAGAATGAGATTACCTAGATTACGTATACACTCAATACATTAGAATCGTATGCTCCTTCTGCAGGTATCGTGTGCATACCATTTGCGATTGGAAGCCCTTAATCTCGTATTCTTTTCTTCTGACCTTTGCTCTTCGATAAACACCATTTTGCCCATGTCGATATACGTTCGTTATCTGTCGATCAATCTCGATGTGTAGCATTTTATTTAATAAATGTGAAGCTATATGTTGTATTGCTGTTTTCTCCAGCTACAACGCATCTTCCGCGCGTCGACAGTCGCCTCTAAACTCCGAGGATCTACCCTTGAAGCTGCAGCTACTAGCTCTGAATAGAATCCAATCGCAACAGCCGCAACGATCAGATAAACTAGCTTGGCTTTATGGGAACGAAATCTGCCATCTTTCCCATTTGCGATGTTACCCACCATCATCTACGTCGGTTCAGACTGCGCGCTTGCTAGGGGGACGAATAGGCAGGCAGCAAAATGTTATCAGTGACTCTCTCGTAGATCTTGTGTGTCGACTTCACAGGGAAGTTAGCTGTAGATCTAATTACCTATTCTGCTTACCGAAGATACCCAAGACGGTCGGCCTATTCTACTCTAGTGTATGTATGTACATTTGAGTAACAGAACTACACCTCCTCCGGGATTCTGAACGTTAGCTCAATACCAGCACCAGGATTTTTACCAGGGCTTTTACTGAGGCATTGCAGGGGCAGCGCTTGTACCTCCCAAAACTCCATAAATTTTATTCAAGGGTTTTTGGCTTGCGCCCCTGCGAGTGCTTTATACTCAACTTAGTAGAAAATGGAGGCTCAGTAACCTGACTTGGAAAATTATGGGGGGTCAAGTCTTAAGCTAACGTTCAGAATCCCGGAGGAGGTGTACTGTGTGCGCACTCTACATACTAGTACTATACAATATCTCCGACTAGTAGCTACTGTAGCTAGCTCCTGGACGATCGCGTGGGCAAACCCGGCATCTCTGATTTTCACGTGGCGTGTGTACCTATCTACACTATGCCCGTTTGAGCACCCGGGATTTGATCTCGGGGATTGAAAGAAAGAAGAGTTATACTACTAGTAGTTAGTAGCTAATCGAAAGAGGAGCGAACGTCGCCTCACTGCAGGACATTCATTCTCTTTTCTTTCATTATTAGCCCACAAATATTCCGCCCCTGATAAGGAAAAGGAAGATCTTGGGAACTGTTATGACCTGGGATACCCTGACCTGGTAGCGTATATGTAGGAGCGAAAAAAAGAGGTTCTCTAACTCTGTTTTCATCTCAGATGGGCTGATGTGCCGGACCTACACTACTGTTAGTACGCAAAACCTACGATACCTTGTACCGTTGTAGCTAGTGTATCGTGGTTCATGGAGTTTATGTTAGCTTGGCAGGGTCCAATTGCGGTGAGATAGATGATTGATGTGACCGGCGGCCGAGGGAAGATGAGCAGTATCGAGTGCTACCGCCACACTACTGTATGTACAGTACGGTAGGTGGTAGCGTGATGGCCCTATCGGCGGCGGCGCCGCAAGTCAGTCAGTCAGTTAGTCTTATTCAGGAGATGGGGGCAGTACTATTGGGGAATTACTATGTACTTAGCGATGACCACTTCACGACTTCACGTAGTGAGCCCTTGACGTCATGCTTAGGCTCTAGTTCCTTTTCTTTACTTCCTCCTTCTCTCTGTCGAGATTAGACACTTAGATGAGAATAGGCGGGCGGGACGGACGGCGGCGGCAAATATTATCTGGCATGGGACTGACGGGGGTTAGGGGTCTTCTGGGTGGCCCAAAGACGGATTCTAGAATGATATTGTGGGAAAAGGCGCCAGCCCCCCCTTGGGTCTGGGATGAGATTCCCTGTCTCGCTAGCCATGCGGCCGCGTCATTGTGGGATGATTATCAGATTCAGAGTACCCTCGCTGATTCATTTAACAAGCATATACCTACATACCTTGGCCGATGCAAATCCACGCGTCCAAGCGACCCCGGGGAACAGGGCAGGCCAGGACAAGGGCAAGGGCAGCGACGAAATTCGCCGGTGGTGTGTTTGGAGTACCTTGCCTACTGTACCCAGACCCTGGCGTATTGTAGACGGGCTCTCTCCTGTAGAATGTACATTATACGCGTACCTACGTAACGACATCGTCAGTTATCATCACCACTATCACCATTCCATCACCAACACCCTCACGCAAGTTGGGGTTCACACAACCCGTATTGTACATCGTACCTGACTTAATACGACCGCCCCCCTTTATTGCCGGCGACTAGGACAGGGGTTTCATTATTTCGAACCATAAAAATCGAAAGACCTCATCAAAAACCAAATCGATCGTAAATAAAGATCTACGTGTAAGCTTGGGCGCTGCGGGACCCCCCCTAGCTTCGAGTCCCAGGAGGCTGGCTGGTCCCTTCTGCCTGCACGCCATTGGTACTGGTCGGCGACCTATTAACTACGCAAGGTCAAGGTCGCTCTACATATCTGTGCGTACATACACATACATATAGTGCGTACATGAGGACAGAAGAAATGGGCGTCTAGTCATCTGAGGAGAACAACGAGAGGCAACGAAGACTGTTTCGGTTTCCATTCTACTGTCCACGACCCACAATAGACATGTACCTTATACTAGCCTCGACTATCACACGACCCCCGTGCCCCAGTATTATGTATACTACGTAGTGTAGTAGTAGGTATATATCCCCCGGGGGGGGGGGGGGGGGGGTTCTTGGGCTCCAGAAATGGGGCTAATTTTCACGATTAGCGATACCCAGTGGAGGGGGAGTTTCCGATATTTATCGTTAACGGGTTGAGTGTTGCACACTGCTACTAGTCTATGGTAGGCTAGAGTGGGAAACAGAAGCTGGTCACATATACAGTATTAGATACAGTACCAGATGGGATTTTGTTTTAGGTAGCATTGTACCAAGTAGGGAAGTATGTAGGTCCTGTAAGCGGCCTTGTTCTTAATAAGATCTGCAGTGGAGCGAGCGTTAGGGAATCAGAAGAGAAACAGGTGATCTATATCTGATAGAGCACCCCTACCGCCGTACGTTACTACCTACGTGGGCACTGCCAAGCAACCTCGGTATCTCGTGGTTTCGAGATCAACCCCGACACAACTCCCCAGCAGATCACCAGGTAACAAAAGCCTCCCACGCTAGTCAAAAGTTTCCTGGTACTAGTACAATGTAAGCAGACAAGTGGGTATGTAGAGTACTTACCACTGCCACATTTGTACGGTAGAGAGAGTGGTTCATAATTAATCCGTAGCTTCTGGTTGCACTGTACTCGGATTATCGTACCGGGACACTTGGTTGCTACGCTTTAGTCTGGCCTTAAGCCTCGTCGGTTAGCTTGTTCTGCCCACATAGTGCTCAATACTGTGGTCCTTTTTTGTCCATGGCATTCCTTGATATTTCTGCTGTCGTGCCTGAGTGGCGTGTGCATTTCTACGCGGTTTGAGGTTTCTCTGCGTTGTAAGATCTATGCATTGTGGAATCTCATGGGCATGATTTTACTAAGAGAGTTATCATGCGAGCTCTCGCCTACTGGGAGATGCTCGGTTTGTATTGCCAGAATAGGCAGTTTCTTGTGTGATCATGCCGATATCTTGCCGTGAGATGCAGTGCTTTGTTTGAACGATTCAGACAGCAATAAGAGTAAGTGATGCTGTCATAGCAGAGTCATCTCATAAACCAAAATCCAACATCATCTAAGCCTAGGTTGTCTGTGGGGGTTCACCGTTGTTTCACGCCAGGTGGCTTGTATACGAGTAAGAAGACCATACCATTGTGAGAAAAAGGAGTCATATACCTAGTGATTAATTGTATACATATCAGGGATTAGAGGTAGGCAGGCTGTCGCACAGTTTAGCCACGAGCCCGCCCAGATACGACCATGCATGAGATCGGAATCTGACATGAGAAATTCAGATCTTCCCTTGTCAGACGCGGACCGGGGTTATCAAAATCCTCGTGTCGTAGTTTGTAGTAAGTAAAGTTGCAGCTTCCGGCCGTCATGATCAATTTAGGTCGTGTACGGTCGGGTTTGTAGTGTCTGCGATTAGCCGCTCTGTTATATAATTCAAGGTAACGATAGGAGGAGATTGAACGAGTACAGAGGTGGTTGGCTATTACAATGTCCAACATAACGGCAAATGCCAATACTGAGCAACGAGGGAGGGTAGGTAGTGGTGTATGCAACGCCGCTCCTCCGTATGCAACCCTCGTTCGACTTCTTCAAGGTAGAAAGATAAAATAAAGAAAATTTACCTGAGCGATAACTCCAGCTTGGAAACTGCGTAGAATATTAAAGGAAAAGCATAGAATAAAAATAAGGTAAAAAGCGAGAATGGTAACGTGACCTGTCAGCCCCTTTAGCGCGCACAGCGCCACCATCGATATACATAGATGACCGTTCCATTGTCTTGCGATTTACAGTGGCACGACAGGCACAGCTGTGCAACTACCAGTACATGGCCTCGCTTCTTCACCACCTAGCATATGAGCTAGGGTGCGAACACGCTTGATCATATGCTCACCATCATGCTCAAAGCTTAGCTTGCGCGGGAAAATAAAAAAAGTGACAGGTTACAAACCACCCACGTTATCCCGGTAGGGCCCCGGCTCAGTACATAGCAGCCGGCGCCCTTTCCCGTTGGGCGATGAAAGGGGGAGGGAAGGCTGAAAGATGCAAGTACTAGTAAGTAGGTATTGTAGATTTCCGGGTGGACTGATCTCATCGTAGTCTTCTTATCAAACTTGCCCAACCCTCTTACTCGGCGCGTGGCTCGTCTTCTAGAAGCGAGCGCGGCTAAGATTTAAGTCAGATCCTGCAATGCATCTAAGAGCCAGATGCTCCCGATCGCGTTGTTGTCAAGGACCAGGCCTCGACAAGTTTTGCTGCGTGCAGTGGTGCGTGCGCCTGATTGGAGCCGAAAGCCAATGGGAATGCTCTGGAAGAAACGTTTTGCGCATCGTTAGCTGGCCAAGGTGCTACTATGCGACCATCGGAAAGCAGCCACAGCGTGACATCTGGTGTTCCGGGAGGGTGACATGACGATTTCCAACGCGTCGCCCTGTAAGCTGACAAGGTGCGATGTGATGGGCTTGGGACGGCACATCTCAACGAACCAAAGCGACCGGTACGATGGGCTCGCTTACATGCTAGTGGGCGGTGTCTCCCGGGTTTCAACAGTCGCCGAGGTTGGCGTACTCAGTAGACGAGGGTAGCTTGCTGGTAGAGCCAATGAACCCGAGCCACGGATATCAATGTTATGTATGCTGTAGCGGCCATGCAGATAGCACAAAATCAGCCCCCCTAGACCCTCCATACATCAGGGCAAAATGGCTTGTCACATTTTGGGAGAACCTATAGATCTTCCCCCCATGAAGTCGCCGTCAATCGGATTGGCCGCGACGTAACGCTGGGGGAAGGGGGGGAAGATGATGTGCAAGGTATCACCAAGTCCCATGCATAGGCCCTCATCCTCATCAGGTAACGGTTCAACGTCAGCGATGGAACACAACACTTGACTAGAACCCGGCTGCCTGCTGGATATAACAACAAACACCATATAAGATTGCGGTAGATGTGTCTTCCGCAGCTGCAGTCTATCCACGCCAAGATATATATCTAGAATTTTGCGCATCACGTGTGGGAATACCACTACCGCTCCGCCTTTTCGCTGTACGAAGGGGGATGGAGATATGCGCTCTAGCGCAAGCAAAACCACGATTGTTCTGCTCTCTAGCGACCAGCTGACTAAAGACCCTCCCAGTTTCGGGTTGCGTTAGCTTCTGCCCATCCCTGAAATGGTTCACTGTTGGTTCGACTGCGGTTCAAGATGCATGTCTCACCATATCCAACTATCAACTACTGGTGAGGGCATAGGGCTTTCTGGATACGGTCGGGTGCGCTATACTCTCTCTTCCTACTCAATATACTACAGTAGGTATACGCACCTAACACCCCTACCATGGCAAGCATAGCCCCAGACAATGCGACGGAGCGGGGGTTCGCGGGTTCGGGGAAAATATCTTGACTCCCACGTCCCCCCTGAGGACTTTTCCTGTGGAACTCCTTCACCGATACGCTCACGTCAGAATCCGAACCGGAAGATTTTACCGCCTGAGTTGAAGACCGTGGCCAATGTTGGATGTTGGGTGGAGCAGTAGTAGTCCTGCAGCACCCAAGGCAGCACTGCCCGGGTATGCGCGTACCGTCGTTAGTAAGGGGAAGGGGAAAGGTGTCCTCGTGTATGACCAGACATAGCAGGCAATGCAATGTGAAAACCTCGTACAATATGATGAACAATCAAGGATCCGAATACTTACTGGTATGATTTATCCCTAGGTATGTCGCCAACCGCGCGTACTTCTAGTGATCTTCGAATCCGGTTCCACAAGACGGTAGGTACTGTAGGAAGCCGGCATTCGTGGCATCGCCAGGCTCCGGCGTAATAGAGCGAGCGGCGGGAGAGCTAAAACATAAACCGTCGAACATGTTCAGTCCCGTAAATGCAACGCCTCAAGTAACTAGAACGGGAAGCGGCGCCGTTAGAAAGGCTGGTAGCTTATACGTAGCTTGCGTTTCTACACCTATCGTATGCTATACCGTCGGGCTCGATCCGATGACAGTCTTACATACGTATAGTAGGTTTAACTGCAGCGGCAGCAAGCCTATCGAGGAACCTACAAACAGGCAGAGATGGTGGGTCAGAATGGAAGTGAGGTATTTTGAAGCCCCGGAGATCCGGTGCCACTGACACTAGAGGCGCCTACTACGTACACTAACAGATTAGGATATCCATCCCGCGGCAGCCGTCTGAGATTTGAGATCACTCCGTTCTGTTGGGTCGATGCTGCTGACGCCAAATCTCGATACTAAACTAACCTAGGTACTTCATACACGTGTACACACACATGGGACCGCGAGCTTATGCATATGCGCTAGGTTCGATTGATGCCATTAGGGTCTACAGGTCGCCAGGATGATAAATCTATACTATGGGGCCATTGTAGGTCATTTTCCTAGCATGGTTAACATGTATTTCAATACGGAAATTTATATGCAGAGGTATACATGGTATAATTCGCCACTTGCGACTCAACACCACACTACCTACAAAACTAGGTAATTCATCAACATGGAATAGCTTCAATTATACAATAGCAAATTATGCCATTCGTACCCTTCCATACAAATTAGGCGAAGGGGTACATACTAACCATTTTGGGTAACTGACCTACAATGGCCCCATAGTATAGATTTATCATCCTGGCGACCTGTATGGCCGTATGCTCTAGCAGGGATATAGTCCTGTGGCAGCAGAGTAAACCGCATGATCCTATGTTGTCAACAGTCCGTGGCGGCGACTGGCCTCAAATCCTGCTCGAGACACGGCGAGATACAGCGACAAGCCTATGATCATTGACTTTGCCCACCAGGATAGTATGTGGCGCTGGAGGCTCAGACATACCAACAGAAGAGGTCTCGAGAGTGGGAAATGAAAAATCTTCGGATGCTGTCATTATTTTCCACCGGCACTGGGGTCAGGCACGCGCATGGCCAAGAGCAAACAAGATGAACTCCGATGCTGTGCGCCGTGAATGCAAGTTTGGCAGCTGAAGTGCCCCATTAGAGCCCATCTTGAGGCTCGTAAAAGCGTTTTTGTGCAAGGTCAAACGGCTGTCATCTGTTTGAGATTTGGGTTGGCACCCTGTTACAGTGGATAAATCGGGATGTGCGATTGTCCGTGCTGTGAAATTCCGATGGCGAAGTACTACTTATACGAGGCTGCGTGGCCTCTAGCCGTGAAACTGGTAACTCCCCAGTGGTATATAATGTTGTCGAAGAGTACGATTTACAGTTCGATACCGCTGTACTGCGTACATCTGAGTACGTCCTACCCCTGTTCATCGTACGGAACGCAGTAGCATGGCTGCAAGATGTAATTGATATAGTACAGTACAGAGGGCGACTGGATCTGGGCCAAGCATCTCGCTTGTGCTCGAATAAGAGCGAATGATAGCGCTGGACTTACGCATCAGAGGATCGCACCCAATTTGTCGGTCGCAGGGGCGCATTCCTGAATCGGATGTGTATCCGGGAGCCTGGGGCTCCACGTTCCGGGAGGTTGTCGTTTTTTCTTTTTTTTGTTTGTTCTCAACATGACTTCCTCCGCGATACGTTTTCGCATAAGCTCCGATCAACGTGCGCTGAGAAATCATTTCAAGTCTCACAACAGCAACACTAAGAGAACGCACACATACAGACCACGTACGTACATAGACTTACATACATACCAGTACATGCCTACAGTACATAACTGTGCATGTGGCACAAAGTCATTACTGGCCGCGGGCAAGGTCGCCTCCGTCAAATAGTAATCACTCTAACGGCGCGTTCGGAGCTTAATTGTTATCTGAAACTTGCTTGCTTGCGCTGGCTGAGTGCACACTACCTGTTCCATATCCATGGTTCTACTCATTTATACCCAACCGAACTAATCGTGTCAAGGCTACTTATTGTGGTAGGTACTGTACGACATACCAGTATGTCATGAAAGTAGATAGAACATTGCGCTAGTTGGATGGCGGTATTCCCGGGCTTTATGTCCGGACAAGGGTATGAGAAATCAATCCTTGACTTGGACTACTCGTAAGTAGCATAAAGTATTTTCCAACTCTAACAGATGTATGCATACAGTAGGTAAACATGGCCTAAGCAGGTAGAAGCGAAGTGTATAACTTCAAATATACGCTAAGTTAATCTGGTTCCAGTCAATTCCATTAATCTTGCCGTCTTGCCAAGATTACATAAAAGGGTACGGTATCATTGGTTAACATGGGGTTCTCTACCTACCCTTGCGTCCACAACACTCAAAACGCACGAACTGACACTTTGTACCTTTATCTCCGTAATCACTAAGAACATATGGTTACGCTGATTGTCAGGACATGTACTCCGTTGATGTCTTGGTTGGAGCGGCGAGGAGCGGGTACTTACATCGGTGATTGATCTGATATCGTAGCGCGACGCTGACGTGTGACATGACCCTGCCTAGCAGATATGCTATCTACGCTGAAAACGGATGAGATCCTGACTTCCGACCTAGCATAGAGGGAGAGGCAGGCGGATGCAAAATTGACGGGTTGGCCCCTAGTTCAAAATTGATCGGCGCGTCGTTGAACGGAGTTGAATCGTCAGACGTTAGGAAGCCAGTTCCCATGTCGGCGTCGACGAGGGTCGTGATGGGATCCAATAGTCACAAATGCATCGACTGATCTACCTATATTGCTGCGCTCTGATTTAGAAATTTCGGCCATTTTACGAACTATCGCCTGGCTTTTTCGTTCGGGGAGCTCGTTTGTATCACACCATATGATTTTGGGGTAGCAGTATCTAGTTGCTCAGCTCGTCCCTGGCTGCTAATTAAGACTTGAAGTTATCTGTTTCGGCTCTACAACGTGGCACTTCGCGGTGTCATGGCGCCGTACATATGCGTAGGCATGATAGATGATGGCGCTTCACTAGTCATGGATAGTTGTCCGGAACTTTTGCACCCTCTTTCCGGCATCCAGCATGTATATACCCACTGTATATATATAGTCACTAGTCTCAGTTATGTATGTATTATGTAGACGATTGTGTTTTGATACTTAAACTAAGTAGGAATAGGTACATACATAGTTCCGAATGAGGTAAGATCTCCATTGTAGCATAGCCGAAGCGGACGCACAAGACCATTCATTGGATCTTCACTCAGCCCTGTTGGAGGACATTGTCCGGGCCAGCGCCGTGCATGGAGAAGAGATCGCATCAAACTAGTTATGTACTCTTTCTTGCACGTGAAAGTTTTAATCTTATTAATAAGCAAACCTTTGAAACAACTTCGGCCTGCACTAGTTCTTGGGAGAACATAAAGGGTAAGGGGAATGTTCCCCTTTCTCATACAAAATGCTTAAGGAGGTCAGCACCAGGCTTTATCGATTGAGAATGCTAACAAACAGCTCAGGGAAATATCGTACGAGTTGTGCTACGTCATAGTAAGGTTTTTGCAGAACGCCAAGGCTCCAGGACCTAAATTTACTTCCCCTATCTTCGAAAAGAATAGAAACGTACACCGCCATATGGAATTATAGCTGGGCATAAGTCAGGCGGAATCCTTCCCACGCGTGAGCTCTCGTTATTATCACCAACATATGTCAAGCAATGTTCCGAGCCACTGATCTATACTGTCGGTGCCGCGAAACCTAAGTAGCAGGTTGTCCCCGGCTTCGAACACATACTAGCTGAACTTGGCGAGGCATGAGCTATAGATGAGGGGGCTGAGGATCATAACCAAGGAATATCTTTCTATGGTCATATGTATTGATGTATCGATACCGTTGGTAATTAGGCCCGGGCGGAGACAGGCTTGTTCTAACCGCCGTGACCGGTATTGGGTATACTCGGTTACCGAACATGAGTAGACCTATGCTTCTGTTCGGCTTCCACCGTTAGAAAGGTAGAAAGCCCATTGGAAAGCTGCGGTAGCCAGGTGGCGTTGCGAATGGGCTTAGACTTTTACTACACTGTTTCAGTATGTGTTTCTCATCGGAAAGCTAGAACTAAGACGGACGGCGAGAAAGAAATTAGGGGACTATGGCACAGGCTTCTAAGCTACGCGGGAATCGTATGAATCACCGGCTGGCAGTGGCCGACATCGTCTTTGCAAGTCCGATTTGGGGTATCTGAGATTTGATTGATATTGCAACTCAACAGACAAGATAGGTAAGCCGAAATAGATGCACGATCTTTGGAGATGAAATTGAGATAGCCCGAACTGCTCACGAGATAGCCGGTTCGAGTTGCCTTTCTGCTGTACTCTAAGGTGGGGAGGTAAAGTGAACCCCGGTAAGCGGGAGGCTCGAGGTGTGGAGGGTTGGCTCACAGTCATACACGTAAGTGTACATATGGGTAGAGATGTCAAGCTTATTAGCGCTGAGGTAACAGTTGGTTGGCTCATTTCATCTGCTCGGCCATGCAAGATCTGGGATAGATAGCTTGCAAGAAGAGATAGACATGCGTTGTTGGACTAGGTAGATGAGGCGTTAGTTCAGGCCCTGTATGATATTATTCAAGCTGTCCACGCGCTCTCGATCTGGTGATGTCAGTCAAATAAACGCTAAGCGAGGTAGCTTTCAACCGGGGGTCATGGAGATAAGATCAGTAGCTTTATATGTTACCTTGAGGTAGTTGCTGTCTTAAGCCATGACAGTAGCTTTCATAGCCTCCCGACCCTGAAAAGACACGCCGTATTGTGAGATGCGGCGTGCCGGTAGGCTGCCCATCGGTATTATTCTAACTGTTACCAAGGCTCTCCAGTAACAGGCAGGTTTAGACGAGTCCACCGTTTCTCCCCATACCCAGTACATTTTGGGGTATCGCCCAAAGAGTATTAGAACGCGGGTTACATTACCTTATAATTCAATAGCTCAACTATTTGTACCATCCGTACCATCTAGGCTGTCTAGCTTGGAGATGGACAATGTAATGTGAGAGAAGCTGCCTATCCAGATATGCCATTTCCATATCACTGCCTCGTAACATGTTTGGTTTCAATACTCGCTTCATAATTCATTTCTCGAGTCTTACATCGTCTTGATTCTGACGGGTTATCCCCCGATATGCAGTTGTATCCAATCGCCATATCAGTTAACGAGCGGTGGGGGTTGGTGACGAGGGTTGCCGTCGCTGTTACACGCCAGGATACTACTACTGTAGTAGGCAGGAGTGCTCCATATTCCCAGTACATGATAGGTACCTAGCATCGTTAGTACACTAGGCAGATGGTACCCTTGCTCTCCGTACAACTTGAATAACACTATACTAGTGCGCAGCCCGTAAGGTGAGCGGATGGCGACTGAACGGAGCGGTTCTGACAGTACTCTGTTCAGCGGCGACATCGTAGGCTTTTCGTTCGCCTCTTATGTATACCTATGCGTCTTCTTGGTGTGGGATATATTGGGGAGAACCTACTGATCATTTGTAATACAGGAGCGCATGTAGGTAATAGAGGCATACTGTACGCTACACCTGTTCATGGAGTTTACATTACACCCGCGACGCTGACACTGTTTAACGGATTTTCTTCACATTATACAGTCAAACTGTACTGTACACAAGACCATACTAAGCCTGTATGTACACCAAAGAACCTCTACGGCATACGGAGAGTACTCTGTACATCTGAGATCGGCTACTGATACTAGCTGGTCCACCGCCTCGACTGGGCAATCTTCGATCTGACCAGCTAGTGTACACTTCACTACGCTATATCCCGTTGGTTACCACCTGCCATGCGACGTTCTGGGGCTTGTTACTCCACATAGACCGAAGTTAGTGTAGGAACGAAGGAAGATCTCACATATTGACGCTGCTGAGATCACACTGCCTACGGCACTTAGACGGGCTTTTCGACAGTTCCGAGTTACACGTACTTCTCCACCTGCTGCTGGTACTTCCTAGTATACCTGTTAGTGAAGACTCGCTATGTCTGCTCTAAGATGGCGATCCAAGGTACCCCCCTGACTACTGCTCTGACCTTCAACTTTAGCGATTATATCCTGTTATTCCCATTAGAGAGAATTGTGAAGATGTCGTAACTGACAGCCCTATTTTGCTAGGTTCCTATGCCCACGGTATGTTACGAGTCTGCTTGTTGCGCTTACAGGTAAGTCTTAGAAGCACGATTCGCTCCTCGACTACTACGTGCCTAGTGAATCAGTATCCTTCAATTACCGGTGGCCTCATGTAGTCGCCATAGTATATAGTAGTTATATGGCCCTAGTAGTTGTGAAGGTCGCCTTTCAATTTTTCAACAACGAGGAAAAGAAAAGACCCAAAACCCATGGCATTTGCGAGTGGTCGAAAGCGTCCACAAGAACTAAACAACTCCGTTTCGAGGCATTATGATGTATCTCAAAATCATGATATAAAGACGCCCTTAAGTATGACCCGCGCGACTGTGGCCACCACAGGATATTGGGGTAATGTTACCAGCAATGCTTCCCCTTCTATTCAGCCATCATTCTCTCTCCCGGGAATTATTTGGCACTGTCTTAGAGCAGGCCGCGAGTCGGCACTACTACGACTCTACCTTACAGTACAAGTGCATCTCTGGGTTCGACACATGCTTGGGTCAACCACCCTTGCCCCCGGTCCTTTTTTTTTCTGGCCTGATCCCCGTTACCCCCACTTTCACTACGAGACCTAGCTTATTATACGTCCCAGGCTGGTATAGGTTACGGAACCATGTGCGTATTGGCTTACAGGGAGGGGCTTGACAGGGTGTCATTAGGTCTTCTCTCACACAAGCTTGTACTGTACGATACATGTAGATATGAGTGCAAGGTCAGGGAAGCATACTACATCATACAATAAGCGGTGCCATCGCACAAACTAGACTAGACGACTACAGCATCCGTTCGTGGTCACATTTTGTCTTCTGAACGGCTTCTTTCTTTCCATTAACTTTTTTTTCTTTATGTCACACACGCGACTGTAGGAACTGTTTTCGTTATCGTCATTTGGGCTCAGCCGGCGGCTTCATCGTGTTTTCAGTTTCCCTCCCTCTCAGCAACGACCACTACGTTCAAGACACCTCCGAGTCTTCAGAAGTCTCAAGAAATCTCAGAAAAGCCGCGGTGGACACGGAGCGACTCAGCCCTATTGAAAATCGAGATATTGGCTCCGAGACTCGTCATCATAGCATCCGACGTCTTTGTTTTTGTTGTGTGAGATATGGTTTTTGCTTGATTGTGCCAACCGAACATACAAGCTAGTATACTAGTTCTCTGAACTATCCTGGTCCTGAAGAGAAACGCCCTTTATATTTCAATCGCATTTTGGGCCGTATCTCTGAGTACAGCAGAGGTGAGATCACATCCAACATTTCTCCCCTGGTGATTGATCAAGTGGCTTTACGCCCACATACCGTACGGTGCCAGTGTCACGCCAGATGTTCCTAGCGTCGACATGGTGCAGAAAAAGAAAAGAAGGGGAAAATAAAAAGAAGTTTAGCTCCCTCCTCAGAACCCTATTGCAACCCCCTCCCGTGTACTAATAAGACCTCGTTCCCCAGGCTCGCCTGTGAATTTGGTCCATTCAAACCGGTCCCAGAAAAAAAAAATTACAAGAGAGGCAGTTTCGCCATCTTGACGCCACTGTCGTTGTTGTTCGCTGTTGACCCTTCCCGGCTTCTAGGCCGCCCGTCAATAAGCAAGCAATTCGCGAGACTATCTTGTCTACGGCGCATCTCGAGGAGTCAGACTCAACTTTCCGACGACCATTGTAGTACCTCGGCCGATTCGACAGGACGTGAAGTGGAAGATCAACCAGCGAAGCTTTGTCTAGAGAAGCAATCTTTAGTCCATCGACTCTCATAGTGCTAGCCGAGTCAGATGCATCAGTCCTAAACTTATACTGGCTGGGGGGTTATTCTGGCTTTGCCATTTCCTGGTCGTAGTCGCGCTATGGAAGCGGGTGAATCTGGCGCTAGGCAAAGGTTGGTCATCATTATCACTCAGAGCTATTACAACATAGTAGGGAGGGAGAGACCGTCTTGCTTTCGTCGAATGCGTGTGCTGACCAGCTGTTTCTTGACCTTTCTCCATAGTGCTTTTCCTTCCTCCACAAGATCCGAAGCATACAACCACAGTCATATCGAAACACGCACTAGACACTTTCATAAGCCGTCAGCCATGGCTGCTGCTACTTTGCTGAACCCGGCTACGACATATCACCCTCACAATCAGCCATTCTCATCCCCATATCATCAATCGCAGCCTCCGCCAGCAGCAGCTACTATGATTCCACCTAGTGACGTCAAACGGGTGGCTACCGAAGTCTCGAACGGACCGCGCCAATCTCTCCCGTCAATCTCGGAGGTCTTCTCGACCAGCAAGCCAAATCACTATACGCCTACGACGCCGACCACATTAGCTAGTTCCCAAAGTCTTCCTCCACCGTTTACTTCAGTAGGACCGCCACCACAGCAGAGACCCGAGCCTGGTCTAGAACCACGACCTCTACCGACGCATGATGATAAATATTTCCGCTATCCTCGTCACGATTCGGGCCTGTCTCAACCAGCTGCTACTCAGTCTTCATATTCGTTCCCAGAACCTCGCGACTCTAAGGTGTCAGAAGCTACTCCAGGCAGTGCCCATTTGAATTCGCAGCCACCGCCTCCTATGCCATACCCTGCCGGACAATTACCACTTTCAGCAGCTACGGCCCCGACTCGTCACCACGGTCTTCCACCTTATGATGCTCATCGGCCGCCTCCACAGCCACGTGTGGATGAGGAATACGGAATGCACCGACCCCGGTACGACACGACTTTGAATCGACATTTCGAGGCTTGGGGCTATGCGGACTGCCTTAATAAAGTTGGTGACACTGATCCCCCCGATGTTCATTCGTTACTAATAGACTATACAGATTGCCTGGAATGCTAATACCGTCCGTAACTTTGCCGAAGCTTACATGAAAGTGGCGTCGGAGCAGCATGGGGGTCAGCCCATTCCCGAACGATTGCCCAGCGAAAAAGAAGTCAGTGAACTTATCGACATATCAATTTGGCTCAAAAGTCAGCTCGAGAATGTTCGCGACATCGTACAACATAGTATGGCGGAGAAAGCCCGAGACAGCAACCGGAACGATGGGACAAGCTATGACGGTGATGATGACATCAGCATGTATGGCGACAACGTAAAGCCGTCCGCGTATGGTTTGGGGGAGTCTAAGAAAAGGCGAGGGGTAAGTACTGTTACCCAAGCTACGAGGATAATAGTCACTGACAAGATAATATACAGCGCGCGGCACCACCAGGACGCTGTCATAGTTGCAACCGCATAGACACACCTGAATGGAGACGGGGGCCAGACGGCGCAAGGACTTTATGTAATGCATGCGGGTTGCACTACGCTAAACTTGAGCGCAAAAGGCAAATGGAACAACGATCTATCCGTCCAAAGGCCGTGGAGGAGAGACCTTGATTCTTTCCGGCGGCCATAAGTCATTCACGTCGGCAAGGTCCTTGCATTGAAGCGAAGCAAGATGAATAGGGGTATTCAGTCTTACTACTACCAAACCCGATACCGACGCATTAGCCCAGGCATCGACGAGGGCACCCATCGTTTACGATACACATATATCTATATATAATGCATGTCAACGCACCTCGCACGCCGATGGACTCTCGTTTTGTTTGGATATTTCAGGTCTTATTGTATATACCCTCACGTGGGAAAAAGGGTTTGGGCACGCTAGGTCACAGCATCAGTCGGCGCCTGGTTCTCTTGGGAGTTTTTGGTTCTGTTGCGTTAGAAGGCATATGGTTGGGGCGAGATAGTGCACTGGCCACCTCTTTTCCCCTATTTTTCATCTCGAGCAAAGGGGGGGTTAGTCATGAGGGAGGAGGAAGTTGAGCTGCTTTTGCTTTTTAAATGCATGCATGAATTTTGGCGAGGGTTGACAGATCATTGCATGGCATAGATGGCAGGCATTTCTCGCCAAGGAGCGTGGGCGGCGCTCTGAATACGTATTTCAAAATGCATCCCACGTCTCACCTGCACAGGAAACCTCATCAGATGCCCTAGATAGAATTTACTGTTTAACAATTCAAGAACTGGTATAGTACGCATGGCGTAGGTGATATGACGAGTAATCATTGGCCAGTCGTATGTAGCCTATTTTAAATCTTGCACGGGGGTAGGTAGAGCTAGGCTAGGAAAGTTATTAGAGCACAACCTCGACCTACCCGTCCGACCGAAAGATGACCAGAAATGAATCCTAGATCAAGCAGCTTTGCCATCCTTGTAGCTCGGACAGCTCCGTGACTCAGTCGCGATTCGTCGACCTAGCGCTAGGTGATCGTGAAGGCACACCACACACCCAACATGAGTCAAGCTGTGTAGGGTTCCCCGTAAAGGAGGGGAAGAGCGATTCCCGCCAGCCCGACATACGATATGCCAACGCAACACGGAGTAAGATACTACTCGCGGCAACGGCACGATTAACATTAGAATTAAGAGGAATGCAGATGTCGTGGGTGTCGCACAGCACCACGCGGGAAGCGTGCTCCTTCATACCCATGCCATACGACGTGAGCTGTCAGATTAACGACATCTGTGCTCGAGTAATTATCAAGTTGGTGGTGCTACAAATACGCACACAAGAGAAGAGGGCACGGACATGTTAGCTTAGGCCGTGCTTGGAACGGACACGCAGCTAAATGAGACCGGTCAGAGAAAAACGGGATCGGCTGCTGGACTAGGCCGTGGAGCCGAGACCCCTTTCCCTCACCCGGTTGTTTTTGTCTTACCTATAGCTAGACTCTAGTCGCCCGGTGGCTGACGCATGCTTTCCGTACGGACGTACCTTGATGAAGCTGGCAGTCAGTCTCACTCCGCGACTTGATGCTGTGCCCTTGAGTGAGCGTCACTCATGTTACAGGACCGCGCGCGCCAGCGCAGTGCGTATGTATCTATGAGCATGTTAGGTATATCTCTGCCTCTTTTCTTCGAATATGTACTAGCTACCCCGAGCCTTGCTTATGTTTCGAATCGTTGAGGCCCAACTACAATAGCACTTGTGACGAAGAGCCCTTCAAAAGCGAAGACAATGACGTATAGGTGAGGCTACAAGCTGAATAAGGGGGCTTGGACTGTCACACACAGATACACAGATTCCGACTGGGTAAAATCACAGACAATTATAGGGAATGAGGACTGGGAGTCGCATGCCATGCAAGCCGCACTATTCCACAGGGCAATATGGTATAATGCTGCCATTATACTCACTTCGTCGTGCTCACCTGCTCCTTTTCGGCTTTACGAGAGCTCCTAATAGTATTCAGGTATATGAGATCCTGCCTCGTCATTTATTACCTATATCATTTCCCTGCGAGATTCCTTAAAACTTTCCGATGGCGTTGGGCAAAAGTGCCATTTGGATGGTGATGTTCGCGATGCCGACCGAGAACCGGCGGCACGCTGCATGATTACCCATGCACCGCCAGACCACCCCTGTACACTTGCGTACTACGTCTGTTTCTGGCCTCTCCCCCAATGAAACGGGACGCGACCTAGACGGACGGGGAGGGCTGCGCTCTGCCGTCAGCAACAAGTACCCTCAGCTCTGGAGTCCCTCCGCAAATCAGAATGACTGATCGAGTTGTCGGGTCTGCATCTGCAACGAAATCTTACCTGCGTCCCGATCTTCAATGAAATTCTTTTTTCTGTACGACAATGTCCTGTATGCCTACAACGACGTTCTCTTCTTGGGCTCTTGATAAGAGCGCCTCACCCGATGGGCGTACCAGCATGCATACTCTTACCCCTGTGTTCTTCCTTCTGGAGAACGACTGGCAAAAGAAACTACCAATTTCATGTGTGCCCTATGCGAGACGCTGCTGATCGAAACGCTAGACAAGGCCCCGGTGATGTGCGGCTCAAGGCATGGCTATGGTACATCTGTACTTGGCTGATAAACTCACCGTTGCCACATGGCAAGCCTGACAATGCTGGATGGACCATTGGCTGTAACCCTGACTGGGTTTCTCGGGTCTACTAGTAGAGTTTGCAAGGGAATCACAGTAGTTTAGCCTGGGGTGCATTTGGCGCCATCTTGCATGTCTAAAGTTTTATTGTCGTGGGCCGCGGCCGTTAGTGTGCAACTCTAGAAGGCCTTCGTGCCAACAATGTCAGATCATCCCAGCATCAGATCGGCGTGAAAAGCAAAAACAAGGGCATTCCTCACTCCGACCCCCTTGACGATGCCTACTTACCTAAGCAGCTGCAATCTCACTTGCTTGAGGGCTCTTTGTATTGTCTGTCCGTGAGACACCAAGTTTCCCGTGCCATCTATCATCATCATTATCACCTCAGCGAGTCCCGTGACACAGATCCAAGACATGGCCATACTCACATCGCTTTACGGAGATACAGTCGGCAATCAACTATCCTTTGTACCATGTCGCAAAAATTGGTAGGGATGCCACACACGCTATGGCTTGCATGAGACCCGTATCTACCCAATTCCTTTTCTCCGAAAATAACGATAGCATTGGTCAGGCCCAAGGTTAAATAACTGTCGCTTGTCTGATTTCATGATGACATGCCATCGGCACGCGGCTGTATGCACACACGGCTAGCAGCCTTGGCCTTGGCCTTGGTATAGTTGCCAACACTCGACGGTAAGGGATGCTGGTCAAAGTTGCTATTTTCCTCGCAATAGGCCGGGCTCGCTACGGCCTGCCGGCCTGCCAGCGAGAGACATGTCTTAAACCGACGGCTCGCCTCCAACTTCCTCCGGCTTACGGGGTTTCAGCGCCCCGTGTACAAATCGATGCCATCGCCCGTAATCGGTGTCTGAGATCACCGCTCACAAGAGCGGCTATGTCTTAACCTTGTGCACCTCGCCATATACTATCCATCTCGGAAGGTAGTCTATACAAAATCATACCCGTCTCAACCTCGACCCTGTCTGTCTCTGGACTCGCCATGAGACAACTCAACGCGCGCATGTCTTTCAAAGAAGGGAGTTTGCATTGCTTAGTCCAAGTCACTTGAGGGCCACGTGGTGCCTTCTTTCACCACCCGATCTGAAGCACAGACTCACTATCATTCCACAGGCGTACATTGGCTCGGCAGTTTTGATCAAGATCGAAAGACATGATAGTTTCTCGGCAGTAGCCGAGTGATCGCCGAACGGCATCCGCCTCATCAGCTCTGTATGTCTCTGATCATCATGGTCTGAGTTTTTTTGAACTTTTTCTTACTCCTCCACCATTGAGGTTTCCCCATTTTCTGTCTTGAATATAGGCCGGACGCGTTTCATGACTATTGAACCTCTTGTGCGTTCGCCTCCGAGACCACTCACTTGTAAAATCACCCCATGTCTATGAACGATGGAAGAAGAGATTGAGATTAGCCATTGCATAATAGTTTAGTCTAGAACTGACCTTGCGCGCCGAGACGAATGGCATCATCCCCCATGAACGCTGTTGAGCAGACGACTGATATCGACGTCGGTTTAAGGCTGGACGGTCAACATAGTGGAAGTTAGAGTTCGCGCAGCGTCAGCCGTAGAGCGGCAGCCTAGCACAATCTGAATCGGACTTGCATCGTCGATCTTGTGATTCGACAGATTTCATTCTGCACCTTTCTCCACTCTCATCCGAAGCTAGGTTTGGCAGAGGAAGCTGACGATAGCATGACCTGGGGAGCCCGTCATCCCGGTCCAACTAACAACGCATAATAACAAGTCTCGTCGGTAGTGTAACAGAGTTTTGGCCGTTTTTGCCCTCTTTTTTGAATTGGATCTTCTGAGTCACGTATATTCAAACTAGGGATTTTCCGATACCTCTTCCACGTCGGAATTTTCCCCGGATGCATTCTAGCGACGCCGATTGGAAAATCTTGATAAGATGACGCTAATGGAGAAAATCATCTGATCTAAGATTGAGTTTCATATCGTGTCAAGATTGCGTATTGTGCATTAAGTCTTCGACTAAGCTTAGTGATAATAGAATGCCTGCTTCTTCTCTGTTATCTTACATGAAGTTAAGGTACAGTATATACGTGCGTTTCATTACATGCTTCTCAAACAATATCCTGGATAGTAGATATCCAAATGGCGCAAGAGTAGGTTTCTCTTGAACATTCATGCTGTTTCAAGTGACTATCAAGAAGCTCATGTCAACAGCCAATACCGCGAAACTATAACAACTTGAGTGATCATGAGGAATGGCACTAGATGAATTAATATTATCCCTAGAGAAAGTTATAAGCTAGACCCTACTGACAAAGGTATACACGTAGGCCCAAGTGGCATGCCGTTATCGCAGATAGTCCCAGGACTGAATCCAACAACGTCACCTACCTCGCAAACCCAGACGGCAGCATTCCCCGATTCACCCCATGGCGTCCATTCATTAGCTAAGAGATCCTACTCAGTAAGCGTTTGGACTAGAGATGTAGCGGGGCGATTATCGAGATCTCAAACATCTACACCGGTTTGCGCCCTTGCAGTCTTACCACGATACAGTGGGTGCGATCTGTCACAGATAGATACAAACTGCTACCAGACATTCTGTTTGAAAATCAGCTACCTGTAGGCGCCTGACTCGCGCACATGCTGTGGGGCATCGTAAATCACCCGGTCTGCTATAGAGCAAAGCGAAATTGAAACTTCGGAAATAGAAATGGTAGGTAACGTCCAAAGGCTAACGGCTTCTAGTGGCTTGATTCTCACCTAACAATTCTCATCACCGTTACCTGGGTAGGTATGCAGCGTAGGACCTCGGCAATCGTTCAACATGAATAAATGCACAGTCCTACTTTACGCCGTGTCTAAGGTCTGACCCTAAACGATTATGTGGTAGCGGTGGCATCCGAAGGTATCTCTTTGCGTCCTGTCACGCACCACGTAGATTCGCCGTTTACCATGTATATCTGCTAGCTAGTCTTTCTAACAAGGAGGCTAAGACAGCGGCATGATCGGCTGGTAGTACTCATAATAGACTACAAAATATCAATGCTCGTCTTACCGGTCTGTCCCTCGTTATTCCGGCACATCCGGGCCAGGTCGTGAGTAAACGGAGGAGTAAAACAAGCCAACGAAGAATGTACGAAGAAAAAGGAAAAGGCGGAAACAAAAAGTCTCCTACCTATTAATATCTCAAGTTAGAAACCTTAACCGGAAACATTCCGGCTCTTTCGTCATAGTCCTTATCGTCTTCCGCGTACACGTGCGTCCTAGCGTGCCTATTTAGTTACATTTGTCTGATCCCTATCTTTCTCTCTCTGCAAGATCGATCACACGCATGATATGTGTGACCTCAATCATGTCTCTGACTTCGGAACCGACATATGGGTTTCGAGTTTTAGTTTTATTCTTTTCGTTTATTTGTTTGCTTCCCCCTTCTCACCACTATTTATCCCTCGGTCTTGAAAATGAGAATATGTCTTGGCCTCCTACAAGTATATTTGTCGGTTAGAAGATATGCTGCTAATGCGTGGCGCTTTTGCCGCTGCCGTTAGGGTCTCCGTAACCCTGGCGGCTGGGTACTTCTACTTGTGGACCGAGCCCTTCCATTTCCAGCGCGAAATGAGTATGGAACTCGAAAATATTGTATCTGCTATGTAATCTTCAGTATTTCTAAGTTGAGACTTCTTGCTTCTTCCGCGCGGCCGGTCCCACTGGCAATAATTGTGGATAGTATCGTAGCTCAGCTCTTTAACAAAAGCTTCTGCCTCCCTGTTGCCTGAAGGATCGTCAAAGATCCATATCTTAAATCGTGGCATCAGATCACTGCGCTCGGTCTTCTCGGCACATAGTGTCGTTGCGATTATACATCATGGAGACTGACCGTACAGTAATCGGTATACTGTCTGAGGAGACAATTACCGCATCGAGTAATTATAATGTCCCGCCATCCTGGGTGGGATGGGCGCCGCCGCGCCGGGGAAGTTTGCGATCGATCATGTTGGGGTGTTAAGCGATGGCGCACCGTGCCCGTAAGGTCTCTGGAATGCGGCCCTCGATGGCGTGCTGCGATAGGCTCACCGGCTCTGTGGTGCCTGTGCCTGCCTGCCGATTCACATCCCTGCATATGCACGACGTGATGTCTGTTCGGGACAGTCGGACTCATGGTAGAGGGGCACGGTGTACATCGAGAGTTCTATAGGTTGGGCTTCGTCATCTCATCCAGTTTTGCGTGAAGTGTAGGTAGTCGGTCCTATTCGCTGCCTCGCAAACACATCCAGAATTCGATGGTGGGCCATATCATCGTGCTATTTAAGGGCTCCTTCAAGACCCGGTTCAATGGAGAAGGAAAATACTGCGTAGGGTAGATGCCGCGTGCATGAATTAGTCTAGAACGGATCACGTCTCTAGGGTGTGAAATATCTATATACCTTGTCCTAATGTGTCGGTAATGCACCGAGATGATAAGTATCCAGTGTAGTTAAATGTATATATCTATACTGTCTATGCTATAAGCACGATAAAGGCAGGTAACACAAGCTATGCAGTTCTAGGCACCCCGTGTTGTTACAGAATAGTTCTGAATCGACCATTAGCAAAAGTACCAAACCACTTGTACTACATCTGACGATATCGTATGGTAGCGAGCCCAGCTAGGAACGATATGATACCACGAGCACGGAGACGGTCACAGCAGGGGGTTACCGTTCGTACAGTACGTAGTAAGTCCGTTTGCAGTCGCTCACCTATTATTTTACTAGCTTTGTAGGGGATAGTAAGTGTTCACGCCTTCGAGCCACAAGTGACAGAGCTTCTTATATATACGCTCACGGGGGGAAGTGAATAGAGAGTCCGGCCGAGTCCATGGAAGCCTCAATCGAATGATTTGTGCATGAAGGAGCACATATTCACGATTAACCCGGCTAGATGGGTCGGTCTAAAGTCGGGAATGATTGATCGTATTTTGCACTGGTGACCTGGGGCTGCCACTATGCTTACTCAGTAACTGTGCTTCGAAATTTGTACCGTCATGGTATATGAGAAACGCCACACAGAAACTAAACACAGCGCTATCTTCGCCTACTGCAGACACATCACCGGACTAGTAGTTCAAACGGTAAAGCACGGTAGTCTAGTATTCTTAGCAGGCATTACGCTTATGTTCTAGCGCATCTATGGCGGATGAATAACAAAATAAGTAAAAATGCTGGAGGAGCGGAAGCTAGGTAGTGCAGGAAAAAAAAAGGGAGCCTAAAAAAGGGTTATGTCCCTCGCATGTACTGTTAATTCGCAGACTAGCAAAGCGCCACAAGTACGTAGTAAAGAGTGTTACGCGGTAACACCGCGTTTCTCAGCCAAATCTGGCTTCCTTATACATACCAAAGTGCCAGTCAGCCAATTCAGTTTATCTCATCCGAAGACCGTTTGACACCATTGCTTCCGCAGCCTCCCCGAAATTGTCCGAGGAGTTGCCCGAGGTCGGGCACGTCTAGACCCTTCCAGCCTTTGTTGGCCTGCTCGCGCTCTCCGATGTCAATGACGGCGCTCACTAGGTCCTTATTGATTTCATCGTCGACGACACTGTCTCGTTTATATGCAGGGTGTTTGGCGACGAAGTGTCGAATCCATTTCGCGGCCGTCCACAGCTCGCCGCTTGCGCGTTTGCGAATGAGGTCCAGGTACGTGGAGAGCTCGCAGCGAGTCTGCACATCCACGTTGACAGAGTCGAGGTAGCTCTCAACGATGGGGATGAGGCCCGGGAAGTCGTGCTCCTCGGACTTGGACCCATTGATCACCTCATCGACGGTCATCAGCGCGTACTCGTCTTCAACCGGGCTGATGGGACTCGCCGGTCGACTGGTCGTGGGTGAGTTGACGGTTGATCCCATGGCGCTGCGGGGGGTTCGGTTCGGGAATGGGTTCTTTCGGAAGTAGAACTTCTTCTCCAGCACGGCATCACGCGCATGGGCCGTCTCCATATTCTCGTCGACTTTGACGATAGGGATATAGAAGTTCAAGTCAAAACTTAAAATGGCCCGTGTGATCAGAACTAAGAATACGGAAAACGCGGCGTTCTCAAAGTCTGTGATTTGGATTTCCATAGGTCGGAACTCGACACGCCAGCCAATGTCCGACCCTGCCGGGGGAGGCTTGAAGCGCATATGCTGCCAGTTGGTACTTTGCAAGTTCTCAAAATGATCGGTCTTAGTCAAATCCAGCTTCTCTAGGTCTTCATTGAAGACGACAATAGGATCACGGATAAACAAATGTGCGAAGTGCGTGGCTAGCAGGTCATCCATGCCGCCCTCGAGAAGTTGTGCCTTGATGGATTCATCGATTATGAGATTAGGGTCAAAGTACTCCGGCCGAAGACGCGGGTCAGTACTGATATAAGTTGAATTAGAGGCGTAGCGAGATTTGGGTATTCGCCATCGAGCCGTTTTCAGGGGCTAGCGAATGTCAGCTAGGGAGCTTGGGGGATATGAATTGAATTTCTACTCACTTTCTCTCCCAGCTCTTCAGGTGTCCGATCATCAACAGCCCTGCTGATTTGGTTCCAGCGAACGTCCGTATCTGCTAAGAAGCCTTTATATATTGGCGTAGCCGCAGTTAATGCGAGCATAATTGGACCCAGCGGACTCAGTTGATCATACATCTTCCTGCCCTCGGTGATGTTCTTTGCCTGGAATGTGATTTGCAAGCAGCAACTTCCCATACCAAATACCATAGCATCCATGTGGATGAAGTTATCTGGAGCAGCCCCATTTCTCACATCGTCGTCCTCCGGCCAGTTGTGAAGGTCATAGTTGACCGTGGGATCCTTCCAAGGATTTGGTGTTTTCTCATCATGAAAGATTGGGACATTTACTTGCACCTTCCTTCCTCGGCGCCATCGGATATTAGCAGCGAGTGTGGGAAAGCGGATGTGAGGATTGGCAACCTCATCTGGAACGAACTGAGATCGAAGCTTAGGCCCCGAGGGAGGGTAGTAGGGGTCAGTGAATACTCCAGGGACGCCGAGGCGCGGGAAAGTTGTGAGTGTGATAGGATATTCTTCATTGTCCATGTGCTCTTTAGCAATTTTTCTCCTGGCTTGAAGTCAGCATTCCTCTGCAGCATACTTGTATAGCTAAGAGTACCTCGTCTTCATGTCAGACTCCACGTTTAATAGCTCTTTGAAGCCGATTCCCCATGGCTTGCCGGGAGTGGCTTCGAGCATGAATCTACCAAACTCGGGGTGGAATACCGGCAGAGGATTTGAGTTATGTGACTTGACATCCTGGAGGTCGGGGACACCACCTCCCTTAGCGGACAGTTCCTCGTCCGCGGCCAGCGCCTTCAGAATGTCGGCCTGCCGTAGAGACAGAAGCACGCTCGGCGCGTCTTTAGAATACCGAACAACAAGGTATTCAACCTATCGGAAAGCGAGTTAGGTGTACAGTTCGCCCTAAAGGAGCATGGCGTCAATCACCTCATCGCCCCAAAGCATGGCATCTCGTTCTTTGTGCTTCGCCTTGTTCCATATCTCCAGCAATTGCTACCCTCCCAAGTTAGCCTTTGGTCCTAGCAACGGCAGGCCGCTAGGGTATGATGGTGTTACCTTAATACCCCATTCTCTGACCTGTTGCGCACGCTTTTGCGCATCTGGCCAATCAAGGGCAGTGCCCAATGCTCTGTGAGAAGCGGTTAGCGAAGGTATACACCATAGCGAACACCCTCTTCCACGAAGCCAGCGAACTTACAAGAGACCCATATCAGGCTACAAGATCTAGGCAAACTAGCCGGGTATCTCGCAATGGAACGAATGAAGTAATATAGCCGCCTGTCTCGGGAAGAGCCGAACTTGCCACTGCGGTAATCGTACGTGGGTCTCCTAGATAGGAAAAGTGGACGCAGAAGACGGATTGCTTGATAGTACAAGAGAAGCGCTATGTGAATTGGATCAGGGCTTTTCTTAGCCAACCAGCGTAATTGTGATGACCGGGCTGTTAATACTCCCGTGGCTGTCCCTGGCCCGAATGTACAATGGATGGCCCTTTTCGGTGTGCCGATAGACCAGATCGAGAGATGAACTAGAGTCGTCACCTTATAGGCGTAACGATCATCGGACGCGGTTGGCGCCGGCTTCACCTGATAGTTGGCCGTCGCGCCGTTTACCAGTCCAGACTCTCCAAATGTGCCTGGCACAAGATCAAGAACCCCCACGACAGTTCAGGGTCCCGTGGGCATCGCTGCGAATGAGAAGCTCTAGTAGGGATACTGAAGGTGGGTTGGATTATACGGTTAGTGCTAGACAAAGCACGCAATTTCTTTCGGCTGCAACTCGCTGTTGGAGAAATAGCCTAGAAATGCCCACGTTCAGGTTTCTCTTTGCTAAGACTCGGCTATAGAAATAGGTAATGCCACAAGGTTCGTCTGCCTGGGGTCGCTTGCGGTATTCCGCCCGTGTGAGGGGAGCCAGATTAAGTTTGGGGGCGAGCTGGCTGACGTCTGGGTATTATATTGTATGTAGAAACCGGCCTCACTGTAAGCTCCAAGATTTACTCACTTTCTCTTGCTTGCTTGCTGGTCAGTTTCGAGATTTTCATGGCCGGTCTCGTCGATGCGCGCGTGGGGCGCTAGAAGGGAATTGATGCCGTTGCCGGTTACACCCAACCCACTCTTCTAATCTTGCTTAGAAATACAGTTCGCATCGTGTTGACCGTGACGGAGCTTGTGGCCGGACTTGACTTTCGCGCTATGGAGAGTACCCATTTACCAAACAGCAGACGGCTTGTTTCGGAGACTCGGTCTCCTTTGTGGCGGTGCATTTCTTTAATTGTTACTTGATTAGCCACATTTTATTCTCATCCTATCGCGATAGTTGAGATATACTTTCTGTACGGAGATTATCGGCTCAAGTAAGCTGTTCTAAAATTGCTGCCATTATCGCGATGCAAGTTGTATATATCTATCAGTCTATAAATGCGCCTTTTCTCTTTCTATTCGATGTTAAGCGAGATATTGTTTTCTTTGGTCGATGAGCGCGGGTATTCAAACTGAATACCGTCGCTTTCCGTGATGCGATGTATGAAAAACCAACCATGAAGTCTCATAATGACCAAAATCAACTGACCATATGGCTTGTGAGTTGGGGGCTGCAATCAAAAATATTGCGCGGAACTCGCAATAGTGTAGCGAGATGACATGATGCCGAGCGATCGTTACACAGCTTGCTGGGCTTTCTCGTCAGAACCGGTAGTAGAATCGTCCTTCGCGGGAGCGGGTGTGCTTTCATCTATGTACGGATGGCCCATGATCACGTCAAATTGCTACGAATTGGCGTCTTGTAAGTGGATGCAGTTAAACCCTCGAAGCTAGGACTACTCACCGGTCCTTCGAATGTCTTGCCATAGATAATCCAATAGGTCCCAATCAACAACAGGAAGATGCCTATCACGGCGGTAACATAATCTATCAAAGTCAGGTATACCTTTCAATACGCATCTAAGGGGGAAAGGGTCTTTACTCATATTGTTGCTAGAGACCGGAAGTTTGGCAGGGAATGTGAAAAACTAAAATCAAAGAGTAAGCTACTTGCTAACACCGATCTCAAGGCAAAGATCAGACGTGTAGACGTACCACCGACGTGACAATCACAAAGATTGCAGCAACCCAATTGATAACCCAGCCGCTTTTACCGAGCGCGAAAAAGGTATTTTCTGATTGCCACGCTTTGAGGACGCCGCGGCCGCGGATAAGCAACACCACGACGGGGAACACGTAGGACACGTTGAGGAATATCGTGCAGCTGGAGACGTAGGCACCGAACGCAACCGAAGGGCCGAGATATAAAAGTCCGAACAGGGCGTTAAATACAAATGTGAACATTATCGTCCGGACAGGCACATCGAGGCCGGAGTTGATATGAGCAAAACTAAATTGACAGGTTAGCTCTAGCGCAAGGCACGATTAAAACCTTCTGAAAGGAGTTGTTCAAACTCACTAGTCGTGATACACGATGCCTTTATCACGGGCCATGGCATATAGTCTGCGACGCTCGGAGTCAGTTATCGCTACTTCGAACATTTTGGACTGGTGAGATGCTCCTAGGTTATAGGGGCTGCCCGACAAGAAGGCTTAATACCCACGCAACCAGAGCCTCAACCTCAACGACTGAAGCCAAAAAAGAAGCAAAAAGGAACCGCCTCCGTGTTCTACTCACAACCTGCTAGTGCTTGTTATACACCCATTTGTGCCATTAACGAAGCAAACCGCAAGCGCGAGGGTCAAAACCGTGGCGCCTGCACGACTACCCGTCGCCTGGAATATGAGCTCGGTAATAGGCATGTTCGTCGCCGTATTCAGCACAGTCTCAGGATCCGTGATGCAAAACAGGATAACCAATATAAACGCAGTTCCACTAATTGCCTTGTTAGCAATTCGCGCCGCAAGCCCACATAACGCCGCGCATGTAACTCACGTCACGCCGCCCACGGCCACGGCGTAGAGGATGGCGCGGGGCGCGTCGACCGAAGGCGTCGGCATCTCCTCCGTCATGTGGAGCGCGGCGTCGAACCCGATGAGCGACAGCGCGGACTGCAGCAATCCCAGGATCCAAGCCAACCCGTCCGACCACCCCGTCTCGTTCTGGAAGTCGGTGAAGACGTAGCGCGCGTCGTTTTTGTCCGAGGTCGCGAGGAGCACGATGCTGATGACGACGACGGCGAGGATGGACCAGTATAGCGCTGCGTCATTCCAGCGGCCTAGGATCCTGTTGCCCCAGATGTTGGCCCCGGTCGTGAAGGTGAGGACCGCAAGGAAGATCAGATATGTCGCCCATTGCTTTATTTGGTATGTTCCGTTTGAGGCGAGGACAATGGCTGCTTGTATAAATTGCGCTGGATAATTGATTATCAGTCAACAGATACCAAATGATGCGCTTGCACAGTTCTCACCGCAAAAGAAGCCCTCCGTTGTCACCAGCGTGAGCCATCCGGCGATGTTGGTCCAACCGACCCAGAAACTCTGCGGACTGATTATTAGTTACCCCTGCAAAATCTAGAGTCGTCAAGTCAACGTGGCCGGAACCGCACCATAGATTTCCTCCATCTGTCTGTACATAAAGCGTAGACGAAATGGTACTGTCCTCCGGCTGTCGGCCATATCGCAGCAAGCTCTCCGAGACTAGCTGCGAGCGCGAAATTACACAAGACACAAAATATAAAGCCGTATAGGAAAGCGACAGATCCGCCCGAGGGTAAGACAAGGCCAATCGATCCGGCGAGCGCTATCCAAGTGCTGAGGAGACAGGGTCAGCTAATGGGACCATCGTCACGTCTTGTTCTTGATTTCAGAAACTAACTTGAGGATCGCGAATGTCAACGCGACCATCGTCAGCCGGGAAAGGCGAGGCTGGAGACGGCCCTCCCCGGCCGCACCGGCAGACGATGATCTCCTTAGGGATCCCATTCCGGGAGAAATCCGAGTTTCTAGGTCGGTGATAAGGGGATAACCGACTACACAGCACGTTACCAAGGTAAACTCTACTAGAAGAAACACCCAAGGCAAGCAATCTATTGGAAAGTGAATTACGAGTCCTAGTATTATGGGGGTCTACTTTGTCGAGAATATCAGTCAATCGGCAAATCAGCAGAAGACAACCCTAGTTCTATCTAGTGTGAAGAAGAGCGGAAAACTATTTTTTTATCTAGATAATCGAACCAACCACGGTAGTTGATGACGGCTTGGCCCGTAGGTTATCATACCATGTTGTACGAATGCGCTGCTGACCCTGCGATAAACAGAATGCGGTTGCGCTGAACCTTGGTTACGCGTTGCGATAGCGTACAGTACGCAAGCAAGCTTGCCTGACGATCCCATGATCTTCACCGCTTCTTCCGGAGTGAGCAGCAGCATGATAAGAACTAATGCTCTTCATAAAAAGAACACAACAGCCCATCTATATTCCTTCGAGTCTCCCTTCTTATCCCTTACATGGTATGACTACGTCATGCCTGATTCGATTGAATCAGTCTTGGCTCTGGGGAAAAAAACTGATCTATCGTAAAACGAGTAAGACATAGTCTGGCCTTCTCCAGCTGACAAGAAGAGGGGTTCGAAACGTAAGGGACCATTGCACAAGTCCTACCTTACCGTCAATGCTACCCTCACCATACTGTAGGTTTGGTCACACTGGTCCAACCACCTGGGGGAACTAGTAGTAATTGAATGAGTTAATATTCATAAGACGAAAACGAGATATATACATACATACATACACATACTGTTACAGTATAGTTCACATGGTTCGAGATCTGTGGTTGCGAGATAAGGCCGCAGCGCCAGACGCTCGCTGCACATGCTTTGATTCTCGCTTCTGCAGACGGACTGTGTGGCCGGAGTAGCACCGCAGGTTGAAATTGTGGGCATTGTGGAGGGATTCAGGCCGGGGAACCCAGGATTGAGTGTGGGCGAAGTTCAAACCCCGGACGGAACATGTCACGATCCCGGACGGGGCGAACTCGAGCCCCGTCTCGTAAAAGTTGGAGAAGACTCGAGTTACAGTGCGGAGGAGATGGGGATGAAAGGATCTATTTGATTGTTTCGGGCTAGGACACAGCTCCCTGGGAAGGGAACTATGGAAAGACTATGCGATCGCCACTCCTCCCTTAACACCGATTTTGGGGCCTTTGCTTGATGGCTAGACCTAATACTGATATTTTAGGTAAAGTCTTCCATTGTGGCTCGTTACAGGAGCAGGCTACAATAAACGTCGAGTGATACTATCCGATGGCTGGGAATAATTTTACAAGTGCGGGGACACAGTACGATACATACATTAATTCTAGGTTTGCATGAATGCCGAAGACATACCATTGTCTCGTTGAAACCCCGCATGGAGGCACACCGTGGACTGGTATATATATAATTGCGGATATGAAACTCTCGGAACCAGTTTTGAGGGTTGCATTCAGACCCAATCCACCATCACTCCCACATCATCATCCTCGGTGATATCACAGGTATCACAATCACACACCCCCACCAACATGACCACGATGGTCCGCGTCGGCGCCGTGCAAGCAGAGCCCGTGTGGCTCGATCTCGATGGAAGCGTCGATAAAACCATCTCTCTGATCAAGGACGCTAGTGCAGATGGAGTGCAGGTCCTCGGATTCCCCGAAGTCTGGATTCCAGGTTATCCATGGTGAGAGATGGCCGGATCTTCACCTTAGTGTTTGGAGCTAACGCCGACTTGCCTCTCATCTAGGTCGATATGGACCAAAAGTGTCATCGAGAATACGCACATCGTTCACGAGTATATGGCGAATTCCATGCCGCGTGACTCGGCTCAGATGCGTCGCATTCAAGCTGCCGTGAAGGAAGCGGGGATGTTTGTTGTGCTCGGATATAGTGAAAGGGACGGGGCAAGCCTGTATATGGCACAGTCGTTCATCTCGCCCGAAGGAGAAATCGTTCATCATCGCCGGAAGATCAAGCCAACTCATGTAGAGCGGACGATTTGGGGAGAGGGGCAAGCCGAGTCTCTCAAATGCGTGGTTCCGTCACAGTTCGGCAACATCGGAGCATTAAATTGCTGGGAGCATCTGCAGCCCCTGCTCCGATACTATGAGTACTCGCAGGGAGTACAGATTCATGTAGCAAGGTAAGGGCTTTCCGTCACGAGTTTATATGGATACCTGATCTGGACCTTAGTTGGCCGGCGGAATTCGAGATGCCCGATCCCAAGAAGATTGCGTGGCTCTACCATGAAACAGGAGAGGCAAGCTACCGGGCTTCGCAATTCATGGCGATTGAAGGCCAGTGCTTCGTCTTGATTGCGTCGCAAATCCTCACAGAGAAGAACCTAGAGAAGAATAATCTCACCGGCAATCCTGTTACGAAAACGGTAAGATTCCTATCCGGTTACCGCTCAGTTGTGTCGAGACTAAGATAGAAACACCAATGCTAGCCCGGAGGTGGTTTCTCCATGATCTTTGGACCAGATGGCAAGCCGTTGTGTGAGCCACTGGGTGATGGCGACGAGGGTATCCTGACCGCTAATGTTAACCTGCGCGACATCGACTACCCCAAGGCGTTTATCGATGTGGTTGGACATTACGCTCGGCCTGACTTGCTGAGTTTGCTAGTCAACCCCAAAGCCGACAAACATGTGACGGAGATGGCCAAATAAGCCGGCGATTTCTTGCCCAAGGACAAAAAAAAGATAAAGAAAGAAAGGCAGCCGGTAGTATGAAGCATACCAGCCTGTCTATGGATCCCTGGGAGTCCTTTAGATGAACCAGGGAGCGCTTAAATTGAGATCAATGGTATCCCACCACTTTAGGCCATTCGGTCTGCCGCAGTCTGCTTGAAGATCCTGCTGTTTCCAGAACGATTCGATGATATGCCTCAAAACGAACACGTTTCCAATACGTCTCTCTTCATCCATACGGTCCAGAGTTCGTAGAATTTGGATTCTCTGCTTATCAGTTTCGGTCTCACAGGCGATGACAAAAAGTGGCCACGGGCTTGTGCAGACATCCATGCGAGCAAGAAGCTGCAAGGCCTGTTGTAAATGAACCGATCTAAGTTCCGTCGAGGTCTCGGCACTACCAACTCTATGAAGATAGAGGAAGGTAGCGATTCGGTATAGCTCAGCCGTAGCTAATGTTCTTAAGCGATCGTACTGCGACAGGTATTCTTCTTGCCTCGGGTCCAGTCGTTGCGTTAAATTAGAAATTCTATTTTCGAGTGCTTTGTACTCGGCAGCTATGCTAAGACGTCCAGCATGATCCCCATGGAGTTCTATGGCGCGCCATCTATTTACGTGGCTGATGATCTCCATGACCTCAACGGAGCATCCTAGAGAGCCGATAATCTAGCAAACAGTGAGTTTAACAAGCCGTTTGAGTAGGAATCTATGTGACTATACCAGTGAGGTGTCAAAATAACTGTCTTTTAGAAGTCGGAGGGAAATGGGGCCGAGAGGCCATTGGCGAAGGGGTTGGCTGAAGCCACCGAGGACCTCGTGGTATAAAAACCATGTGTAGAGGAATCTGTAGGCTAGGTGCCCGCCATGTATACTGGCTAGCTGGTGGAGGATCTTCTGAGCCCCGTAGAGATGTACGCTCCAATTACCTTCGGTTTCGTCAAACACCTTTCAAAAATCAGTCTTCATAGACTCGTTAGTCGCAGGTTGGATCATACATTGTAGACGCAAAGCATCATGGATGTCGCTAGTTGCGTTTCCGTAGTACCGAATGTCTCTGTTGATAGCGAAGAGGATAATGACCTGATTGCTTCGGCTTTGTATGATAAAGCCTGCTCAGGCCCCCATAGATGGAAAGCGGAAACAGCTAGTATGGCGTTCCGAAGACCATGAGAAGCCTCCCCTTTGCTATACAGGGCCATGGGAATTAGGTCATCTCGGAACCCATTATTGACGTTGATAGTCGAGATCATCCGCGAAAGGTTATCATGATCTGTTACCCGGTTAAAGAGGTGTCCATTGGGGATACGAGGATGTTTGAGTAATCGTACAATAATTGAGAAGATGCGACTCCCTCTCATGGAACTTCGGAAGTATTGGAATACTCCTCACCGGTCGCTCTTGACTATGGAGAAGAAAGAGCTCGTTGAGCACCATCAAACCCTTTCCGTTATGCATGAGATCTTCATAGGTCATGTTCAGGAACTGCCGCCCATAGTCGGTAGGCTTGTTTGGACTGCAGCGAACTGCTTGGTCTGGAATTTGATTTCCTCTGCGGCGGCCGTCCGGTTGATCCGGCCAGGCGAGACGGATGCCATAGCCCAGACATTCTCTTCCAGTTCGAAGACAGTTATTACAAGCCGGCGACCCACGATCGCAGCCTATCTTGCGTTCTTGAAGACACACGACGGTGAGTGGGTCTACTCATACTCAGGGGAAAGCTTGCTTACTTACTCTTGCAAGTCCAACAGCCCTGTGTTCGTCTGACGGTTTCCATGGTGTTCAATACCAACAGTCGGGTGGCGGCGTAAGCTTAGAGCAGGATTCAATCGCAGGCCCAGTCCTAGAGCGTAGAGCCTTGCATTCTGAGTAAGGACTGGGTTGATTTACGGATGACGAGGCTGAAGGGAAAGACCCCACCGACGGGATCACACAGGTATCCAAGAGGGGCGTGCTATTAATAATGATAATAATAATACCAATACGTAAGTACTAGTAAGTCAGCGATGAGAAGACGGGCGGTTGTCAATGTCGTGTTAGCCGGTTCTAGAAACTGCCATGATGGGAACCATGGCGACGGGCTGGTGGATTTATCGACCAAAGGGGCAATGAAGCAATGAAAGCAGTGCGCGCCTGCTTACCGTGGCCGGCTTCTGTTTTTGTCGAATCGATGAAAAGAGGAATGATGGGGCGACCAGCGTCGCTCAAGAAAAGAGGAGGTGTGCATTTTCCCCAGCCAATGACCAGGGTCTTTGACTTTGATTTGTTGGCAGGGCGCGCCAGCGACCAAATCCCGAAAGACCACACCCTACCCAACGTAGACCCCAAAGGGCAACAAAAGAAACGGGAGTCTGTACGTATACTGCGGTAGCGGTTGCGGTTGGGACAATGGGGGGGCATGGGATGACGCTCCCGGGCGTAGCTCATACTATCTACTTAGGTTAGGCCGCTCTGGAACACCCCGTGGCCGTGCGGGCGTGCGGGAGACGAGACAAGGCGCGCTTATCAGGGCATGTGTGTACACTATCTGCTAACCTGGGGGTGCTAGGATGGTGCTGGGATGATGCTAGGATCACAGGTCATATAGTCTAGATAGATGGCCCTGTCAGTATAGATAGATATCTGGTCGGTCCTATTGATAGATGGCGGTATCTCGGTAGTGTATGTATATATGACATGTTGTAAACAACTAATACCTGCCCATCTAGCAACACTTACGCAGTACACGTCCCAGCGCGGACGAACCCGCCGAGCCATGTCACAAGCGGGCTTGTATGATCGCACACGTGGTAGTTCGGCAACTACTGGTACGCTAAGTACAGTAGTATGCTGTGCAGCAGCGTTGGAAGCGATGGAAAGGTGTGCTGACTTCGTTAACGAACGGCGGCTGGTGGGCTGCTGAAGCTGTGCAGCTGGAACGCACGGCATGTACTAGTATACAGGTACATATACTAGTACTGGAGGTATATTATCCCACAAAGAAGTTAGGTGGTATTGGCTGCTGACGGGCCAGCCACCAGCCATACCGCGCACCCATGGCAGCGATGGCTTTTTCGGCGTGGTTCTTTGCGTCAGAACTTAGGCCCGGCGTAACCAGCCATGAGAGGACGGTGACCAAGCAAACACCCCAGCAATGAGCTGTGAGTTGTGAGCATCCCGAGCCCCCCAACGAACGCATCGAGCTCATCGGGCCCATCGACCCCATCGGCCCCATCGGCTAGGTGCACCAATATTAAGCGTAATGGCGGGGTAGCATCGTGTCGCAAAGCCAGGTCGCAAGTGGTTCGATACCAAAGCCAGCCGCCATGCTGCTTGCCCACAAGCGGTGGGCACTGCAGTGGCTGGCTGTATGTATGTATATCCAGCTGTATTAGTATGGGATAGAGGTATGGCATTTGATGAGGAATTCCCATTACGCGCGGAAAATAAACTGATCGGAGCATTGGAATGCACGAGCTGGAATGTGTGGTGTACTACCTAAGGTATGAAGTAGTGTTGTTTGTGTCGGCAGGGTGTTACGATACAGGTAGGACGGTTTGCTCTTTTGTCATACCTACATGTAGGTACCTGCCTGTTGGCTTACAGCGCCTAGGCAGCACAGAGATATGTAGCTCTGCAGTACATCCGCGGGGATGTGTATGTCCAAAGATATCAAAAGAGTATTTAATCGGGCTAATTAACCTAGCATAGGTAGGTAGGTATGCAACGACTTACCTAATGCGCAGGTAGTTGAGATGATATGCGATTTACAATTAGAAGATGGTTGACTTTGTAACTACAAGCGCTGCATCTGAGTAGCAACTACCTCTTGCCAGCCGCTAGCGGATAGAATTTTGGTATTACCTAGGTACTAGGTTCACTTAGGTGTATATACCTGGGGCACCTGTACGTAGATGGTTCCATTTTAACCGTAGTAGAATATTTGGCATATACAATATTCTGGCATCAATTCGTCGGGGAAATGAATGTCCTTTTCCACAAAGGGACAAATGACTATTGATAACTATTGATGTCAGTACAAAAGTTCCTAGAATTCTCTGATGCGACCGAGTTACAGGTAATAATGATGAGTTCAGATAATAATGAGCTGAACAGTTGGGAATAAAGAACTTCCCGGGACTTGTCCGGAAGTAAGCGGCGATACCAGGTAATGTTTGCTTGCTGACTCCGGGCTTTGATCGGGCCATCGAACTCCGTGCTTCTTGGCGCCTGTAATACTGTAACGCACCTGCCCAGTAGGCTTTCGAAACTGCCGGTACCTAAACTTAGGTAAGCTCAGAATGATGACATACTTTAGGTACCTGTAGATTCTGATCGCAGCAGTTTCTCGGTGTAAGCCTTCCACCATCGGCACTCATAGTAACAGTGTCAATAGTGCCCTGTACTTTAGGTGCGGTTATCTATAACCAATGCTACCCAAGATATCTGCGCAGCCTACTGAACTGTGATTGTTGAGCATCGGTTATCATTACATTCCTACCTACACAAGTGAAATAGGTATTAGAGCCTTACGCTCACCGCGCAGTTATGCCTTGAAATGTACCGACCTGCTAGTGCTTTCCTCATTGTAGAACTCGGTTTCGCATATGTTTTACAGGGAAAGGCTAGTACCGCTGAAGATGGCTTAGCTTATCTAATAACATCATCATAGCTGGGGGCGCTAAGCCTGGCGTGGAGAAAGCTTGGCCCACACGTGAGCGCATTGGGTAATGACCGAGGTTGAATTCACATGTGCGCGAGCGTCATTGCTTCAAACCTTACCACCTCGATCCGAACAGCTCCCCCGTGGGTCGCAATCAGAAGAATACAAGAAGAAATCGCAAACCCCCTATCCCGTTACAGACTTACCCCGGATTTCCTCACCATACGCTACCGCTCCCTTAGTCTACCGAATTATTACGAACACTTTATCACAATGGGTTTCGCCAATCGTAAGTATCAGCCCCGGACACTCTGTACTCCAGAACCGCGACACATAGACCAAGGGCTGACGCGCGAGGACGACAGCCAAGTTCCCTGCGTCGGCAGCATTCGACGCCATCCACAACGCCCTCAACAGCAGCGACGCCGAACGAAAGGATGCCATCAAGCAAGGCAACGGCGTCTTTGCTTTCACACTGAAGAACAAAGCCGGTGAGACAGAGAGCTGGCATATCGACCTGAAAGAGAAAGGCGCTGTGGGCAATGGAACTGGGACCAAGCCTAACGGTAAGATGCGACCACCACTGCGCCGCTCCGCATATGACAAGCGCCCAGGCTGACCGATGACCGACCGCAGTGACCCTCTCGCTGTCCGACGAGGATTTCGGTAAACTTGTCGCCGGGGACGCCAATGCCCAGCGATTATTCATGTCCGGAAAGTTGAAGATCAAGGGCGACGTGATGAAGGCTACTAAGCTCGACCCTATAATGAAGAAGGCCCAAACCAAGGCCAAGCTATAAACAAGTTCGGTTCTGTTGTCGGAATTCTCCGACTCGAATCAGACTAAAATAGATCGGTTGGCAATACTCTACCGATCCGTGTATATTCTATTGAAGTCATATGTTCTATATACATGATACCACGTTTGTTCTTGCGCACTCGTGTTTGCACATTCTTCATCTCGTGCTTTGTTACGAGATCGCAGCAAACAGTGACAATGTCGCATTGGCAGCTCGTCTTGATTGGCGGTTTTTATATATACCTAGTCTTGCTCTGGTTCCGTTTGTGCGTATGTTGCCTTTGTTTCTGCATTAATCAGAAAATCTTATCTGTTTCGTATCATTGTCTTGACATCCATTACTTCTATGACATTTCATCAATTTGAATATTGTACGAGTCTCTGCACAATTAGTTACTTACTTTATAATGTGATTGTTTAGTGTCGGCACACTATATGACGTCTATTTACGGAGTATATATATCTCTTTATTCTGACGCTGCAGAGGCAGGTAGACCGTGATGATTTGAGAAGCGGCTACGCGAGTACCTAGGTACATAGGTACATAGCAATTGATTACGTAAACCAGATAGACGTGACTTACTCATTGTCTCTTTGTTTTGCGGATTCCCCACACGCGTTTTTGGCTGTCCGTGCTCCGCTCTCCCATTGTGTCTTGGAGTAACCCGGCTAGCGACCCGTGACTGCCCTGGTGACATCTGATGACCGCCATTAAGTGGATTCTGCCAGCTGTTCTCTGCCGCTCTACCCAATACCCAAGCTAAACCCATCGCGCTTTTTCCTCCCTTTGATGACGGCCTAAAAAAATACTGCCTGGTAGACCACCACCATCGACTATCGAGGGCGAAGCTGTCAATTGTCCATCGTCGTCTTTCATCCTCTTAGTCGTACTCATCCACAGGGTGTGCACTCGGTTTTCTCCAGTCATCCCTGGTCTCTGTCTGAACTGCCCGAAGCGTGCCTCCTGGGCACTCTTCCGCGTCGCAACGCCCAGTTGTTTTCATTCTAATTCGTTCATTTCCACCCATTTCCTCCCTTACCTCGTCCTTTCTCAGAGGCACCCTTCCCTCGCCGCCGCTTTTCGACCTGACGCGCGCGCTCTCCATCATCTCCTCGCCCCCTCACTGTCACAACTCACGTATATCATTCCTGTAATCAAAGTATTACGAATCCCCTCGTCTCGTCTACACTTCGATAATTCCTATATATCTGCACCCATCATCTATCGCCGCCCGTCATGACTTTCAATCTCACCCCTTACAAGTCGCGCCCCCCGCCGGGCCAGCAGGGCTCGACGCCCTTCCGCTCCAGCTCCGCGAGCAAATTCCGCTCTTCTCTCGTCCCTTCCAGCAGACCATCGCCCGTCCGCTCACCCAAACCGTCGTCTAAGCCCACCAAGCCGACGACCACCTCGGCCGGCGGCCGCGATCTCTTTCGCACCTCCACCCCGCGCCCCCAGCGCACCGCAGAGTTTGCCCCAGATCTCCCTACCGAAGTCACGCGCCTGCCTGCCAGCGTGCGAAAGTTGGCCCCTGGCAAGACTGCATCCAGTGGCATGTCTAGCACGGGCTCTACCGAACCTTTTGCCATGAGGATACCTTCTCCAGATCCCGATCTTACAGGTCAAGCTCTGGCCAAGGCAGTCCCAGACGACCCGACCCGCACAGGTTCTATTTACGCTGACCAGTTCCTCGCCCATAAATGCCCATCACACTTTGACGAGCTTCAGCGCCGCCAGTTCTTTTGCATTCTCGATCTGCGCAGACTCAAGTATGCGGCCGACGAAATCTTCACCAAGAAAGACTGGAAACTGAATATCTTGAATTTCGCTAAGGAGTACGAGAAGAGCCGAGGTCTCATCATGTTGCGCTATGGACTATACGAGTTTAAGAATGTGAAACCGTCCAGCGAAGTCATAAAGAAGTGGAGGGCAGCCCATGGGCTAGCCCCGGAGACGGGAGATGAAGCCGTCTCCAGCCCGAATCGGTCAAGAGCAGACGCTGCTGGGTCCACGAAGCGGAAGGCCGAGGAAGAGCTAACCCCGAGAGGTAATGCTTCAACGACATCAGCTGCCAGCCAAAATAAGCGTGTCAACCTTGCCCAGGAAACTGATAACCCCTCCCTCAGCAAGCCTGCACCATTCAAGACGCCTAAGCGCAAGGCGGACGAGTCGGAAGAAGTCGATGAGAACAAGCCGAGCAAGCAGCTGAAGCCGACCCCTTCCGCAGCAGCATCTTTGTTTGAGAGTATAATCAACAAGCCACGGAACGGCGGGCCGTCGCCCTCGAAGCAGACTTCTCAGCCCTCGTCACTATTTGATATCTCGAAGTCAAAGGACTCTCAGGATTCGAAATTTGCCACAAAGACGAACCCATTTGGATCAAGCAAGAGCTTGTTTCCTGATGCTACGAAGGCGAATGGTGTCGGCAGCCCTGCTGGATCGGTGCTTGTGGGTCAAAATGCTGAATCAAAGCCCAACAACAATACGGGAAATATCTTTAGCTATTTATCAGGAAGCTCTACTAACAGTAGTGAGGACGAGAATGATAATGCTGACGACGATGAGAGCGATTCCGGAGCTGAGCCCGATTCAGAAGAACAGGAGGCGAGCGCCGCCGTCAGCACTGGTACAAGTACTCCACCTGTGCAAAACGGCTCGTTATCCAACGCTGGACAGAAGACAAGCCAGACATCCAATATATTTGGTGGGCTGTCGAAGTCTGCTGACGAAGCTCCAAAGGGTGGGCTATTCGGCCGCGTTCAAATGGGGGCTAACGGCCAACCAGTACGGGCCAACCCTCTTCCGGATGAAGGGCAAGAAGGTCCTCTGGACCAAGTCTCGACCCCTGAGCAACAGCAGACAAAGACCCCGGCCAAACGGCCAGGCGACTACACGTTCAATCCGGCAACTACGCCAATATCCTTCGGGCAACCAACAGCTGATGTGTCAAAATCATTCAGTGCCGCAGCTCCAGCAGCTAGTGCAGAGCCTGTCTCTTCTGATCCTAAGAAGCCTGCCTCTATTTTTGGAGCGAGTAGCCAACCCAATTCCGGGCTCAGTGTCAGCGCATCCAGTTTCTCTGCGCCTCAGGGTTCCACAAAATCTCAGTCATCAGAACCCGTTTCCATTTTCGCTACACAGAAGCCTGCCCCTACATCTAATAATATTTTTGGTGCTCCTAACTCGGCAGTGAAGTCGTCTTTTGGAGGGGACAAGGCTCCTGCATCTCCAGGCCTCTTTGGTGCTACTCCGCCCACGACTGCCAAGCGAGCGCTCGGAGGTGAAGAGGCTCCTGCATCTAAGAGCATTTTCGGTGCAACTCCTCCCAACGCCTCAACTAAGAGGTCGTTCGGTGGCGACGAGCCTACATCTGAAGCACAATCCGCCAACAAGAAGCAAGGTGTCAGCATCTTTGGCACACCAACAACCACTGCTTCTACTGCAGAGGCTAAACCACTTGATAACAAAGCAGATGATAAAGCTGCCTCAAGTACCATGGCGGCCAAAGACCAGAAGCCAAGCATTTTCGACAAGTCGTTTATTGCAAAAAGCGCCGCTCAGAATAAGGTCCTATCTGACAGTCTAAAAACGTCCTCAGATCTGTTCAGTCGCAGCTCAAATCCCTTATTTGCTGCCCCGAAGGATGATAAGGGCACCTCCACTGAGGCGTCCACCAAAGACCAGAAGCCGAGCATCTTTGACAAGTCCTTCATTGCAGCTAGTGCTGCCCAGAATAAGGCGTTATCTGAGAGTATGAAGACGTCTTCAGACCTCTTCAGTCGTAGCGCAAACCCGCTCTTTGGTGCCCAGAAGACCAATGGTACCTCGGATAATACCAAGTCTATTCCCACTGAGCCGAAGGAACAGCCCTCTGCAGGCTCAACCCCTAGCAATGAGAAGCTGCAGGTACCAAACGATAGCAACAAGGAAAATGTGGGATCCGCTCTAGGGTCCAAGACTCTTGCGCCCGCTCCCAAAACGACGTCGATTTTCGGTACGCAAGGAGCCTCCAACCTAGCCGCTCCCTCGTCAACACTGTTTGGCGCAAAGAAGCAAGAAGAACCTACCAAACCAGCCTCAAGCATCTCTAGTAGTGCTCCAGCGGCAAACAGCTCGATATTCAGCTTTGGGTCACAGCCGAATTCAAACTCGAACACCCAGTCGACATCAATGACGTTTGGTGCCGGCGCCACGCCCAGCCCAGCTGTTTCTTTCGGTGCTTCTCCCTCTCAACCAAATGACAACAAGGTTGGCTTTCAATTTGGAAGCCCGGCGCCTAGCGCAAATTCTAGCTCATTCACGTTCGGCCAAACCTCGTCGTCCGCATCCGGCTTCACTTTTTCTGCGGGGGCGGGCAAGCAAACGATTAACAATCCATTTGCGGGATCACAGCCTGGCTCACAGCCGTCAGCGCCCTTATTCGGAGGGAATTCAAACACCACAACACCATCTTCCAGCTTCGGCTTCAGTTTCGGTCAACAGCCATCATCTACCCCCAAGGCGCCGGTTCCTTCCCAGAATGGTAGCATATTCGGAAGCTCCACTAAGACGAACGGGGCCTTGAACTTCAGCTTTACGCAGGCCTCACCAGGTCAGAACAGTCAGGCGCCGAAATCATCAGCACTGATGAATTCATCGGGCCATCTACAAGCGAGCGGTGACGGGTCTACACGTGCGAGTAAGCCGATTCTCAAGCCGTTTTTGCGTCACGGGCAAAAACGCCACAGAAACTAATCAGCATGCAGATTCCCCTTTTCCCGCGCCGTCTAGCATGGGAACTACCCCCGTGAACGGGACGCCTGAGCCCCAAGCCCCTAATGAGGATGGAGAAGAGGCGCCGCATGAGCAGATCTCTCTCACCGAGGGTGGGCCGGGCGAGGAAGACGAGACGCTTCTTCACGAAGTCCGGGCCAAGGCGATCAAGTATATCCCCGTGCAGAAGGGGGACGAAGATCAGGAGAAGGAGAAGTCACCGTGGTCTACTCGCGGTGTGGGCCCCCTCCGTGTTCTCAAGAACAAGGCGACGGGAGCGGTGCGGATCCTGCTCCGGGCGGAGCCCAGAGGACATGTCGCCTTGAATAAGACGATCCTCCCTGACGTGGACTACACGCCCAAATTGAAGACGCTCCACTTCGTAACTGCCGACGACAACGGGTCGGGCTTGGAGACGTGGGTCTTGCAAGTCAAGTCTGCCGCCCTTGCAACGGAACTAGCAGGCGTGCTAGAAGCAAACAAGATTGCCAACAAAAAGTAAAGAGAGGCGCCATTTGTGGCGGATTTGCGGCACTGCATATTGCCCCAAGAGATTGAGAGTGTTTGCCAAGAAAGTAGATGTCCATATTGGAAGTGTCATGTTTTCTGCGTGTGTATTTGTATAATGGCATTCTGTCCAGCAACGGAGCATAAGACGGATAGGATGGAGTTTCTGCATTAAAAAACCTGGGGTGTTGGTTGGTCTGTTTTCAGGGTTGAATTGCTTCGATTATAATTCCCTGTTGGTTGCTACTATAATAGGCACGATATGTCTGGAATGCGCTGCTCGCTCGCTCTGGACAATGGCTCAAAAGAAAGCCCAGCAGTAAGGTACATGGGAGTACAATACAAGAGTGCTACGCTTAGCACGTTTGACATTTCAGGCTTCATCGTCCAAATCATTTTAGTCTCACCATGCCATGCACTAGAAATGTCGTGCATAAGACGGTTGAAATGCAGGAGTGAAGTGAACGGACGGGCGAGATTGGGCATGATTGGGCACCATTAACCAATGAGCGTCTGCGGTTTCAGCTCAGTGTTGCCGAATCTAGGTACATCCACCACCGCGCAGCACCCACTGCAAAATTTTCATGGGTCGTTGTTAAGCCGCCAAAGGCCATTTCCGCGCACGCGCGCGTGGGTTTTAAAAAAGTTAAAGTTTGGAACTCGAAAGTTTTCATGGTTATCTTTCGTCGACCTCTTCCCAAACTGCTACCACCATTCTCGTCCCTCACTAAACGACCAACAGCAGTAACAGTTCTCTTTAATAAAACTGCTAGTGTATACAGATACACCTATACTTCCAAGATGTCGTCTGAGATTACGCACGAGACCATTAAGGGTATGTATCTTTTTTTGTCTTGTCTCGTGGTCGTTATCTCTGCGATTTATTGCCCCTCACTGGGTCCCTCTTCGTTTACCCCACGTCATTTGGCTGTCGTGCACAAACAAACGACCTTGGTAGTTCTTGATGCTTGAGAACGAAGATTACTGTCTAGTTTTACGTTCAATCAGTATCATGACGATACGAATTATGATACGCTTTCATGATCATTATTACCTTCATTTTCTCTTGTTTGCTTGTCTTCTGGATTGCCGAATGACGCCCTGGTCTCTTACTGCTGTATACTGAGTCGAGCACTTTGCTGTTTTCATAGCTAGCAATAGCTTATTTTCCCCTACTTATATGAACAATACTAAAAATATAAATGATTGCTTAAGATTCAGTTCCATCATGCTAACAGAGAGGCTCATATAGATGGCTGGTTCAGAGAGATCTCTCACATGTGGCCTGGTGAGTGGCAAGACAGGCACTACACATCATGACTGACGAGGGGGCTGCGGGCATGAACAACCGCGCGCATACTCGTTATTCTCATTTATAGAGACCCAGACTCGCGTCTAACGACCTGTCAGGCCAGGCTATGACCCTTAAGGTGGACAAGGTCCTGCACCACGAGAAGAGCAAGTACCAAGACGTCCTGATCTTCAAGTCGACCGACTACGGCACCGTTCTGGTCCTCGACAACGTCATCCAGTGCACCGAGCGTGACGAGTTCTCCTACCAGGAGATGATCACCCATCTCGCCATGAACTCGCACCCGGACCCCAAGAAGGTCCTCGTCATCGGTGGCGGTGACGGCGGTGTGCTCCGCGAGGTCGTCAAGCATGACTGCGTCGAGGAGGCTATTCTTTGTGATATCGACGAGGTAAGATACTCTCAATTCATCCTTCCCGTCATCTCGCCGGAGTAGTCGATCAGTCTATGTCGTCTACATGAGCGAAGGGTATAAGAAAGTGAAGATAATGGGTAAACTCACACGTATATTTTACATATATATCAGGCCGTCATCCGCCTCTCGAAGGAATACCTTCCCGGCATGGCCGAGGGCTTCAAGCACCCCAAGGTCAAGGTCCACGTCGGCGACGGCTTCAAGTTCCTCGACGAGTACAAGAACGCCTTCGACGTCATCATCACCGACTCCTCGGACCCGGACGGCCCCGCCGAGTCGCTGTTCCAGAAGTCCTACTTCCAGCTCCTGCACGACGCCCTGCGTCCCGGCGGCGTCATCACTACACAAGGTTGTAAGTCTCCTTTATATATCAAAAAGAAAAAGAAGAAAAAGAGAGAAAAAAGAGAAAGAGAGGGAAAGAGGAAAAGAGTCATGAAAAGAGGTGGTGTGAAAGGGGGAGATTGATGATGTTTTTATAAATGGTATTCTTGGCAGCTGAGACTAGAAAAACAGGTCCTCCCTTTCCGCCTCTCTATCTTCCCGTCCTCCTCCTCCTCCTCTTCTCTCCTCTTATTATTCCTTTTATGATGATGGCTAGGCCGCCTCCCCATTCGACGAAGGAAAATATCTTCTCTCCATTTTGCTCCCCCTTCTGGCTCCCTCTTGATCAATCTGGCTAAACTCTATTCCATTTCTTTCATGATATCATGAGCGCCCCCTGTATTTCTGAGGATGAATGTAACTAACATATCCGTCTCGTACCCCGAGAACAGCCGAGAACCAATGGCTCCACCTCCCCCTCATCACCAAGCTGAAGAAGGACTGCGGCGAGGTGTTCCCCGTGGCCGAGTACGCGTACACGACGATCCCGACGTACCCCTCGGGCCAGATCGGCTTCATGGTCTGCTGCAAGGAGGCCGGTCGCAACGTCCGCGTGCCGGTGCGGTCGTGGTCCCCCGAGGACGAGGACCGTCTCTGCCGCTACTACAATGCCGAGATCCACAAGGCCAGCTTCATCTTGCCTACCTTTGCTAAGAAGGCGCTGCAGTAAGGGGAAGTGTGGGGGAGGAAAGGGGAGGGGGTGAGGATGAAACGGGGAAACCGAAATAGAGAGGAGTCACTGTTCATCGCAATTTCTTGGGGGGGTATCCAGCTACTATATATAGTGTGTGGGAATGCAAAAAAGAGGAACAAAGTAGAATCGGCGCCGATGATGATAACCGGATTCTCTAGGAGCAGTAGCTAGACCACTATAATGAAAAAAATATTACCACGCATATGTTAAACCCCCTACCCCTACGCTCCCCCTCCTCAAGTTCGTTGCCCAAGGTAATGGACGTAGTTGGCATCTACCAGACGTTCGTCTTCACTGCTGTTTCCTAACACCATAAGAGTTAAATCTTACGATAGCTGTAGTAGAAAAGAGGGTGTGAAAGGAGGAGAAGTGTCACTCCAAGGTTGGAGACCTTATAGCAAAATCATTCGCGAGTCCGTTCTTAGCCTTAGTACTGAGAATGCGAGTTAGGGGTGCCGGTTCCCAGTGAGCGCAGTCGCCGCCTGTCATTATTCCTGAATGAAATAGTCGAGGAGAAAAAGAAGGTAGTTAATAATAGAATAAATAGAAGACGGTGTATTCTGTGCATAGAATAAGTGTGACGCGCTATATATACCGTTATTCCTGGCGTGAGATTAACGGCGTCGTTGTTCCTCCGCGACAATAAAAAAAAGGTTTAGTATATTGTTAGAAGTGTTGACATAAGTAGTCAGATATCGATGTGGAACAGGTCTCACGCAAAACGACGCCGGTGTCGCGCGGGTGGCGACAATGGTATATATGACCACATCTACGCAACACTAGAGTACGACTGTCAGACACCTCTGCCCATTGTCCATATTTCTTGATCCTGTCCGCCTTTCTCGCTGTACATGGCCTAAGACGCTCTATATCGTTGGCCGCCTTTCGCAGCTCAAAAAGTCATCTAGTATACCATGGAACCTCCACTCGTATGTCCTTGCCGCAAGACCCTAAACTCCTTATATTGCTTGTGATGCTTTTCGTAGTTCGAAACCCCGCCGCACGAGCTATTGTGGAATCTGTTGCTATGACAGGGAAACGCATCAGCTATTTCTTTCTCAGCAAGCCATGGACATACAAAGCCACATACATACCTATCCACGCAACTCACTCTCTACCCACACACCCATCCATCCACTCGCTCCCGTCTCAAACATTCTTCTTATCAGTGTATCCATACGGCCCAACTTGCTCTCCTCCATCACCACAAGTAAGAGCCTTAAACTCCCTCTTCGGAGAAGAAGACTCGCGGGGTCCGCTGTGGAAGAAAAACCAGATCTGCGTCGGCAGCTGCCACTGTCTCCGCTGCTGCTGCTGGCCGAGGTGGTATAGACTCGTTTCGTGTAAGTCGAACATCCATCCCGCGAGGGTGAGGGTGTAAGACGCCAGAAGGGATAGGCCGGCAAGGCAGAAAAGTGCGAAGATCAGGAGCATCAGCACATCGGAAGTTTTGGTGATCATGAACATTAGTACGGAGGCTGTGTTGTCGTGCATCTTGGAAACTGACGAGGGGAAAAGGTAGAATAGGTGTAGATGAGGTTCAATTGCTGTCTGGAAGAGAGAGAGAGACTGTGTGTCTCTTTGTGTGTGCTGAAGCAGATAAATAAGGAGAAAGTAAAGTTAAGTCGTAAGTCAACTAGGTATACAGGAAAGAAAGTATTGAAGCGTTGACAAAAAAAAAATAGAGTATATAACTACTATGTACTTAGGGTAGGTACCCAGAGCGAAAAGGGGGTGGCGGATATATGACAGCTCATAAAAGGCGTTTCTAGACAAGCTAGGCAACCACGATACCTACCTCGCCTACCAAGTCCCGGTCCAAGAAATGGGCACTGTCCGAACCAGATAGATCGATGCAACGAGAGCTACCTGGCTGTAATAGGTGCGTTTCACCAGTTCTGCCTGTACTTTCTACTCTACTCTATACTAGTAAGAAGAAAGAACGAGAGAAAGGAAACGAGTGGATGGTGATCTAGTTGCGTAGCTAGGTAGGTAAGGATAGGCTTAAATTTCACATAGACCATACTATACCTACATTAATCATCGTTGAGTAGAGAAAGGGGGGGGGCATACATACTACGTTGGCCGGAAACCCTCTTGGTCGCATATCAGTTCAGTCACCACCTCAGATATACCTAGTATTCTACCCTATGTAGCACCCGCTGTAGGTACGTCTTAACTAAACTATATTAAATTATACGTACTGAAGCCGTTCGAATGGAACATGCGAACGTAATTAGCGCGACAAAACCGAAGGCCAGAAGGTATAGAGGTTAATAGGCCCATCGGACGCTATGCGTACTTACATGCGGGCGAGTATATAACATAGAAAGCTGACAATATTTTTACAGTTCTTAAGTTCAACACATGAATGGAACAGAATCAAGTTTATACGGAAATAATATAGCTATAACGGGCACTACATATGACAAAATGTCCCCTTGAGCGAACGTAGTCTGTCGACTCGCCAACGTAGTATGGCCCGAGAAAGGGCTGAGGAAACAATAAGGTTCTCAACTGGCGCGTGTATATCATGCAATACGTCTATGTTTATCTGTCTACGAGTCGGCGTCGGTGAGGATGAAGGAATTTTGATCTACATCCGTCGTTTTCGTCTATCGGTATACTCGCTAATTGATCCATTCACAGCTGACTACATACCTAGACATACATGCGTATCTCAATACAGAACGGCGAAAGAGAAGGGAAGTGAGGATAGCAATAAGTCGAATAGCAGCATGTCATTAATCCGGTTCATGTTACAAATATTCCGTGCGTGTGTGTACGTGTGTGTATAGAACGGTCTCGCTCAATCTGCCGCAAGAACTCCGAACGCAATCGACCAGATAAAATCTTATCACACGCACGATTATTCAAGAACAGTAAACTAAATGAAGAGCTGAGGAAACAGGGAATAAAAGTCCAGTGAATAATTAACGGTAGCGTTATTCATCATTCGTCATTAAGTCGTAAAGTATAAATAACCAATGCTGTCTCTCTAATGCCAGCCACAATATAACTCGGAACAAAACACACACAGACCAAAAAAAAACGAAAAAAAAAAAAAAAAAAAAAAAAAAAAAAAAAAAAAAAAAAAAAAAAAAAAAAAAAAAAAAAAAAAAAAAATAAAAAAAAAAAAAAAAAAAAAAAAAAAAAAAAAAAAAAAAAAAAAAAAAAAAAAAAAAAAAAAAAAAAAAAAAAAAAAAAAAAAAAAAAAAAAAACACAATAACAGAGCTTATAAACAGAAAATAGCAGACTAAATCCAAAGCAAGAAGAAAGATTCAAACTCATATAAACCCCGAATTACTACCATCTTAGATAAATAAACCTCCCGAAGAGATTAGAAAACGCGCAAAGAAAGAAAAAAAAGAAGACACAAAAGCCGACGCTACCGCTCAAGTTGATCTTCCAACAAATGGCCCAAAGTACTGAGAAATCCCCGCTGTCCCTGTAGCAACCTACTGACTGTCTGCGCGACATCCTCCAACCTTAGATGCTCGTCTATTGGGATTGTCGCCCACTCGCCTCGCATGCTCAAGTCTCCGGGATATTGTGGTCTGTACTCGAACTCACCCGATCTTGCTCGAGGGCGGCGAGAAGTCCGGTCATCACGTGGATCGAGGGGTCTGCCTGAAGAATCAAAGCGGTCGGGTAAGTTTATTATCTCTTCATCGCCTGAAGAAGTTGGCGAATCACTGCGTCGTCTGCGGTCCCGGTGGTCTAGAGCCAATCGATTGGATGCGGGCTCTGAGCGTGTCCTCGTGTGAGAATCCCTTGACCGCCTGCTTGATTCGTGCCCTGAGTCGTCCACCTCATCAGTAGTAACTTGTGTCTCCCTAGCCGCCTCACGGCGTTGCTGCAGAGCTTGTGATGACTGTGGTGAGAGAGCACGAAAGTGTACCCTGGGAGATGGTCGCTTCTGTTCGGCAATAGAGCTCGTAGACGACGAAGGCGTTAGTGACGGCGGCCTAGACTTGCCCCTTACACCATCTTCGATTTGTTAGTAAAAAGTGTTCACAGTAATGCGGCCACGTGTCATTTAAAGTCACACTTATGGCAGCACATTCATGGAGACGCACCCTGCTTAGTAGTCGCGCTCCCAGACGCATCAGGATGGGTTCGGCTGACACCGATATTTGGAACTTGACTCACGTTTTCAGGACCAGGAGGATGACCGGGACCTCCCGGTGGTGGGAAGTACGGTGCTGATGCTGGAGGGGGTCCCGGGGGCGGAGGAGGCAAATTAGCATAATCCTGAGGATTGTAAGGTGGATATGGATTGTTTAGGTTCATAGTAGACGGGTTCGGGTGATGGGTGAAGCCACCAGGACCGGTGGGCGGCGGCGCCTGATTCGCAGGCGGGAAACCCCCCGACGCAAGGGGAGGAGACGGGGGTGGAGCGTCGGCGTCGTAACCAGGGTAATAAGCATTTCCTGCAGCTTCTTCCTCGTAACGTCTTCGCTCACGATCCCGGGATCGTCGGTCTCGAGCCCTTTCGCTCCTATCTCGCGACCTGGAATGCCCTATACTGTCATCGCCTGACCTTTCGCCTGACCTGTCGCCTGACCTCTCGCTTGCGTCTTTGTTCTTCTTGTGATCCGCATACTTCTTCAATCCTATTGCTGCAGCGGCTGTGCCCAAGCCCGCAGCCGCTACATCGCGCAACGTACTTTTGCTCCGTTTCTTTCGAACTTCTCCATCGGAGGCAGATGCTGATCGGTTTCGCTGTCGGTGTTTATGTCGACGTCTCCTGGGCTCTTCGGAGGCCGACTCGTAGAGTTCGAGGGGCTCGCTGCCATACTCAACATCAGGAACGTGAACCAGGCCTAATTCTCTATCAGCCGGGGAGTCTCGGGGGCGGTGGTGGCGGCCAAGAGACCTGGATCTAGATCGGCTTCTTGAAAGGCTGCGATCTTCACTGTAGTCGTCATCAGATGCGTGATTCTCACGGTCTTTCTTATCCTTGTGGCGCTCCCAGAGCTTGGTGGCAGCAGCGCCAGTCAAACCCGCGGCCGCAATCTCAGCGCCTGTTCCCGTAATTAGAAACATGCATTCGCCGAAGTACTGTTTGATTACTTGCCTGCCCTCAACTTAGATTTCGAGCGCGATTTGCTACGAGACTTAGATCTATAATGATGAACTAGGCCAGCAAGAGCACTGCGCAGACGAGTTAGCCTTGGAAAGTATCGTGGAGTAAGGGTAGGAGAGTGTATCAGTAGTTGAAGGGGGGCGGTGCTGAAATAGGGTATATTCTTACGCAGTTGCAGCTCCTGCTTTAGCCACGTTAGACTTGCTACGACTGCGACCACGGCGTGAGCCGCTTCGCGATAGAGAATAGTCATCAGTGGAATGGCGACGTCGGGCACGGCCACGGTGCGCCTCTTCTCTTTCAACCTTGTTGTTCTGCATGTACTTTAGCCCCCCAGCGACGGCGAGGGCAGCAGCGCCCTTCTCAAGAGTTAGCTACGTCAAGGTTATTGACTACATATGTAGGGTGTGTACTCACAATAGCGAGGCCGGTAGCAAGACGGCTACGGGACTTGCTCCTACTCCGACTTCGACTCCGTTCGCGGTGTCGATCATAATCACCATAGTTGTATTCCTCATGTCTGTCATCGTAGGCACTTCTCGCTCGACGAATAACTTCAGTGCCGAGCGCACCGAGGGCAGCGCCTGCGAGAACCTTCCGTCCTTTATGGCTCTTATGCTCGCCGTCGTGAGCTCCGCGACTGCCAACAAGAGCACCAAGACCGGCCCCAGCAAGCGCGCCTTCAGCGAGGTGTCGCCTCTTGTGATGATCAGAGCTTGAGCTCCGATCACGCCGTATGACAGTCCTCTTGATATAATAATCCTCGTCGTACGAGTCTCTCTCATAGCGCCGGTCATCTTCTCGTCGATAATAGTCCTCATCCCGCCTTGGCTCGCGATGTTCATCGCGTAAGACGATGACGGCTGGCTCGGCACGTGGCATAATGATGGGCGCAGGAGCACGTGCCTCATGCACGATAACCTTCTGTTCGGGCATCTTTTGGCGAATGACTACAGGCGCCGGTGGAGGGTCGGGTGCTGAATAATATTCGACCTCTCTGCGATAGCGCTCAATCTCACCATCGCGAGGCTCTCTCTCGTCGATGTACCGGCGTTCGATCTTGACATCTCGCTCCTTATATTCGCGAGGTTCATCGTGGTGGTGGTGATGCTTATCTCTATGGATATCCAGGCTCTTCTCCTTTACCTTGAGGTCGCCATCTGATTCTCGGCGAACGACACGTTTCTCGAGACGTACATCGGTCTCGTGATCATCCCACGGTTGTCGGCGATCCCAGTAGGCGTCTCGAGTGGGTGAGACCACCTCCCTCGTCTCTTCGACGACTCGAGCACGAGATTGTCGCTCGGGGAGATAGTAGTCGCGGTCTCTCTCAACTTCGCGCTCGTATTCAACCGTACGGTAGGAATCGGAGCCTCGCGACGGCGCATCGAAGGCCGAGCGTGGACGATCAGGGTACACGGTCTTGTCTATGCGACGATCGACCTCGACGAATTCAGCGCCGCCGCGACCGGCATGAGAATGGGAATATCTCGAGCGGCGATCATCGTCCTCCTCGTACCGCTCGATGCGCTCCAGGCGGGCGTTTGTGCCGCTGGGACCGCCAACCTTGTAGGTAGAGACGGTCTTGTACTGGCGCTCATCGCCCGAAGAGGAGCGGCTACGTTCTCGACTGTAGCGGATATCGCGCTCTCGATAGACTTGTGCCATCTTCAGCGCAACACCGCGCGCCCCGAGTTCTTTGTGCCTAGAACTGCGCTTTGGGTGACGACGTGACGTCACTAACCGTTATTGGATGTAGCAACCCTTAACTTTATTTTTAGAGTTGTACAAAGAAAGGGATGAAGCTGGCCGGAAAGAGTAAACTCTAAAGCGCTGTACGAATATAGAGTTTGCAAGGACTGTCGCTGTGACGAGGAAATGTGGAAAGACAGAGAGAGAGGAAGAACCAGACTTGAGGGTTGGGAGACGAAGGAAGGCGGGAGGAGATGGGGGCTAGACTTGCGAGGTACGGGTACCTATAGTCCCAGAGATGAGGGACCTGCTGGGGAGGCCATGGCAGTGATGATGATAAATGTCTACCAGGGGAGTACCTACCTACTTTCCACTAGTAGGGGTAGGTACCTACACAATTACCTGCATACATGTACTGTAATCAGCAGGTTGGCGCTTGGTACAGCATACGGTATCGACTGCCAAAGGCAAGAAGTACATGATGCGGGGTATTCTAGGTACTGTGGACCTGGTTGCGCTCACCAACTAAAGAGTAAACTTGGTTGATGTTACGTCAGCATAGAAGTACCCAGTACAAGGCCACAGTCAAATGATGGACATGCAACCGGTAACGTGGACTGGCGCAAGACACTGGCATGATAAGTTGAACCCCTCTGCCCATCCAAGTGTATACTTGTCTTTTACAGTGGTGAACTGAAGAGAAGGCAGCTTTCTGTTGTCAAACCTCAACCTGAAACTCAGCAGCACTGCTAGCTCAAGTGTCTTGAAGGTGGAGGGAGGGAGGGTCAGCCAGACATAAAACACACAACACTTCCTTCCAGACATGACCGTCATCGTACGCATGAATACCGGCCAAGTGATCATTGGTTTCTCCTTGCGCATTCCTCCGCTATGCCGTCGCTGTCATACCCCAGCCTCATCAGCCCAATAACCTACCTACAGCTGCGCTATGCTAGAACAAGACTTGGAGTCCAGAAACCCCATGTCGCATAGCAATACCTACCGATGTACTACCTGTGTACTGCTAGTGGCAGAACATAATAGCTAGCATTGTCAGAACTCTTTCTGCGCACCGCCCCCAAGCATCAGCACCAGGCAGACAAGCCAGGCGGCGGTGGATCACCTGGTTATGTACGAGAGCAGAAAAACTATGGCGACCAGCTGACCGGCGACTCGGCAGGGCAGTGTCTCTCGGTTTTATGGGGGGCGGTGCTACGGCATGTTAGTGTGAGCCCATCGGCGAAAAGCGAAGCACGCGAAAGCTGGGAACGGCGACCACGAGATTAACGAGCTCGTTGTCAAGATCTGGCCAGACTCTCTCTTATCGATACAATGAGTCCCTCGCTAGTCTCTGTTCGCTGTTCGGTATTCACCCCTCAGTCGCTCGAAATGGATCAGCAAGAATCTGATGGAATGCCATGACTGTATAAGACAGATAAGAAACTTTCTGGAATACGACATGGAAGAGCCGAATTATCATGACGACACAAGAAGCATTTATCTTGGTACCTTGGTTTAGATGCCATTGTAACAAAAAAGCCGATACCCACTTTGCAAAACTGGGTTTTTCTAGAACTAGACGGGCCCATGATCACGACACACTAATCCTGCCTGTCATAGTGCGTCTACTGACGATATTCGGCTGTCTATTCCGGTTTAGACACGGCACGTGTTGTCGGGACGGTGATGTCGGCACGCCCTGGGAAATATGGACCATGATACTTATCAGTCTCTCCTCCAGGGCTTATTCTTTTCTCTTCAATTTTTTGTCCATTTTTCATTTCCTCGCTACCAAGTAAAGGTTTCCCAATCACCCCTGCCTTTCATCGTTTTGCCGATGAACAGTCGATGTCTGGCATACCCACAGCAGCAGGAGAGCGGGGCAAACAGCAGATGCGACGGGTCATCTAGGTAGGAGACGCCGTGATGATTCTAGAAGGCCCCCTATGTCACTTCTCATTAACAAATAATTTAGATATACTCAGTAAATTCGAAGCTACCTAGTTACTTAGTACATATCGGCCTAGACGATGATTCCGCCTGTGACTCAACATCGTATACGTCTCCCGGAAAGAGCCACAATGACCCATTGACCTACATTAAGCTTACTCAGCCCCGACATTCTGGTCCCTGTAGACTAGCTTACCTACCAGGGTATCGTGACCTTTGAGCCTCAATCAGCTTGACGACAAATGATGTGCATCCATGCATCCCCTAGCCTGCTAGAGTCGATGTATGCGCATGGATCGTAGTAAAGGCTGATGATATATACACGGTTTAGAACACACTAGAAAACTTATATGGACTCTCTCTGCCTTACAAGTCTTAGCTGCCCAAACGCAACCCGTCCGTTAAGAGATGCCTCCTACCTACTGTAAGATGGAGCGACTCTGGTCCCGTTGCCACTAAGTCCTATCTGTGTCGTCATTTGTCTGCACGATCTGGCGACCCAAATGCTACTCATTGATTATGACACGTATACATACAGCCGTGGGGCCTGTTGAGTGGACAGATAATATAGAAGTTGTAGGTATTGGTTATGGAGGAAATATTGGTCAAGTCTACCTGATAGGAAGACTTGGCTGCCGCGATAGGCGACGGTTGAAGCCGTATCTATATTGTAAGCGCAGAATCAGTTGAGTTTACAAGATCTGGAATGAAGAATTATTTACATACTGTAAGTTGCATAACGATAGTCAACTAAAACAGTTCAAACGAGTTCGATCGGGTCTTAATTTTGATGTTTGACTTGACACTTGGTTACTTGATCCAAACAAGCAGAGACATAGGCAATAGTACTTGAGTTTACTGACTTTACTGACTTTAACGAGTTCGACCCTAAGATGTGCTTATTCGGGGTATAGGGGCTCTTAAAAAAATTTTTCCTTTCCTTTTTTTCTTCTTTTCTTCTGGGTCGCTCGCGTGCACAGCTTAAGTCTATCCTGATTGTCTGAAAAGTGATCATCAATCAACTCACGACCAAGATTAGCTTATGGTGCTTCCGGGCTACAAGACAAGGTATTCGCATGTAGCACAACAGGGTTAGTAAACAGCGGACGTAAAGGAGACCTTGTCGAATCATGTTAATACACGTAGATTTCGCTGCCTTTTTCGGTTTGCGCATGGATTTATCGGTACATAGTATATTCTAAGCAATAAAATACCGTGTTCCTCACCCTCCGTTAACCGATTTCTTCCTCTGAACCTGTATGCCTCAACGAGCGTATACGCTGCGGTTGGTACCAAATCGCAGTAGGGTCTGCCGAACCTTAGATAATCTGGAAAGGACGTCTTGGAAGAGAGGCGATCAGAGCCGGTATATCTACACCTCTGTCATCAACGGCTGCCCGTGCCACTATTCGGTGCTCTTAGATTCCGGCCAGTCTCTCATCCCGTTGTTCGTTCGCCTCTCTTAAAACGATGTAGACAGGTGCGTCATGTAATAGAGTAAGGAGGTCGCCTTCCTGAACTGTGGACGTAGCTATCCCTGCAAGCCCCCGTTCTGTAATGAAGTATGCCTTTCCGGAAACCTCCTTGAATCGTTTCCGGAAAAGCATTGAAACATCTCCAAAAGGAATATTTTTATCCAGGTCCATGAGAAAGAGCCACGATGGATCGGGAGGGCTCTTCGAAGAATCTTCTGTTCCTGTAGCATTTAGGGGTCGAAGTAATCCTTCAGCCTCGAGTCTCTTCCGACTCTGTTCGCGGATCCAGTTCACAAATCCCATCCTGAACGTGCCTTTCGTTTCTTCCACTAGACATGGAATGGTTCCAGTTTGATAAATTCTGTCGATAGAAATACCTGTGCAGAACAGCGTCTTCGGTGTAGCAAAAAGTAGACGAAATGACTTGGTTTCTACAAGCTTGACAAGGCGACTGAAGGCGTTATGATGTATAAACCCATTCAGTGTGACTGTATCTGTTACCTTACGTACCCTCTCATTGCTGTGGATTGAGCCATCAGAGAAGCTGAAATCTAGTACCCAGGACGGACCAGAAAGGGTGGAGATCATTGCATTGGTAGATTCGAAGCGCAGATTAAATGATACTATAGCATCCATACTTTGAACCGCGTTGTAACATCGAGCCGTCGTGCGTCTAAGGATCACCTCGCGACTTTCTCCGTAATCTGGGAGTATAAGATTTCCTATGCACCGCAGAAGGAGGGACTCTAGGGCGAAGATTTTGTCCTCAGGATATGTGGCTTTGTGAGCTTTAGTTGCTATCAAAAGAACGTAGAAACTATTATATCTCTTGTCTCGAGTTTTGCCTCCACGTGGTCGGAGTTCGAATAGTAGAGGGTAGCTAGGAATCCTGGAAAGTGCATAGGCTCGAGTTCGAATCTCAGATATAAAATCGATCGAACCTTTATTTTTGGGATTAGATATTAGTATGCAAGTATATAGTCAAAGATCGCTGACAATACAGCCGAGTAGGAACATGCATCCGGGGCCCGCGCTACCAACTCTATACCTAACCTCGAGAAAGAGAAATTTAAAGCGTGAATACACCTTTAAGAACGAACTTCAACTATAAGATATGAAAAGGCTGCAGTTACCTTCTTCTGGCTCGTTAGCTATCTCACCGAGGATACGACGAAGTATCCCTCCGTCCATTCCCCCGACCTTGTCAATAAAATCTACACCATATCTAACGTCGTCAAATGAAAATGAACAACCCCTGTAAAAAAAGATAGGTGCGGAAGGGGGGAGGGCGGCTTCTTGCAGGGTCCATATTCGATTCCACCATTCGTGCGAAAGAACTGCCTTTACACAGCGATAGAGCATGTAAAACAAGGCCAGCTTTTTCTTGCTCCATGTCAAGTCCTCGTGCCGCCGAATCTCTTGCAAAATGGCGGCTAGATCGTACTCATTCATCGTAGTCCCCCCAAAGCCTGAGGGAAGAGGGGTAGAGGATTTAACTTCGTCAGGGTCATCTGATGGTTCTGGATTGTTATGTAACTAAATGATTGTCTTCTGCGCATTACTGTATATCTGTCTCATAAGGCGAACTTGATGAGTTCGTTCTTGAACGTTTGATTGATCAATGCAGATAGCATCTATCCAAAGGGTCCGAATAGTATCCGGGTGTCGTAACCCGTGAAGAATGTCGTATAGATTCTGCGTTAGTCTGAAAGACTGTTGATCAACTAGTATACCGCCTTCATGCTCCTTTTGCCCCCAGACGTACGACAAGGCTTCTTCGATGCCATCGATAGTGCATACTCTGAGCTTGCACATGATAGGATCATCATCAGTACCGGGAAGGAGTTCAATAACTCGGACTTGTCCAGTGGATGGGTTAAAATTGGGTGGATAAACGTGGTCGTACTTCTTCCGCACACTAGAGTTTTCATATTCTGGTGGATTTGGCTGAGGAATGGTTTGTTCCGTTGATTGTAGTTGAGGCTTTCGTTCTAGATCTATATTCTTCGCTTTGGTATAGATGTCGCACAGCAAGCCTATATAGGCTGATAGTGTGGGCTCTATCTGTACCTCCTGAATAGTAAGAGAAATTTGTGATATACTAAGGAGTTCAAAAATCGCACAAACGATGAGTTCAAAGGCCGAGCTATAAATAGTATATGCGACTTTTTCTTCGCTCATCAAGAGGTCTTTCGCTTGCTGGAGCAACTTTCCTCGAGCCAAACCAGTATCATTTTCAGCGGAAAGGCAAGAACTAATCATCTTTGAAAGGCGATCGAGACGGTCATTGACCCCAAAATCTTCAAGAAGAAAATCATCCGCAGCCGCCTTGAGAGCGATAAGCCGAGCGTTCTTTCGGGAGAGATCTTCAAATATGTTGTGAATGGTGTAGACGTAGTTGGTGAATTCCTGCCATTCTCGCTGGATATGCAGTTGCTCAGCGCAAAGGGAGGATAGGAGACCAGCGAGGCCGTTATCGTCGCGTGTTTCTAATGATGAGATATTTTCATCTGCAGATTTCAAGGTGGCGTCCATTGTCAGTTTTCGAAAAAGCTCATGTTGGAAGGGTACAGGTTAGATATCTTGAAAGAAGAGAATTTGTAAATTGACGATTGCGTTAGGACTCTCTATTGAGGGAGCCGCTAAAATAATTGTCACAGAAGCTGAGACCTTGAATTTTCTCGTCGCAGAAGGCTATTCAGCTTATCAAGCAGGCCTCAAGGTTATTCCGATATCATACCTACGGCTGAGACTGCCAAGAGCCTGGTTGAGATGTTACACGCTGCCTGGCAAAGGAACTGTTACCGACAAGATATTCGCACTTACCTGCTAATTTTTTACCCTTAGAAAGCGAACGCAAAAACACTTCTAAATTGAAAAGAATACTAGGGAATGAACACTCAAAAAATAGGTTTCTCGCTGCAACCTCTTCGCGCAATAGAAGAATAGACATTATAGCAGGCTACAGAGATACATGTAACTGTAACGCGGCGCGACTTCGTACACTCCCGCCGCCCGCTACCGTAGATTTAGCACACCTGTGGTTGATGGGTGATAGGCTGCCAATAGATGCATTTCAAGTCATAATATTCATTATACATGTATGTAGGTTTAGAAAGTCGTACAATATGAAGAGAAAAATGAAAGAGGCATTATTCGTTTCTCATACAAGCAAGAATAGAAAAGCAGGAGTGAAAGCAATGCAAGGTAAGGTAGAATGCCGATCTCGCCAAGCTTTCAAGTCCAGCGTCGAAGAGGAAAACAACAAACCATACACACATACACATTAAACCGTAATGAAGCAGCCGACCATGTTGCCTTCTAGCTTTCCTCACGTCCCTTCAAATTATCCTGCGGTAATCGGTCCTCTTCCGCATACCTTTCTTCCCCCAACTCATCGACTATCTCCTCCAGCCGCTATCTTAGTGGATTCTCAGGCGAAGAGCTTTTTGAACATGCCCTTAAAGCCGCTAGGTGGTGCCTCTCTTTTCTTCTTCTCCGCGTCGCGCTCTCTCTGCCGCTCTTCCCGTCGGGATGTGTGTCTGTGATGCTCGTCTTTGCTGTTAGATGAGCGCGGCTTATGCGACGACGAAGAGGGCCTGCCGTCGCTATCGCCTCGAGATCGTGTGGACATCCTGGCGGCGCTATCGGCTCTGGATCGCGTCGAGGTCCGGCCTTCGCTCTCGGGCATTGTGCGCGCAGAAAACTTTGGGTCTTCATCCACCTTGGGCCGTGAAGATCGTTCCCGATGCCTTCTTGACGACTCCTCACGTGGCTCGTCGTGATGTCTCGAGCTTCTGGGTCGCGGGACTTCGCCCGATTCTCGAGGTTCCCGATGCTCTCGGTGTTCTCGGTGTTCCCGATGCTCCTTTAGCTCCCGGGGTTCTCTGTGCTCTCGGGACTCCCGGGATTCTCGCGGCTCCCTGTGTTCACGATGACTCCGGTGAGCCCGTGGTGAGTCACCCGACTCTCGATGCGACCTAGACTGTGACTTCGATGTACTGGGGCGCTTAGGTGATTCAGCTTCAGCCTCTGGCGATACTCGAGACGCGTCTAGGATGCTTTCGCCGCGCCTGAAATCGAAAAACTTCTTGTTTGAAACTGGTGATGGTTCTTCTTTAATTGACACACGGCGTTCCGAGTGAGAAGGGCCAGGCCGTAAATCGGAATGACCCGGCCGCCTCGAACTGCGCGGGGATTGTCTTTCACTCGTAGGAGGCGTGGTCTCGGCTTCTTTACTTTTGTAGTTTCGTTCTTGTTCTCTATCACGTTCGCGATCCAGTTCACGCCGGACCCTGCGCTCTTCCTTACGCCTGTCGTGGGCGGCTTGTTCTTCAGGGGTGCGGCGTCGACGCTGCGAGGAACTGTGTGCACCCTCGTGGCCGCTGTCATGTCGTCGGGATTCTTCCTTAATGTGCCGCGAAGAAATTGATCGATCCGAGCTCGTCTTCAGAGATTGCCCACCATCGTCTTTGCTTCTGTGGTGGCGGTGGCGGTGGCGTTGTTCGTCGCTGCCGACACTGTCTTTGGATCGTGACGAATGTTGGTGGGATCGGTGGGATCGGTGGCGGTGATGCCGTTCATCATCTGTCGAAAGGTCAGCAACAGTTGGTGAAAAGTCACTCTCGTCAACGCTGTGTTCTGCCGATGACTCTGATGATACAACATCTGAAGACGCCTGAACCGGTCCCTGAATAGCGCGTAGTGTCTCTGTAATATTCTTGTTAAACTGGCCGGAGCCTCGAGTGGGGCTTGGTGGAGGGCTGAGTTTCTGTGCGGTGGCATATATCACGACCGCTGTTGCTACAGCCTCCTCCACCTCCCGGAAGTGCCGGCGACGCTTTTTCTTGAGGCTTTTAGCCCTTCCTAAAGCCTTGACTTTGGGATCATTGAGGTCTGGCAAGACGATCGCCGGCGTGGGGGACCGGGGCTCCTCGTCACATCTGTAATCGGGCAGAGAAAGAGAGCCGTGTGGGGGATCTTCGTCAGTTTGAGTGCTTGAATGCACTAAATCTGGCCGACTTGGAAGTTTGTTGCCCCCCGGCGAGACTAAGCTTCTTTCAAAGAATGTGCGCTTCCCCACGCCAGGATCTATAGGTTCAGGAGACTCAGATGAGCCCTCGGGTAACGTTTCAAAGCGGAAATCCCGGCCTCTATCATCTTCTTGGGCTAATGCCTCAGCATTTCGGACGCTATCATGATCGGAAGCAGGGGTAATCTTAAGAGCCTCACTGGAGCTGCTTGGTATGAGTTCGGGGTCTCGCATACCAGCGTCCCTCAAAGCCTGGTCGTGGACTTGGCTTGTAGCGAGATCCTTAGTCGGGGCAAAGGTAACATCAATAGTGCCCAGACGTTCGTCATCTAGTAGTGGCTCGAAGCCCATCTGATTGGATCTGTCTACCGAACTTGAACGAGTAGATGACCAGTAGAAGCCATCTCGTGAGATTCGTTGATTTGCTTCGATTCCACCCTGGATTATGCCGAGACTTTGACCAAAATGACTGATATCGTTCCCTCGAGTCTCGGAAGGTGCTGCCAACTCTTCATATCCTCCTTCGGAAGAAAGATGGCCAGTTCCGCCGGACTGAGAGGTTGGGGGCAACTCAGAGACAAACCTAGTATAATCGAAAACGTGGGGAAGTCGCTGTGTTTCGACTTCGCTATCATCTGCGTCCTCTTCTAAAGTAGCTGGCCATCTCAGTGCCTCGTTTCCAGCGATGGTATGCGTTGCGTCTAGAACGGCTGTCTGGGTGAGTGACCTTGTAAATGGAACAACTTGAGCCTCACTCGAAGAGTGTTCCACTGGGGTCTCACGAGAAATAGACTCAGGAGGATCGTCGTTTAAGAATGATGCCGTAGGTCTAATAGGAGTGGGTGAGTGAAACTCATTGGGGCTATCGATAGAACTTGCCGCGCCCAATCTCTGAACGACAAACTCGTCATCGGAGCCTTCAGTGATAGTATCGAGAGAATGGGGTTGGAATTCCGGATATTCTGGCATAGAAGGAGTTATAGACTCTTGCCAAGCCATCTGGCCTATCTGGTCTTCAAATGTGTATTCGTTTTGAGGTTCCTTTCCATCGGCGGCATTGGGAGAGCGTCTTCTATGAATGGCTTCATCATGCGGAGGCCTGAGCGGATCTGCTTCTTGTATCGATTCTAGGCAATAAATTGATGACACCTCCTCGACATTGTGTGTTTCTATGGGCACAGGCGGGTATGGGGGTAATTGCTGGTGAGGCGTATCCAGGCTTCCGGTCTGTAGAGCAGTACGCGGCATCTCTGCTTTCAGTGCTTCCACGTTGGGCTCTTCCAAAGATGTCAAATCGGAGCTGGAGAGATTGTGCGAGAGTTCATCGTTAGGCTTGAAGTTACGGGCATCGTCGTTGTCAACGTGTCTGGGACTGTCGCAGGAGCTCTCGTTGCGTTCTTGAGCAATCTCGGAGATATCACCTAGTGTATGTTGCTCTCTTGTGAGTCGAAAGTCGGCTCCCGACTTCTCCATTGTCTCATCGTCGTCGGTCGTCTCCCAAACTTGCTCTGATGTCTCATCTTCATCCATTGTCTCCCACGCCGAGATCTCGGTATCGTTATTCACGAACGGTTGGGTTTTAGGACTATACTGGCTGACACGGTCTACCACAGTCTCATCCGCTCTACCTTGAACGAAATGTAATCCGTGCGCGGCTTCCCCGCGGAAGGACTCTGCACCGATCGCCGGGTTCTTTGGGAGAGCGTTGACCCTAGCCTTGATATTGGTTGTAAATGGCTTGGGGTCGAAATCTATCTGCGACAGACTAGGAGAGGGAGGTAGCTCAATATCAGCCGCCTCACGAGTGATAACCCCTTCCTTGGCAGAGAAATCTTCAACGAAAGATGGATTAATCCAACTAAAATCGCTAGATTCGGGAGCGAGCTTGCCTACAAGGCTGGGATCTTCGGTTACGCGGGTTGTGTCATCCATAACGGTAACACCCGGAGGGGAAAAAGGATCCTTTCCGATCACAATTTCTTCTGCAGGCTCGCGAAGACTCTCTATACCGGCAACACCTGACTCATCGGGAGTTGTTTGATTTGGCATGGTATTGGGAGACTGGGGTACGCTTGCCTCTGGGGCGTCGCCATGTTGAGTATCATCTGGGTGATCCGGAGTAGCTATCCTAGGATCATTGTGCTCTTTGAACGACTGTAGACCCATGTAAGGTTCATCCAATGTGCTTAATAATCCAGCTGGTGGTGTTTCCAAAGAAGCCTCCACTTCTGGTGATATTAAATCGACTGCTTGATCCTCAATACCAACTGGGATGGTTTCGACGTCGGGTTCCATGGTCTCCAAACACCCTAGGTCTTCACCTTTGCGCAACCCTCCGGCCTCGTCCTCTTTTGCATTTAGATGCTGCGGCTCATCGAGAATTCTGCTCTGACTGTTGGCTGTGGACAGCGCCAGTGCATCACTTGGAGTGTGCATGGCCAATACACTCCGGGCCCTTGGGTCAGAATTACTGGAAAGATCTGCCTCCCGAATGATCCTGTCTGTGGTATAATCACCTAGCTCCTCCAGGGGAAAACTTTCCGCGAGCGCCTCAATTTGTGACGCTTGTCTAGGAGTATGGCGTTCCGTCACCATACTCGCCTCAATCTTGTCCAAAGCTCCAGGATCACTCTCTCGGGATGAAAGGTCCTCAGGCCCAAATTCAGGGGCCAGTTCAGGTTCGTCTCCAGCAAGATCATTGGTCTCAACACCTAGGGTATCTTCAAGCAAACAGGGGAGGGGTTCTTCCTTACCTCGCGAATGTCTCCTCGAAGACTTTTCTTCGCCTCGCAGCTTGCCAACAACATCCATGCTCTCCTCGGCTTCGCGTGATCTGTCGTCCTTGGCTTCGTCATTTGCTTTCTCAGCGGCAGCGGGCTGTGTCTCCTGGTTAGTACACGCGTCCAGCTACGTGCTATGTAGACTCGCCAGGATCTTAAACCCAGATTCTACGACACTTAGACATTGAGGAAGACATACTGAACGCCATCCATCGGAATCGGTTAATCTTGTGAGGCTGCCAGAAATATTCCCTTACCTGAGGTTTCGGCGCATCAGGCGCCGCGGCCACTGGGGGAATCTCCTTCGCTTCCTGCGTCTCAACAGCAACTGCGGCCGCTTCGGTGGTGGGCAAGCCTCTCTCAGCGGTTTCGGCGTGCTCTGCGCTCGGGGCTTCAGCAGCCGGAGCCTCTCCTGCAAGGGCTGCTTGTTCCTTCCTCTCTAGGAGCTTCTTTAATAGGCGCTCTTCAATAGTCGTTGCTTCTTCAGCAGGGGCGGCTGCTTCTTCGGGAGGCGTCGCCTCTTCAACGATTTCTGCTTCAGCAGGTGCATCTTGAGCAGATGTTTCCTCAACGGGTGCTTCTTCTTCAACAGGGGCTGCTGCTTTCTCAACAGGGGCTGCCTCTTCGGGAGGTGCGGCCTGTTCAACGATTTCTGCTTCAGCAGGTGCTTCTTGAGCATGTGTTTCCTCGATAGGTGCTGCTTCGATAGGTGCTGCTTCCTCTGTAGCTGCTGCTTCTACAATAGGGGGTATTTCCTTAGCAGATGTTTCTCCAGCAGGAGACGCTTCCTCAATAGGTTCTGCTGCTTCAACAGGTAATGGTTCTTCAGCAGGTGTCTCTTCAACAGCAGGAGTTGCTGCTTCTTCGACCAGCACTGCTTCTTCGACCGGCACTGCTTCTTCGACCGGCACTGCTTCTTCGACAGGTACTGCTTCATCGACAGGTGCTGCTGCCTCTTCAGCGGGGGGCGCTTCCTCAGCAGGAGGTATTTCCTCGACCGGAGGCGTTTCCTCGACTGGGGGCGTTTCCTCGACCGGTAGTACCGCCTTTTCTATAGATGCAGCTTCTTCGACTGGCGGTTCTGCTTCTTCAGCGGGTGTTGCTCCTTCAGCGGGTGTTGATTGTTCAGCAGGTACTGCTTCTTCAGTAGAAGGTGCTTCGCCGACAGGTACTGCTTCTTCCACCGCCACTGCTTCCTCGACAGGCGCTGCTGATTCTTCAGCGGGGATTGATTGTTCAGCAGGTCCTGCTTCTTCAGTAGGAGGTGCCTCCCCGACGGGTACTGCCTCTTCTTCTACAGGAACAGCTGCTTCTTCTACTGCTGCTGCTTCCTCAACGGGCGGTGCTGCTTCTTCAGCAAGAGGTTCTTCCACAACAGGTTCCGCTTCCGGAACAGGTGTTGCTTCTTCAATGGGTGCCGCTTCTTCCATATGTGATATCTCTTTAGCAGGTGCTTCTTCCACAACAGAAGCTTCTACAGGAGCGTTGTCTTCTACAGTGGGCTCTACTTCGGCAGCAGGTGTCTCTTCGGCAGCAGGTGTCTCTTCGGCAGCTGGCGATTCGTTGGCAGTAGAGATGTCTTCTACAGCGGGAGATTCCTCAGAGACAGGCGCTTCGGCAGCGGGGGTTTCTTCTGGAACGGGAATTTCCTCAGAGGCTGGCTCAGGAGCAGAAGCTTCTTCAGCAGCGAGTTCAACAGATTCGGGTTCGACACTGGGAGCGGATTCAACAGTGGGCTCAACAGCTGGCGCATCTTCAACCGGTTCTTCTTCTGCTTCTTCTGCAGCCAATTCATCGGTATCTGCTTCCGTACTGGCAGCAGGCTCCTCAGGCACCGGCTCAACTACGGGTGCTTCCTCTACAGGAGCTTCCTTGGACGTTTCTTCGACCGGGGCGTTCTCTGTGAAGCCGTTCTCGACAGGGGCTTCCTCCGGAGCAGCTTCTTCGGCGACAGGTTCCTCAGCAACAGTATCCTCAGCCGTGGCATCCCGGGGCGGAACTTCTTCAACAGAGGCCTCTTTGTTGGTAGCCTCTTCAAACGGCGTGTGATCGGCAGGTACTTCAGGACCGACTTCAGCCTTGGTTGCTATGGGCTCAGGTGTAGTTTCAGTATCCTCGGTGACAGTAGATTTGGATGTAGCTTCGGTGTCCTCTGTTGCAGCAGGTTCAGAAGCTTCTTCAGGAGGACTGCTCTCAGTATCCGCCGGTGCTCCAACGGCTTCTTCTTTAGCAGTAGATTCCTCTACTAAGGCCTCTTTTGCAGCAGGGACTTCGGCAATTGGCTCGTCACCTTCCACGAGCTTTTCAGCAATAGCAGGTTCCTCGACAGTAGTAGGAGGCTCTTCGATAGGAGCCGGTTCTTCAGCAGCAGGAAGTTCTTCGGTAGCAGATGGTACTTCAGCAGAGGCAGATTCTTCAACAATAGCTGACTCCTTAGCAGCAACAGGCTCTTCAACAGGAGCGGCTTCCTCAACGGCAGCAGGCTCTTCGACGGGAACAGGCTCTTCAACGGTAGCAGGTTCTTCGAGAGACGGAGGTTCTTCGATAGAAGCAGGTTCTTCGGTAGCAGGAGGTTCTTCTGTAGCAGATGATTCTTCAACAAGAATAGGCTCTTCGACGGCAGCAGGCTCCTCAACGGTAGCAGGCTCTTCGAAAGAAGCAGGTTCTTCGACAGCAACAGGTTCTTCGGTAGTAGATGGTTCTTCAACAGGAGCAGGGCCTTCAGCAGCAGCAGCAGCAGCAGGTTCTTCAGTAGCCGGAGGTTCTTCGATAGTAGATGGTTCTTCAACAGGAGCAGGTTCCTCAATAGAAGCGGGTTCCTTGGTTGCAACAGGCTCCTTAGAATTTATAGGAGTCTCCTGGGAAGTATTGGGGGTTTCCTCGGCCTTAACTTCAGTCATCGGCGCGGTGTCGGCGACAGTTATCTCTTCGGGAGCAGCCTCAACTGCTGCTGCCGCTTCAGTGACAGGATCTTCGCTGGCGGTCTCAGGTTCGGGAGCTTCGGCTGCCTGTTCTTCGGGCGTGTCAGTCTCTTTAGAGGCACCCTCCTGTTTAGGCGGGTCTTCTGCCGAGGCGTCATCAACCGTCACAGTCTCATCTGCCATCTTTTGGTTCTCCGTCTCATTGATTTCTGCATTTTCAGACCTGGGTTCTTCGACGGGGGCTGCTTCGGCAGCTGGAGAGGGAGTATCACCAGCATCTTCCGTCTCTGGCTCCGATTGAGTTTGGGGCGGAATATCCTTGGTTTCGTCTGCAGCTTCATGTGCGGCTTCAGTTGACTCGGCTGCCGGAGCATCTGTCCCCTGGCTTGCTACAGTTGGATCGGATTGTGAGTTTTCGACTACTTCTGCCGCATCTGTCGGCGCTTCTCCTGCAGAAATAGCCTCGATTGGTTCCGCAGCGGTTGTAGTGTCAGGTTCTTGCTCGGATGTTTGTGCAGCAATGGTCTGTGCTTCTCGTTCGAGCATCTTTTCAAGCGCAAGATGCTCATCTATTAGAATTTCACTAGCCGGCTCGCCCGTCTTTTCTTCGATGGAAGCGGCGTTCGCATCCGCCGAGAGCGCTGGCGCATCCTCTTGGGCCACACTTGATGTCTCCTCCTCATGGACAGGCTCAGCATCATCTTCGGCGGAAGCATCATCAACAGTGACTTCTCCCGTCTCTATTGGACTTGGGTTGGACGCCTCAGTAGTCGCTTCTCGGATGGAATTTGATTCTTGCTCCAGACTATCAATTGTGTCCTCTTTAGCGGCCTTTGCTTCGTCATTCTGGGGGACGACTTCAGGCTCTCCAGTGGCATCTTCTGTCGTTGCACTGGCCTCTTCGGACTGCGGTTCGACTTCGCGGGATGATTCTTCAGCTGCATCCTCTGCCTCATTCTCGGTGGAGCCCATCTCGACTGGTGGGCCACCGCCATCACGGGTCAAAGGAGCAGTAATGCTTGATGAGACGACGTTAGCATAACGGATTACATAAGACACGGGACCAATACATACATTTCTGGATCATCATCAAAATGAACCTGCTTTTCAACTGAAGACTCACCCGGCTCGGCATCTTTCGTCTGTGCTGGCTCCTCCTGCGGTTCTGCGGCGTCTTCGGTGCCACTTGCCACAGGCTCCGACTTCACCTGCTCCGATTCCTCTTGTTTGTCAGCTAAATCGAGAGGGGCCTCTGTTGTAGTGTCTTTGCTTGAACCGAGCTCTACACTTTCCACAGCTTCCTCGGGCTGCGCCTCTTCTGCGCCTTCGTTTTCTACAGATTCAGGCGAAGGCCCTTCATCAGTTGCAGCAGCAGGGGCTGACGTAGGCGCACCGTCCTCTTCTGGAGCTTGAACGGTCGGCTTTTCCTCGTCAGCTTGGCCGTTGTCTGCCTCGGGTTGGGTACTTTCGCTGGATTCGGCTACAGCCCTTGATTCATCGGCCGCTTCGTCACTAGCTCTCGTTGAGCCTAGCTCTGGTTCTTTGTCAAGTTTCTCCTCAGGCTCAGATTCACCCGGAGCTTCAGGCTGTGAGCCTTCGGCTATAGCCGGGGGGCTTTCAGAATCGACTTGGGGCTCTGAACTGGGGATCTCCTCAACAGTCTCCTTCTCAAGGGGTGCTTGTTCAGGAGCAGCTGGCTCGTCTGGAACCACCTCACTAGGTGCTGCTTCAGTCGAATCTGCTACAGGAGACGCAATTTCGGGGGAAGTCCCTTCTGTCACCTGACCCTTCTCATTGTTGGTGCTCTCATTCGTTGCCGCTATCTCGCCGCTATCAACAGCTGGTTTCTCCGGTTCAGCTGGCTCTACATTTTCAAGCGCTTCGTCGGGTTGCTCTTGTGGATCTGATTGAGGTTCCTGCTTAGCAGGGCTACTTTGAGGCTCGACCAAAGTATCAACTAATTTCTCCGTAACTTCAGGCTGAGCACTGTCACTGGCAGATGGGGAAGCTTCCTCCGCGGCAACAGTTGCCTCCGCTACGGCCTCAGGTTGAGCATCATCAGTGATGGAAGGCGCGGCGGTCGCCGCTTCTTTAGGCTCATCCACCTCAACGGCAGGCGTTTCCTCAGACGTTTCGGCAACCTCCTTTGCTTCCTCCGGGATTTCAGTTGGCTCATCTCCAGACTTGGCGTCAGGCGTAGCCTCAGCCACAGGCTCAGTCGTAGCTTGAGGCCCAGCCTCAGCTTCCGTGGGGTCCGTGACTTTTCCGGATTCAGATTCCGAGCTCTTGGGAATGTCTACATCGACGGAGTCACTTGCCGCTGGATTAGGTGCCTCTTGTGGCGCTTCTTGGGAAGCATCCACGGCGGGAGCCTCTTTGGATTGGTCTTCTGCCAGTTCGGCCGGAGTTACTGAAGTAGACTTCGCTTCTACTTCGGCATCTGCTGGCGTAGAATCACTCTCCTCTGGGCTGTCCGCCTTTTGTTCAGCTGACTCGTCCTGGGATTGAGGCGCGGACGGGCTTTCGGTTACAGCTTCAGGGTCCGCTGCAGGCTCAGCTCCGCTCGACTCATTCGTTGGCTCCTCATTAGCATTGGTAGTAGCGTCAGCTGCAGGCGAGTCATCTGGTTCTTGTGTTGGTTCAGAGGTCGTTTCAGCCGCTGAATTTGATGGTTGTTCCGGTGCCGTTTCTGCTGATGGCTCTGTCGCTGATTCCGTTGTCGGCTCAGGTGGTGGCTCAGTCGCTGTTTCCGGTGCTGCTTCGGATGGTGCCTCTGGTGCTGCTTCTGATGTTACTTCCGGTGCTGCTTCTGGTGCTGCTTCTGGTGCTGCTTCTGGTGCTGCTTCTGGTGTTGCTTCTGGTGCTGCTTCTGGTGCCGTTTCCTTATTCTCTTGCTCCGGTAAGCTTCCACTCGCAGAGTCTGCCGGTTCAGCGGCCTCCATCGTTACGTCCTCAACGTTCACTTCTTTGGGTGTGCCCTCGGGCTCTGCTGCGGACTCAGGTTCTTCGGGCGCCTTGACCTCCGGTTCCATAGCGTCGACAGTGACAGACTTTTCTTCAGCTGGTGATGGATCGGATTTTTGATCTGATGTAGGACTAGGTGAACCTTCTTTGACTGCTGGCGGTGATCCAGAACTCTCGGAAGCTTCAGACTTTGATTTGCCGTTCTTCCCTTTCTTCCCGGCTTTTCCCGTCTGTTTACTGCTTGCTTTCGCTGCCTTCTCTAACTCCTTGAGCTTCTCTTGCTCCTTCTTCTCCTTTTCGCGAGCTTTCTTAGCCTGTTTCTTTGATTTTTTCTTCTCCGCCTCTGATTTCGGTTCTGGACCCGGTTCTGCTTCTGGTTCTGCTTCTTGTTCAGGTTCCGGTTCTTGCTCTACCTCCGGCTCCACTTGCGGCTCTGCTTCAGGCTCTGGTTTAGGTTCCGACTTGGCTTCCGACTCAGGTTCTGGATGGGCTTCTGGAGTAGCTGCTGGCTTCGATTCTTCAGGATCCGGCAAGTTCTTTTCATTTTTCTTCTTCTTCTTCTTCTTTTTCCTTTCCTGAGATTTGGATGACGGTGTGTCTACTTCCTCTAGGGGAGGTTCGGAAGGGGCTTCGCCTTGGCCCTGTCCTTCTACATCGTTGTTTTCGGCTATTTCTAGGGGTTAGTTCCTTTCAGCAAAAGCAATTTTGACGACGTACCAGCTAGCTCTGTGTCCGAATTTGATCCAGTGAAGTACTGGGGATTGGAAAAATTGGCGAACTGCACGTTCGGATGTACTAGCTCAGGAGAGTATGTGATCCCATGATGCTCCGTCATTCTCAACCGGTGGTTTGGTGGTTGGTGCCAATATCAAGGAGAGGACTGGATGTATTAGTCCCTAGATCGATTGCAAAAGCAGAACAATGAGTAAAGACACGTCTGTGTGCAGCGATTACGTCAAAATCGTTGGGTATCGAGATGCCAATCCTGTGGTCAGGTGTTGGAACGCCGCTGCTATGAAACACTGACAACGTGGTTACGGTAAAACAGACCAAATGCAAGTTCTACCTATGAGACATAACAATGATACTGGGAAAAGGGATGAAAGAGAAATCAATCCATCGGGCGACCAACGGGAATGTAGAGCTGAGAAAAAGCATTCATGCGATCTCGGGATCTCGTGTGGTACTGAAGGGATTAACAAGGCACCCCACATGGGAGATCAAAAATCTACGTAGTCATATTTGATACTAATACAGTGCACCCGCCAGCATGCATGCATGTACCATGCATGCTGGCAGCTTCAAGCTAAGAGAGGCAATTTTACCCCACGACTCAATGAACGACACAAGCAGTGGAGAAGAGCCTGAAGCTGAGGTGATCAAAATCGTGCCCAGGAATGATTGGTGAACCGGAACCAATTGGCGCCACGTCGCATCGCGGTAGACTATGGACAAACATCGGAGGTGTTCGCTTCGGAGTTGGCTGGTGTGATCTCGTACCCATACTGTAGTATAGGTAAACGACATGGTAGTGACGGCAGCACGAGCGAGCACACGAGGAAGTTCTTGCGCCCTACATTGCTACGATACGCTCCCTCAACTCGTGATGATGCGGCAATTTGCGGCACAGCCGGACGAGACCGCCGTGGGCCGAGTGGGAGCTTGACGTGAGATTCACCACTCTGTTGCTGCAGAGCCACCTATCGCGGCCCAATCAACGTCTGACGGGCGGTGTCGCTTCGTCTTGCCAACCCTCTTTGGAATTCGGCTGCAGTCATTGGGCGTCAAGGTGCCCTACTTCTTGCGCCGTTGGCCAATATACATCAGTCGGTCATATGAATTGAATCGAAGGACACCGAGAGCGTTCCAAATGGTTCCTGAATTGGCCAAGGAGGGGTGGGAAAAGCCGCCCAACCGGCACCTAAGCAGGGTGGGCTGCAGATGTGCATGGGACCGGGAGGGAGATACTCAGTACAAGCTGCAACGTGGTCGGCTTCGTTGGCACCGCTGGAGGGCGAACACTGACGAGGGCGACGGCAGCCAACCAATCTCTGTGGGGCGATATAGACGTGGTACCGCCTAGGTTAGGTGCTCGGCGGCCCGACTGGGTTAAGGGCACGAGATTCCCGATGGGGATTCTATCTAACCCTGTGTGCTATCGACCAGTCCGCACTGACGTATGTATCTATTCGTCGATATGGTGAGCTGGGTAAGACATATATTCACGTGCTCGCTCGCTATGTCTTCCCGTTCAAATCTTGACAGGAGGAGAAGCCTTGGAGTCTTGGAGAGCGTGAATGCAGACAGGGGAGTTGACGTTCTCGGGAGATGTGACTTTCCTTCTTCGGGAAACGCTCAATTACCAATCCACATGTGAAGATAGATGAGTCAGCATTGCATGGGTAATATCTCGGCACAAGAGTCTGTAGAAGGTAAAGGCGGGGAGGGAAGCGGAGAGATCTTGTTGTGAGTTGTTGACCGACAACTCTACTATCACCTGGTCACCGGGTCTCAACATGGATACATTATCGTGATGTTCCTGAACAGCGTGTCTCGGAGTGCTGAGAGTTCCTCATGCGACAGCCTTTCAAACAGTAGTAGATGCGCTAAGACTAGATTCAAGAAACATACAGACGGGAAGCCACATCTTATTTCAAGCTGCATGATGTCAGATTAATTGCCGGTGAAGCCCACTACAGTCGCCTTCACGCGAAGTTGAGCCATAACGTACTAATAATGCTTGCCATTAATCATTAGTGAAGCATGATAAACTAAGGGAGCGATGAAACGACGCTAAAGACTTATTATATATTTACATATATATGTGTTCCTGGTTACATATATTTCTTATGACAATGAGTCATATGTAGTTGACCTGTTCATGCTGGGTGTGTTCTTCACAGCATCAAATCTCAGAGATGATCAATTTCATCTTGATATGCACTAAGATCTTTAGCTCACAGGCGATGATTTCAACAGGGTGCAATGTATGAACATCGGCTTGACGACCCTGCTCGTATTCTTTTTCTCATCAAGTATTCTGGACTAGAGAGGAAGCTTAAACTTTAGTATGTTTACCTTCTAGAGTAGGTGAGGCTTGAGAAGGCCGGTATAAGTGCGTAAGTTACTTATGAAAATAAGGAGCTTAGTATTATATACTGCGTCCGGGGCTGGAGGTGAGGTGTCGTATAGGACAGTCAGAAGACATCAAGTGCTCCGTCACTTTATGTGTATATATACGTAAAATTTCCGATTACTTGTTCGTGTAGATTCTTACCTCCAGCATCGGGGCAACCGAATACCGCGTTCTAATCCTTCTGATACGTTGGCTTCTTCGTGTATTGCTTGACATCTAAGGCTTGAGGGGAGTTTGTTCTGCTGAGTTGAGTGTCCTTGGTTCCCCTCGCAATACACACTTAAGTAAGCGAAGGTAATAATTCATCATCGACCTTGCAATCAAGGGATAGTGTATGACTGACGCTCATCTCATTTAATATGAGTCAATATGAGGTGAAATTCTCGACTCCTCGAGACGATGAGGTTATACTCTTCCTTGATTTCTATACTTCAGTTACTGTGCTATTACAGAGCTTAGGTACACCTCGATGAGGACAAACCAATTCCAGCTCACAATGTAGAACGTAGCGTTATAAAGTGCAACCTAGTAAGTACTGCAAAACATATAAGATACTAGGTATCTAAGGAACTCAGCTCACGGTAACGTGCTCATTTAATCACATGTATTCTCAACCAACCCTTCGTAGGATCTTTAAGTGACTCTTACCCAGCAGAGATCCTCATGCGAACATCACATCAAAATCTTGAATCGATATCTTAAAAATAACACTATCTACTATCTAAAACTTGAAATTTATTATTACGCTTCACCTTTCTTCTTATTCTTAGAAACATATACAGTCAAGCAGCGTGATTTGGTGTCTATGCTTACTCGATTCAATTCACACCTTCAACGCAATTGATATATTTTGAATAGGCGTACTGAAAAGAAGCTGGCCAATGTAGCGCCAGCAAGGATCGCCGATGACGGCGAGGTAACAAAGTGCGATGAGATATGTTTCTCATAAATAAGTACTCACTTTGAGTGATAAGTAGTAGATTAAGCGAGGATGATAAACGGCCGCTCATGAGATCACTTACCTTACTCTGCTATGCAAGTGAATGATCAGGGAAGTTTAGAGCAGAGGACTCATCCAACTTCGTAGCTTTACTAGGGATAAACTCTTTTCAATAATTATGTTATTCATTCCCCTAAAACCAGCGTGCTGCACCTTGCTTAGCAGCTTAGAGCAGATACCGACCGAGTAGAATTGGTACCTTTATCTAGGTTATAGTCAACACGTCTTATATAAGATCTGGTTCAATAACTCATTTCATCTTGATGTGAGAGCAGCGTCCCAGAATGTATTTCCACTTGTAAGCCGTTCGCGTACGTCTATTCTGCTATCCTCTAACCGCGACACAGAGTAAAGAAGCCCAATATACAGAAGCGCAGAGACGTGATCGGGAACACAAATTGCCAATATAGACAGATGATATTAGCTTGAACATATACTCGTATATCCATCTCGGTAACTAGTGATGACGCGGCTCATCTGGACTAGTGTTGGCCAAAAATAATTAGCCCTTAAAAACAAGAGCAAGAGTGTATCACCCGGTAAAAAGGAGCACCGCGGCCTCACAACGCCAACGCCTGAACCAGCACTAAGTAAAGGCCAAACAGACGAACAAGGGATAGGGTGCGGGTGTGACCCGTTAATAACAGACCACGGCATATGCTAAGGCATTTATCTGCAATCTGACCCAGCCTTCCCTTGCGACAGCTAGCGTCCCTCTCGCATGCGATTCTATGATCTGTAAAGACACCGAAACACCGTTGTATGTCCAAATCGTGTTTCTCACATGGCCATCTCTGCCTGCAGCTTCCGAAGCTCCTCTTCTTCGTCGTCCTCGGTTTGCGCGGGGCTCTTGACTGGGGAAGTATGTTAGCTGGCTGGCTGAAGTTATACACGTATGGAGGCGGGAAAAACCGTACTATCTGGATTCGCGACGCTTGGGAGTCTATGAATGTCCGATACGGGCACTGTGCCAGACTCGAGCATTTTCTTGTCTAGTGCTTCTTGTTGTAGGGCCTCGAGCTCTTCGTCTAGTTCTTCCTCATCCAGAGGCTCTCCGATGTGGTTACTCGTGATGGCTGATACTATCTCTTCGCTTAGGGCGTTTTGCTCGCGTAGTTGATCCCTATTTCGACAATTGTAAGCAACTCAGAAACAACAAGACAACACACGACGAAGGGAGGTATAGGGGTGGCCGCGGATGACGTACATTGTTTCGTCGACCTTCTCCACTGTGAGCTTGCCGTGAATCTGCTTCATAGCATCACCTGCCCTCTGCATGGCAGCGAGGGTCTCTCGATTGATGTTTGCGGACTCGATAGCGTTGATCTGCGCCTCGAGCGTTCCTATCTGGGCAGTAGTCTGTTCTAAACTGTGTTCATGGGTTTTCTTCCTCCGCAGCGCAGCTTTGGCGACTGTTCAAGTCTCAGGGGTCAGCCACTATGGCACAGCGCGGGTCGTGTAATGTGGTGATTGGGCATTGAGGTGGTATGAGAGAGGAGACGCACCATTTTTATTCGTGTTTACGTTCTTCCGAGCGATGGCATCCTGCTCAGCCATCTGGTTCTTGAGGTGATTCTCGCGCTTCTGCAGCATGTCCAGCTGCGTGCGCAGACCGAGGATGGCGTTCTTGGGCGTGTCCTTCTTCTTGGCGGCAGCACCGCCGCCAAACCAGCCCCATACTCCCGACATGATGACGCTGGATAGGGACAGAAGCGGATAGTTGCAGGATCGTGGATGACGAGGGACGCCGGTGGCTAGGACTGACAGCCCGAGGCGGCACGAAGGTTGTTATCGAGGCGGTAATTCGAGGGTTGCGATGACGACGATGGCGATGGTGGGGTATCTAACCGGACGGGACTCGGCGGGCAATGGCTCGGAGCCTGAACGGGGCGCGCGAGAACGCGATGGAAAGACTTAGCACGGTAAATCGGAATTATCGCGTGGTGGGAGAGTGTAGGCGTGGTGGGAAATGACGGGCAAGAAAGTGGAAGCCTGACGCAAAAGGGGGTTGGAAGGTTAGTTGCAGTATTGGGAGGCACGTAGTTGGATGTTATCAGTCAGGTAACCTAGGCCGCGGAAGATGGAAGATGGACGATGATGCAAGCCGTGCTAATAATAAGACCTGCCTGCTGTAATGCTGGGCCTAAACAGGCAGTGCGGCTACCTAGAAGCTCCTCATAGAAAGGTACCTGAGTCTACAGTGCAGTCGCTGTATATATTTATGTACCTGCTGATCTGGTCAGCTGGGCCTACTAAAGAGATGCCTAGGTCACACTATCCAGATGCCCCTAGGCACTTCTTTAGTGACCTTATCCGGTGATTAGCCGGCTGGGACCAGTACCTACCTAGGTAGGTATCGTCCCGCTAGCTGCCTCATGAGTGAGGCACGATAACGAGCAGGTTGCCAGTATCACGGGTCTCTCCTTCTCTCTATAACCGCCCGGCCTTTTTCAATATACATCCTTTTTGTTGCCGTGCCGCTTCTGCAGCATACTAGTACTTGCAAATTTGCGAGCGCATGATTCTTTACATCGTGCTACAATCGTAAACAATTCCCAAAAGACGATCAGCTCTCTCTATTTCTGTCCTACGAAAGCCATATACCTCCTACCAGGTATAGAAATAATATGCTCAACCAACCATCTCAGGCGGAAGCGCTCGTTCCAATGTCATCATGTCCAATGGGCCACTCCCCTCGAAGCGATGCCTTTTGTCGGCGCTATGCAAGAAACAAGTAGGCGAAAAGGTTAGGTTTCTAGGATGGTAAGGTCTTCTTGTCGCTCATGTGCCATTTCTCTATACCATTCATTGCCTATCTTCCCTCCAGCACCTATTCAATTTTCAATACTCGACATTCAACATCATTCGGGGCCTCCGCATCTTATATCTCGCTACTATAGAGCCCGAACTCCGAAGACTCTTCGTCGTTCGTGGTGAGATCACCCGAGCAGTCTCCTATAGTAAAGTACCTCTCTCATGGTTCCGCTAACCGTGCTTTTCAAGTGTAACAGCATACTCAACTCACTCCGCCCGGGTCACTCTCAGACATCACTGCCCCAAGGAGAATGACGATGTCGAGGCTCTTGTTGATGTAAATCTTCTTCTCGAAACACTGAAGTCTGAGCAAACCGATGCCGGACAATGGGTGCATGTGATTGGGTATATTACCTTCGTCGATGCCGGTTCTTCGAGGAACAAGTCGGTGCCACGCATTGGTGTGCAGGCCCTGGTCCTCTGGATCGCCCAGGATCTGGACCTGAGGGCCTACGAAAACTCCATGTTGGCCGATGCTGATCACAGTACCGGAAGCTTGGCATCTGGGAATTCATATGGAAAATGAACTCCGGCGCTCTCCCAGGGTCGATGTGGCGAGCCGTGAGAGAAAGTCACGTGTCGCGAGACTCGTGCCTTTCGCACACCATCTATATTATTTCGCCTTGGCGCATCCAAACCTTGGGAGTCGCTGTTCCAAATGCCGTTGCTGTTGCTTCTCTTTATATAGCATATCGAGAACCCACGCAGCAGGAGGATTCACAAAGCTGGCTATGGCCATCTACAAACCCTACCCTCCAATACACGCGACAGCCGAGATCAAATATAGCTGGGCAGTTCATGCTATCAAGCTCACGTTGCCCATGCGTGGACGAATCTTGGAAGCGAGGGTGGCATTCACCCAGATCACAACGGGCTGTTGTGCAAGAATAATCGAAATAAAAACCCACCTACCTCCTATAAGCCTATTAGCTTGCGAGTCACTTCTCGAGCTTCCGACAAGCTACCAATCCCTGCCGTCAGGAGATGTGAACTTTTCAATCGCGGCTCTCGTCTATGCTGCACGCCACTGCTGAGATGCATTGCTTTTACGTGGCATCAAAAGCGGATGACCAATTGAAACCGATGATGGATGGATTCGCCGCAATTGTTTGTTGATACACCACGCATTACATTATGCAGCACATATCAATTAGATAGTATGCAGCTACCCTCTCTTGCCAGGTTCCAATCTAGGTATCCACAGGGAAGATCAGCATTTTGCCAGATGGCACGCCCTTCTTGGACGGCGACCCTCTTTATTCCAGACTTCCATCTCAGGTTCCAGTCCCCGGCCAACTTTCGACACACCGAACCCGCTCGGCCTTCGCCAAATGGGCGCTTAGCCTCCCGTTTATGTAACGTCAACTGGAGCAATGATTAACGTACCACGCCATCCCTATGTCGCAGCCAGATGCGATACTCTAGCCTGCGGTCTTGTTGAATCCATGTCTGCTAAGTGTCAATTTCGGGGTAGTTCACACCCTCTCCTGTCATTATACCCTCGCTTCGAGACAGCTCCTCGTCGGTTGTTGCGGCGCTTTGATGTCTCCCCTGATCCTAATCCTGCTCCCGATCCCGATCCCGATCCCGACGCAGACCCTTTCGAAATGAGAACCGGCTGGTGTAGCGGGCGCTTGAGCGGTTTTTCTAGGTTCTGTTGGGCTTTGGCTGCAGCCTGTTTCTCCCACATCTCTTTTGACTTAAGACAAATATCGTCGATTTGCTCCTGGGGCAAGGTTAACAGGACCATTCGGCTGCGCCTAGAATGGACCCCAGCTCACATCCGTCAAGCAGGCCCCCGGGGTTGTAATAAGGAACCCATCCTCGCCCTGCAAGGATGTGTAAGTGTTGTACTTGATGAGTTCGTCGTGTATCGTACTTGTCGCGTATACGGCCTCACTGTGGCCTGTGGGCCCAGATAACACTGAAGTTCTTGCGTGATGACTTTTTTGTTAATATCGAGATGAGGGATCCAATATCTATTCATAGGCGCAGACGACATGGTTTTGGAAGTTATCGAGTTTGGTGAATGTTGAGTCTTCCTATCGAGAGGTCTCAGGTGTAACTCTTCGACGAGCATCAAAGAGGTCTCAATCTATTTATATTAGGATTCGCCAGATCAGCCTCGTCACTCCGAAAGCTCGACGGCTCCGCAGTGGAACTCGTATGTCCGGCAATATTACACTGCATTGTTTCATTCACCGCCTAGGGTGAATGTGCCGGGACGTAGAAAGGACATGCATTGCATCCGTCTCTGCTTGATCACGTCTATAGCAAGCGCCGAGTCCCCTTCCGGCAGTACTGCCCGCCTCACTTGTACGCCCCGTTTTTCTAGGACAGACGAATTATACCATCGACTTAAGAGAGTCTCGAACACCATCAGCACGATAGGAAGATCATCTGCTGCTCCTTCCCCCTATGACTGGAACATTAGCTTCCTGTAGCGTTACCCTATTCTGATCCATGCATGGTCCTAACATATAGGCTTCATTATTTCTTGCCGCGGAAGCTCGTCTTTGTCATCTTGCTAGACATGGAAATTTATTTTTGAAAGTCTCCGCTCATGTCCTCTCATTCAGCACCACCATCTTGTGAGTTGTATTACGACATGTCTCGGCTTCTATCATCAAGGAAACGTACGTTTTGGCCTTCTTGTACGTCGTGAATCGTGCAGCTGAAGGCGTTCATGAGTATGATTTATTAACAAATGAACCGCAACTCTCCGAATGTTCCAGGGGGTTTTCAACCCGGGGTTGGATACAAAAAGACGTGTGCCATGTAACATCGATGGTCTGTATCGATGTTAGCAGAGATGGACCGCGTATCAAAACAAATGTGTAATATACTACTGAGAAAAAGCCACCGACTGGGCAGTGTGAGTCCACGAATGCCTCTTGCTAGAAGCCGATGAGTGGACCTGGGAAAGCACTTCGGCTGGCTGGCATACCAAGCCGCTCAAGCAACCGCCAAACTGTCCTGGTTCGCGTCCTACTGCCGCATCCAGTGAAGCCATGGTTGACTGGAAGGACGTGAGTTGGCAATCAGGCCACCCGAGCACAGTGCTTTTCTATTAAGGATGCTTGCTGGAAGCCAATCCGATGGCCATCGAGCCCTTAACGCTCCTCCCGCCAAGAAAAGAAAAGAAACACCAATTAAGTTGAAAAATAGAGTAATAGAGAAGGAAACCGAGCAAAGCAGACGCAACTGCAAGGTCGTTTCAAATGAACAATAAGTGAGAACTGGGAAAAGACGGTGACTACTAGTATATTACATGGTACTTATTACTTTGTTTCGTCATGATGCTGGGGACTAGCCGGACCGCTCAATATCCGAGTCCGGCGTTAACGATCACATTACCTACGACGACAGCACCTGTCACATTGAAAAGAGAGGGAATACAGCGAAGAACACACACCATTCTGGGTAAGAGGGGTGCTGGGCATGGCCTCGAAGCTCAAAGTAGATAAGGTGCATTGTGCATTGTCACGTGTGTCAGCTTGTTGGACAAGGTTTAAGGAGAGATAGGTAGACTAGAACAACCGTCTGTCTGTTCGCACAGGCAGCCTACCTAGCATATCTTTGCTGCCTGCATGGCACTTAGCCTACGTCGCTCTCTCTCCTCTCAATCATGGCAGACTGGATGCTCTGTTACTTGAGTGATCTTTCTCAGGGCCCACATGACAGGCTGTGGGAGGTAACTCCTCATCAACTTTACGCCGGCATTCGCCTGTTCCTACTCCAGGTGACAGAACTATCGTCCTTCTAGCTTTTGTTAGTCGCGAGAAGGCATAGCTACTTAACTCGACAGTATAATGCATATTGGTGTATAGAGGTATCCCCTTAAGCCTTGCGAGGCGTTAAACATAGAGGAATGTCTTGGAGTTTTCACTGCTTTAATGGACTTTAAAAAAAGCTTTTGTCTCCAATTTACGTCTCTAAAATAGCAGGGATCAACAAAAACCTTCATCCCAAACATCTCGGAAACAAGCATAACCATTTGTTGTCTCGACATGCGGCATCGCCTGCATTCCAGTGATTAAGTACTACAGTAGGTATATCGCTACCAGCGAATTGAACCGCTGGTGCATATTGAAAATTTCCGCCTGCTTTGTATTTTTCCTCTTCGGCCAGGGCCGTGTATGCATAGTTTCTTGGGCTGGAACCGAATCCCTGCGCACGAGAATTATGATCCGATAGTGCTGATTTTTCACTTCTTTATGCTTGATCCTGGTACTTACCTAGGTACTGACTAATCAAAACGCGAGTTGACAAGCCACAAGGCATTTGCGTGGCTGTGGTAAGTGGCTAAAATTACTTACTTAAGAGCCTGGGCTTTGGGTAAAATACCTACCTGAGGTACCTATCACTACCTCTAGTAAGTCCTACGCATACATTCACAACATATTTCTCCAAGGTTGAGGAAATCGCTTAACACGCAACAACAAACCAGAGGATATGGTATTCTCCATTGCCAAAGCACGAAATCTTCTCATGTATCGGGCTCGAGCGTTCCCTCAACCCACATGCGCTGTCTTCCTTAGTTTGCCAATGTTCCAGCTCAGGTCCACGATAAGTGGTAGGACATGCCTGCCAAGACCCGTGACACCACCTCTCATCATACCCTAGACGATATAAACCGGCAGGCGGTTCCCAAATAGCTCGCTCTTGGGCAGCTGAACATCCTTTCCGTGAAATTCGTGCAGGAGCAACCAGAACAACATGCGGAAGACGAGTATGCACCAGATGTCGTTGATGGTCTCCTTTCCAGCCTCCGTCTCCAAGTTGACGCCATCTATGACCTTTAAGCGCAGAGACCAGACGTACAATTGCGCAAGCATGTAGTCCCTATCTTCCGGGGCCGCCACGTCTAATTTCGAGAGCGTGGGCACTTCGGCGGTGCTGCTGTGCGCGCTATGTACGCTTTGGTCATCGCCGCCATCTCCGTCATTATCGTCACCGCCACCAGCGGTGCTGGCACAGCTAAAACAGTGGCCAGCGTGATTCAGTTTCTCCAGCATTTCCTCCAGATGCACGCGAAAGACGCACTCAACTAGTGGCAAGTCGTTGATCGTCTCAAGCTGGGCGGCACATTCGCTGAGGGCTGCGCGCAGCTCGGCGACGGCCTCAGGCGAGTAGCCGGCCTCCTGCTCCAGCGTGGATGGCCGCGAGTCGTCACGAACCAATTGCTCCTCCACGCGGTTAGCCTTTTCGGCGATGCCTCGTAGCCTCTCGCTGGCCAGTTTGGGATCAGTCTGGTCGCCGACCCGCAGAGCGTGCGTATAGGAAGAGAGGATGCTGCGGAGGGAGAAGGACTTGTTGTCCCAGTGAAACACGGTGGGATTGGGAAGCATGCGGAAAGCCGTGCCTTCTATGTGCAAGACGACCCCAATCATACCCAGCATCTCAAACACAACTGGCAAGTCGGGGTCCGTCAGGTCATTCCGCTTCTCTGACCACAACAGACGGGATATTTACACAACTTACTGGGAAATATGTGGCCGTGTCGGGAAGTCTCGGCGCGCGTGCCAAAGTACTCAACCGTGGCGATGCTACATCCAAACACAGTCAGCGTCTCTGCAATCTCCGCTAGAGAACCCAGCTGCAACGTTTTCTTGTCCTTGACCTCGTCCGCGTAAAGGTACGTCCCGTCTTCGGCCGGCCGAAAGATTGTCGGCACGAAGCCAAAGCACAACTCCTTGACCAGTTTGTTGGGGACGATGCGGTGATTCTGGAACCAGGTCGGACCGGTTTTGTGAAAGGTGAAGACAACACCCAGGTCATCGATGTGGCGGCCGCGTATGCTGAAGCCGTTGCCCTGGCCGCGGTACAGCTGGGCGCTGTGGTCGAACTCCTTCCAGTAGATACCTAGCATGGCAGCAATCTCCACAAGATGGCCAATAGTGGTGGTGGCATAGGGCTTGTTGAGCCCGGCCGGCATGCTATCCCACGACTTGACCTTGCGTTGCAGGCCGACAGCGAGCGTGTGCGGTGGTAATTGCTCGGGTGGCGGCCTGTAGTCGAGGCTGCCGAAGACAACGCCGTGCTGCCATTTGCGCGACTCCTCTTCCATCCGCTGCACGGCCATCAGCAGATCGAGCCAAGTGGCAAGCTCATTGTCGGCAGTGCGAAGGCTCTGGCGCCGCTCACCGTCCCTGTCGAACTCGGCCTTGCTCAGCGTATACGTCTCGGCGATGCTGGTCTCGCTGCCGTCCATGTAAAAAATCCTCTTGCCCTCATCGGTGCCGTCGTCCACGCCCATGGGACCCCTCCGGTTCGTTGGTGGAGCCACGAAGATGACGGGCACGGTGAATTGCACCTCGACGCGGAACTCGGACCAGCGCATGCGTCGCCGCGTGAAGTTCGACCACTTACCCATGACGCGCTCGCTGCACGATGCATAGCCCGTGGCCGAGGCGAAATACTGCTGCAGCGCTTGGAGCGTAGTAGTGAAGAATGCAAGAAGGGAGATGATGAGGGCGACGATAGCGACGACGAGCTCCGGTGACCCCGTGTTCGAATCAGAGCTAGAACCAGCGCTGGAACTATCGGCTCTTAAGGTACTGCTCGACATTTTCGCAAATCGAAGCCTCTTACCCCTCACAGTTGACGTGCACCGTTGACGATATTATATTCAAAAGCTTTTCGTACGTCGATAATAATATGCAGCACTTGTGACGGGCGGCGCGCTAGAAAAGGAGACCAAGGGTATGAATTCTTGCCCCTATGTTTTCTGCCTTGTGCCCTACCCCACGTTTATATTTTCAATTCAACTGGCAAGGCTGTAAAGCCCTTGAATCTGAGACAGTACGTACTGGCCCAGTTGAGACAAAGAGACCTGTCATGTAACCCTGCCAGCAGAATAAGTATTCTGGTCTTTATGCCAGCCCCGTTTGACCACACTCCAGAGCGACTGATCATTAAGCCTATCACAAAAGCTACCCATCAATGCTGGTATGAAAGCTTCAGCTGTTGACCGTGGCTTAGAAGTCGCCTTCATGATAGTCTCTCGTTGGCACGATACAGCCAGACAGATATTCGAAATAGTCCAGCGCAAATCGGCTTATGGCAAGCCAGAAATAGACGTCTTTAGTATAACTTGGACGTCTTCGTTCTTTCCACGCCTCAGGTGATGCCGATATCTCGCTGTGGATGTCACGAATATCCCATTTTCAAACCGTCATTTCCTTTGCACGGCACACGGCTACCGACATTTTAGTCTACATGAAACTTTGGCCGGAGCGAGTGAACAAAGAACATGCCCACAACCATCAGTTTGCTCCTGGGGAGACCCTGCACGTATGAAATTGTGACTCCCGCATTACAAATCATCATGTCTGAGGCTACAACTGTGTTCTACATCCTATGACCGCAGAGCCATGAGACCTTTTGCCGGGGAAGGTAGCCCCGATTTCAGAGAAAGGACGAAGCCCTATCGCCCGGGCTCTTCAGGTACCCAGCCGCACAGCCCCACTGGAGCTTCGACCTGTGCAGGGAAATGATCGGGCGTATCTACGAACAATGCCTTGTACGTCATGCAGTTCGGGAAGTTCGAGCCCTTGGTCCGTCGACTCTTGGCTGAGAAAGGGTGGTTGTGGATGATTACGATTGTCCGGCCGATGATTTTCACTGTTGATGTTACCAAAAACCCACCCAGACGGGATCTCCCAGTCAATCCTCATGGACAATCTATCCCTAACGAACCACCGCGTGCACCACGAAATCAGCCGCGGATTGTCGATGATCTAGCCTTTTGGGATGTGCACGGACGGTGGCCACGTCGACGACCTGAGATCGAATGGGAAAGGGATGCTCTTGAGGATGAAAGCCGACAATTGGCGATTCAGGTATCTACGAATAAGTTTTCTTGCGCCCCAGTATGAGTACAAAGATAGAGACGCCCGATGGTGATTCGATTTCTCCAGGCCACGACCTCCTGGGCGCAAGGTTCAAGACCGCGCATATATCTCTGGATCGTTAGGGCCAGCGGAAGTACGATAAATGGTGGTCGGTATACGAAAATCGCCTATATGCGGCGTTCCCGGACCAGAAGGGCTTCTCGGCAGCCTAAGCTAACAATAAACAGGGATACGACTGGCTCGAAGAGGGCGAAGACCTCGTCACGCCGAAGAGGTTGGCGCAAACCAGACATTATGGTCCTTAATCCGAACAATGCCCTGACCTTACGACTGAAGGAAGATGTAGTTCAAGAGGGCATCTCGATCTCCTCTCGCAAGACATAAAACTAAGCAGAGCACTGCAGATTTGGTGTCATTGTGTGCAAGTCTCTAACGAGATTGCAAGGCCATGTGTTTCGGATATAATACAAAGGTCTTACCGCCTTCACCGATACTTTCGCGCTCTTAGATCGACGTTTATGACGAGCCGCAGCCCGAGCGATCCCGAGCCGACTGCAACTAGGAATTCCCAGGGCGAAAGAAAGACGCGTCTCGACAGACAGTACGGTACAGATGGAGAGTATACCTACTGCTTGGATACTCAGCTGCCGAACTTGGGTTCCTTTTTGCAGGCGCTGGCGTGCGTCGTATTATAAGGGATTTCACTCAGGTTTCTTACTTCCAGGGCTTATTGCTTTCCTATTGCCACACAATTGAAAGTGCTCAATGCTGTAGCATAAAACAATAAAATCCAAAAAAGGTGTTGCCTCACAATTTCAAGCATGGAGCTGGAGACCTGATCTCCGATTAGTCTCCTATAAAGGTTTTTACTCAATTGCCGATGTCCCAGTCGCACCCAAGGGCGATTGTCTCATCTTCATGCCTGGTGAGGAAGATATTGAGTTGGTAGCCGCCACTATCCGGGCCCATCACAAGGCAGTAGAAGTCCTTACTTTATATGCCAGCCTGCCGCCGAGCCAACAGCAGCTTACCCATAAACCCAAGTATGGTGCTACATCCCAGCGGGTTATTGTCTCGTTGCCCATCGCCGAGGCTTACTATCGATGGCATTGTCTTCGTTATTGACAGCGGGCTCGAGAAGACGATGCGTAAGAATCCTCGGGCCCACGTCGACCAACTCACGCTCGCACCCATATCGAAAAATTCCCCGAAGCAGTGTCGCGGCCGCTTCCGACTAGCGCGCCTTGTTGAATGAGAATGAATATACTTGGCTCTGGAAATGGCGACATCTTTTAGCAGGGGAGGTGATGTGATAAGGTGAATAAACTGACTTCCGTTTATAAGGAGCCGTTAAAAGGGATGTTTATTCCAATGTCAAATTGGAATCCGGAGATCGTCCGCGAAGATACTCTGGAAGCCCTCTTGTCTGCTGACCCGCACAGAGTTATCTATGGCTTAGTTTGCGCTTGTACTGTTAGACGACCTGATGGATGACCTTTAGTACGTGGAAGTGCGGTTTGCTTTGTACGTGGATCAGGCGGCCCGAGCATGCTGTATCCCGTTTTTGCACCAACAGCAGATCAGAGCGTCTGCGTCTCGTGCCACAACAGCATGATATATAGACTCGTACTATCTTGTTATTCGGGTTGTTATTTGCCCTAACCTTCCTCATCGGCGGTGATACAGCTTGGGAAGTGTCGTTTGCATCTGATAAGGCGCGGCATTGTCTTCCTCCCTCATAGAATCTGAGCTGTCCCAGTGTACTCCGTTCTCACCTGTGAGAACGGACAGCAGTGGACTCTTCTTCGTCTTCCCCTATAAGCTCCATCCCTTCAAACAGGTCTAGCCAATCCTGCAATCTTTCATTTTCGAAGTCCTCAAGCTTCCATGGATCAGCTGTTAAGGCCTCCATATCGCCAGCCCAAAGATATACATCGGCTTCAACCTCGGTACTCATATCGGCACCTATGACAGTTACGCGCTCAGGCGTATATTGTTCTCCTTCGAAATTATCTACCTTTCTCCGCTGAGAAGCTGTTTCTAACGTAAGCAGATAGCCCTTTATTGATGAGTGCGGCTCATGCTTGATAGCAGCCGGGTAGTCCTTATGCTTCAATGAAAAGCGCGCGTAGCCGTAGAGTGTCGCTGGCTGTACGAGCTTGGATACAGCTGAGATGTTTGATGCATCCCCTGTTAACACCCATGCAAGGAGAGGCTGGGCGCAGAGCGTCCCGTAAATGAAGAGCGGTCTTGGCTTCAATTCCGACATTTTGTCGTGAAAAATTTTTATCACATTTGACAGCGTAATGGAGATATCCCACAGTGGCCGTCTGTACGCTGATGTGGCTGGCCCGGTAGACAGGAGGGTCGTGATGAGATAGCCCCTTTCGCGCAAGTTGTAAGTTGCTAGGATGTATGTTACGCAGAGGAAGTGGTGTTGAAAGTAAGTAGATAAGTAAGAGGCGGAATTCTTAGCTCGCGACAGCGGACGGCCTTTATATAAGGTGCAGTAAGTAGAGGTAGCGTTAGTAGCAACATGCGAGACAATGCGGCAGAAGGGTTGCCTAAACTCAAATGCGTTTTAGCTCACGTCAATAACTTAATAGCAAAGTTTAAATTGAGTTGAGATAGATCAGTACTTTCCTAGGGCATGAAAATCCGATATCCGACTCCCAGATCAAACGTGTCCAAGGTTGTTGTTAGGTCAGTCACTTGATACCATGACAAACGTTGAATCCTTCCTATCAAGCCTGTTTATTCGGTCCTTATCTGATTCCTCCTCTCTAAGATGTAATAAATATCGAAGTCCTCAGCAAATCAATTCAGAGTTTACGTTTCTAGTGGACCTAGTCCGTCGGCCACAAGAAGGTAAAGTAGTCGAGCTGTTCGGAAATTAAATAGTCGTTCCGAAGGTTGTTGTAAGCAGTTGTGATCATAGACCAGAATCTTGGTGGAAGATCGCGGATGGGAAACGAAGGTATAAGGTTGTACGGGTGCTTGCGACCTTCCCACCGTACAGCGTGAATACTGATCTCCGGCACGTCACCTTCAAACATCAAACGAAAGAGTTGCTTGTCTAAGAGTAAGGCTCTGAAGACGAGAAATAGCACCTGGCCGATATAGAGCTATGGGAAGAATAGCACTTAATACCGTCTGTTCCCGCGAAAGTGGGAGATCATCGGTGCGAGTAGTCGATCTAAGTGTTGGTATAAATATCGTGACAGAAAGATATAGGTTTAACAGTTTGAATATAGCAAAATTATAGTTGGTAACTGTGTGTGGGTGTGTGTGTGAGGGGGGGGGCGGAGCGAGAGAAAACATATCTCCTAGCATGGCTTTGAAAACGGCTGCAAGAGCGACAATATGCTCCTACGTGGCGAGTCAAGCATTTCAAGGAATGTGCCTCTGGATTTTATACTTACATGTATCGTGTGAAGCGAATTCGAGACTCTGTTTTAGACGACGTAGAACAGCAAACGTCTACAAGATGCCAACCGTTTCTCAGAAAGAGGCTCGAGGTTACCAAGAATAGTCTATTAGCGATATCTAGGTGCATATTTTTAAATCACTACTAGGAGCCCTACTGGTAAACAAGCGAAGCGACAAGTCAAGGTAATCCTGGGATCCTCAAGGTTCGTTGCGATAACTACAACTCTTCCGCACGGCTATAAACAGGCTATCGTGAAACACAGCGAGGCCAGCACCAGATACGAAACAATGTATCGTACACCCCTCCGCTCATTGGGAAGCTACTTGCTCTCTCGCTTTCTCGGCCGTTTGGGTAGATATCCGTCTTAAACCCGAAAAAACAACTCTAAGTGAACGCACGGCAAATATCCCGTTCAAATCCTCAAGAGCATTTCCATTTATATCAATCACATTACGCTAATCAAACCGTATCTTGCCTTCGTTGATATCAGGATAAACATCGAAGCGCCTCTGCGTGGTAATAGGGATGCCCTTCCTCGTCTCCTCAATCTTAGCGCCGTCAAGCTCCCAACTAACAATGGCCTCAGTCTCCTCGGCCTCGACCACAACCTGCGCCATGGGGTCCACGATCATACTGTGGCCCCAGGCGTGGTAGGAGGCGGACAGGTCGCGCGCGGGGCTGCACAGCGCGACGTAGCACTGGTTATCCATGGCGCGGGCCTGGCCCTGCAGACGCCAGTGCAGGGGGCCCGTAGTGGTATTGAATGCGCCCGGGTAGATCAAAGCGAATGCGCCGCGGCGCGCCGCGATCATGGCTAGTTCCGGGAAGCGCACATCGTAGCAGATGGCCACGGCGACGCGGCCGTACCCGGGCAGGTCCACGAGCGTCAGCTTGTCGCCGGCCGTCAGCACGTCGCTCTCGCGGAACGTGATCTTGCCGGGTATATCGATGTCGAAGAGATGCACCTTGCGATGGGTGGCTAGCAGGGCGCCGTCGGGGCCGAATGTGAGGGATGTGTTGTAGTATTTCCGCTCGCCGTCTTTGTCCTCTGCTTCTGGGATCGAACCGCCGACGAGGAAAACCTTGGCCTCAGCGGCCATTGACGACAGCGCGCGGAAAGAAGGCGAGTTCTCGGGGGATGGGAGAAGGGTCTCGGCGTACGAGGGGAAATAGTCGCAGCCGTAGGGCGAGTTGAAGCACTCGGGCAGCACGACGAGGTGGGCGCCGGCGCCGGCGGCCTCGAGGACCTTGTCGCGCGCGTGCGCGAGGTTCGCGTCCTTGTCGGTTCCGCTGGCGAGCTGGATGCACGATAGCTTGAGAGGCTTCTGGAGAACCGGCGCCGGTGTCGCTGAGGTCGCCATCGTGCGAGACAAGGTCGGCGCTGCGAGGATCGGGTTGATTCTGGCTGCTAGTCGGCAGCTGAGACGCAGACTATGACGATGATAAGAGTGGGAGCGGGAGGGACAGGACGGCGACGCGATAGATTTGGCAAGGAGACTCAAGGTCCTGTTGGTAAAGTGTCTCATGATTGACACATCGTCATATCTGCTGTAGCCCAGATGAATACGTTTGGGGTATTGGAGTGCCCAGTGCTTATTGCGAGATCGGGTGGGCTGGATGGGGAACTGAAGCTATTGTGGGGGCTTATGTGCAGCTTCAGCAGTCTTGGTGGGGTTCTGAGCCTAATTGCCGGGTAGGTTGGGGTAAGGAGGGGTAAGGTAAGTACTTAAAGGGGTCAAGACAAATACCCTCTCGTCCAAATTCCTTGATTGAGGGCGTACCTAGAGCCACGGTATATATAGCAGGGACAGGGAATTTCGAATTAAAGGCGTACTCGTTTTTGATTCTGAGTTCATGTAGAAATAGCCATACTTACAGAACACACATCATTGTATGTTCCGAACGACCAGAAACCAACCCCTATAGCACCATTATCCGGGAGAGTGTTTCTATTTACCAATCACAACTCCGACTAAGCAGTTCGGCCAGTTGCTCGAGGTACTTTTTATCGACCTCGTCAAAGCCATTCAGATCCGCACAGTCAATATCGATGATGGCCACAACCTTCTTCGCGTCCCCTTCTCCGGCGACCACAATAGGAACCACAATCTCACTCTTGCTGTCACCGTCGCAGGCGATATGCCCCGGAAATTTCTCGACATCGGGAACGAGTTGCGTCGTCTGCGTTGCCGCCGCTGCTCCGCACACGCCTCGGCCGAAGACGATGGTCTGGCACGCCACCTTGCCCTGGAATGGACCGAGGATGAGCTGTGGCTTAGCCGTTTCTTGTGCATCTAGCGTGTAGAAGCCTATCGCTTGGCTATTAGTGTCGAGTATGAATGCGGGGTGAAGCCAGCGAGTCATGGCGAATGAATGTATGAATGAGTGAATGCATTGATCCAGGATAGGACGTACCGGCCCAATTGACTTGACTGCTCGGAGACGGCAGAGACTTATACGCGTGCCATAATAATGAAGCGGTGTTCGACAAGTTGCTTCACTTTGTCAGTCGCCTTAGGAGAACTTGAGAGGTTTGAGATATCTCGTGCTTGCATCAGGTACGCACCAGACCTAGATGAGACTGTGTGAGTCATACACATTCAGATGGATTGGTAGGCTCGGGATAGCGCAGCCTTACCCAGTTCCTTTGACCGTCAAAGAGACCTTCAGCTTGCAGGAGAACCTGCTCATACGCCTCTTCTTTCGTTACGCCATCGGCGAAATTTGAAGCGTCTGCGTGGACCTGAAAAGCCACCAACTCTTAGCAGTCATGAGCTTTAGTAAGTCGGGATGGTGGACGTGCTTACCATCTCTCGAGGAATTATTTTATTCTCTTCTTAAATTATGAATTCCGTCAATTCTTTAAGCGTTTATTTATCATCGAGCAAGATTCGTCGAATAAATTTATTGTCGGGTTATTGGCGCTGCTTGATCAGCATGAGCACCACTGGACTCGCAGAAAAAATAGGCACTGACCCGTTTGGGCATTAGTCAAGCACGCCATTGGTAGGGCTCACGCTAGTGCCTTTATACCTATTTCCTAATTAGGAAGACATACATCAAACATCGTCACAGTTAGACTACAATTGATACCCATAGGCACTTAGTATTATAGCTGAGCGTCTCCTTAGATCTACATAATTAAACACTTTTTTGATTACCGGCGAGAAGAACCAGATCGAGCGCAAGTCCTTGTTGTCAGCAACTAAATGAATGGATCTGTTGAATTAATGCCAAATGTGTTCACGCAAATAGTCGTAAAGGAGAACTGTGGTAGTCAGGGTATTACACGAGTTGAGATTTCAACACTCCGGCCAACACTAATGAGAACCAATGCTTGAACATTAAAGATCAAACTCTTTGGTCATCGGTCCGTACGGAAACAATATCTTCTCTAACCGAACCTATACTCGTCTACTACTCTGATTGGTCTATCCCAGGCTTCCCTTTCCCTGCTTTAGACTCCTTTCCCGTGTCTGATCTGATGTCAATTTCCGTGGTAACAAGTATACCCCCAAGCGTTATCTTAGGCATAGCATGATGAGAAACGCTTGCACAACTACCGTGCACTCGTACCGGCTGTAGTTCCGTGAGACCTGCCTCGCAGCCGTTATCTAGCCAAGTGCGTCGGTAGCTATGTGTGTCTTTCTGAAAACGGTCGGAAGGCAGTCTGGTGAGACCACTGGATGATGAAAGCCTCTCGGGCCCAATGACCATGGTTATCTTCGGACGCATGACGTTGCAGAGAGTATGAAGCGGACTCGGCGGGCGAAAGGCAAGGGGAAACGCCGGGGCGCAAAATATCAACTCGGCTGTCGTCACCTCGGCGATACCCCACATGATGTATTGCGAGTAGGCATATGTTTTATCCTGGGATTTGCTGAGGTTGAATGCACTCACAACCCGACCTGCTGCCCAGGCGCAGGCCCTGTAGCATTGAATGAGTTTGGGAGAGCTAGGTAGCATCGAAGATTAATGAAGAGGGGGTGCTTACAAGATACCCACCGAGAAGATCACTGAGACTCCGAGTTTCTGTCTCGTAGTAAGGCTCAATCTCCAAATGACGGTATGGGGTAATAAGAGCATGAGAAGGTTGAAAACTAGATGGAAAATAGTTATGAAGAGGTTGAACGCGTCGAATTCAATACATGTCCCTGGAAGATATGGTCGCCAGGTCTTCTGCTGAGGGGAACAAGCACTGTTTATAGCCGCAATGGTGCCAATGTACAGAGCGGTGTTGGCTATGAGCATTCCGTAGCAAATCCACCAAAGACCGTTGCGATTCGGTCTCGGGACGAAAATATGGCTCCATTCCAACAAGATAGCGGCCTTGACCAGGAGAAGTGCTACACAGTATAAGGTCGTTGAGAGAACGTAGGTCTATGTTTGGTTAATTGGAAACCGCCTACTGTCAACGATAATAACTGACAAACAAGAATCTCTCCAATTTGATTACTCGTAAATCCCAGAGGTGCACAAAGTAGCCTGTGTTCTCAGGGACCTTGGTCAACGACCAGGTGCCGGCAATGAAGAAAGGCTTGTCATGTTAGATAAACTCGACAAAACAGGAAAATGATCGTAGTACATATGAGATGAGGCCGAGAACTACAATATCGTCAGAATACAGTCCTACAAGCCGAGAGAGACATAAACGGACAGTCTTCGAGTCTTACTCTTCTTGTGCAGAAAAGTTTAGCATAAGCTCTTATAAGGCCTGATATTGTCGTGACCAGTATGCCTATTGTGATGACTGCGATGGCCAGCTGATTGTTATTGGGCGGATGGTCATAATTCGGAACAACGTTAGGCGGGGGAGTGTCGGCAGGGGAATTTCTAATCTGTTCGATCTCCTCTGGAGTCAAAGTTGGTATCATCGTAAAGGTTGTAGATTGGTGGAGAAGCCAGGTTCAAACGCGATATCCAAGATCTTAGAGTTGAGCCAGTCATTTCTTGCAATCGTCTACTCAATTAAAAAGAAGGGGAAGGGAGGAATATTAGATGGTCTCCTCTCTTTCAAAACCTAGTACACTATGCATTTGAAACCACCACGCACCCAGATTATTAATCACCTGATGACAAGTAGGCTTTTGCAGATAACAACGCTCGTCATGGAAACTAACAATAGGAAGAAGCTTAATGTCACCTTTTCTGAGTGAGTGGCCTTATACGCAAGGCTTCGGTGGAGTCCATTGACCGAAGTGCAAAATCCCGATAGCCAACAACCTCTCTGCCAATCAACCTAACACTTCCCAATAGTACTAGTGCTTTGACCAATATAGAAACTACAGAGCGTCGGATACGGTGTATCAGGTAGCACTAACAAAAGGAGGGTGGGCATGCTGCACATATGACTGCTTGGGGGCTCTTTAGAACTTCAGAAACCAACAAAATGCCAGGACGCAGTTAGTCGTTAGCTAGACCCCGGAGCATTCCGAGCGAGAATGAATCGGGGCCGAAAGCGTAGTAGTGTGCGGTTACTATGTACGTTGGAGGCTCTGCTCCTAACTGCCGCTTGGTTGATCCAATCGGCCCCGGCCCCAACGGAATACATATCCAGGCAGCACGAGGCCCCCGCCAATGCCTTTGGCGCTGCGAAACGTGGCAGCCTGCAGAAAGATCTTTTTTTTTTTTTTTTTTCCTTTCGCCCTTCTAGGCTCATGAGTAAACTCCTGTCTTTCGAAAATGGGACCGAAGCCGCAAAATGTTACATGTTTACAGGGTTTAACAGCGTCGCATTCGGATACGACCTAACAGGCTGTTTTGTAATTAGACCCGTCACGTTCCGAAGAATAGAAACAGCAGTAGGCTCGCTACCCATGCATCACAGCCTGCTTGATGCACGACGTGTGGCAGTAAACCCAAAACCAACAAGGAGATGTCAGTGGCTCATTCGGGTCTGAGAGCCGTTGGGGGCCGTGCTTATGCGTTGGTTGTGAATCTGCAGTTGGCTGAAGCGAGCCATTGGGGTATGCCGACGAAAAGGTGCAGTCGCGGCGTCATACCATCCATCTTGATCAAATCTAATAAAGGGTGTTGGTATGCAACCGACCATTGAATCACCCTGTAAGGTAATGAGACCTAGCAATGAGAGTCGAGCCAACCAGTGCGTATCTTAGGCTAGCTTTGGGCACTTGACTGCACTCGCAAGATACCAGTAACAAATATAGGATATTGGTCGCAACGCCGCCATCGTCCAACTGCCAAAATTCACGGCAAATGACCGTGTCCCGCCCCTGATATGACTGTCAATCCCCACATCATTCTCTTCTCCTCGCGTTCATGCTGACTTTTTGCCGTACGGTCTTCCTTTTGAATTCAAGACGCCCGCTCTCTTCAACTCAAGGTGCTCAACGAGACTTGGTCTTGCTTGGTGTGCATGTTTCTAGCCTGGCACTACCCGCATCGAAGCAACTTGTCCAATCTTTTATCTGAAGTCTACATCGCGCCTCTGCCATCATGGCATCCAATACGACTCATGACTTGAACACTCATTCGGGCGACGAAAGTACTACTGAAAAACCGACACTTGACAAGAATGGACCCGACGAGGCCACGATCGGATCGGACATGTCTGGCACCCTGGACGAGATCGTCTACATTCAAGGTGCCAAGTTCTGGCTCATATCTGTCGCGTAAGCTCTACGCTTATACTGTCATGACAAACTACTTAAACCCTGCAGAATTGCTATCATTATGTTCCTCGTCAATCTCGAAGTACCAGTTGTTATCACAGCACTCGTTTCGATTACGAACGACCTCAAGGGGTTTGAGAACGTAGCTTGGGTTGTTGCTAGTTATCTTTTAGGATATGTCGGTTCGTATCAGCTCGCTTTCCTGTCGTACACTTTAGGCTCAGCTTTTATCCTAGGTATCATCGTCATCTGTGCCAAATTCAGCGACATCTTTGGCCGGAGACTCGTCTTCGTATTAGCGATAGGAATCTTCATCATATTCTCCGCTGCTTGCAGCGCCGCTCAGACATTAACCCAGCTGTTAGTCACCCTTGTGGTCCGACACTTGAAACAAGTTAACGTGCATGCAGTATCATCTTCCGAGCTTTTCAGGGCATTGGCGGCGGCGGATCCTGGTCTCTCGCTACGATCTTCGTCTCCGAACTGGTACCACCAGAAAAGTATCCAAAATTCGTGGCTAACGTCTCTCTTACCAACGCCCTAGCCTTGCTTCTCGGCCCAATCATTGGCGGAGCAATAGCGTCGAATACAACTTGGCGGTGGATATTCATTATTAAGTCTGCCATCCTGCCCATGCCGTAGTCAACTAATTTCGTTATACTAATCCTTATAACAGCATACCAATCGCTCTCCCTGCTCTGCTGATAATTCTCTATGCCGTGCCGAAAGAGTTTCCATACCATAATCAACCAGGCTATAAGCGAAAGACTCTAAAAGATATGGTTTCGAAATCTGTTCTCAATCGCATCGATGTGCCCGGTACTATTCTGATTCTCTTCGCTACCTTAGGCTTAACCGCCGCTTTTGAAGAGGCCGATAAAAGGTTTCCGTGGAGGTCTGCTTACGTTATTACTCTGTTAACTGTATCTGGACTTTTTTGGATCATCCTCCTTGTTTGGGAACGATATGTGACGCTTTCAAACACGATCCGGGAACCAATTTTGCCCTGGCGATTTCTTTTGAATCGCGAAATGATGGGCGTGCTACTGTGAGGAATCTCTTGATATGTTGTGATACCGAAGAGATCTAACGTCATCTAGGAACTTCGTTTTCCTCGGAGGCCCGACCGTCATCTGTATGTTCATCCTGCCCCAGCGGTTTCAATTAGTATATGGTACCTCTGGCTTAGATGCTGGTGTACGATTGATACCATTCTCGGCGGTGATCCCAATTGGTTCGATCTTTGCGTCTATTTTTGGAGGAAAACATAAAGTTCCACCAGTCTATCTCCTCATATTCGGCTCCGTGCTCCAAGTTCTTGGGTTCGCCTTGATAGCGACGTTGCCATCGACGTTGGAAATCCCATCGCGAATTTACGGGTATCAGGTTCTCGCGGGGTTTGGCTGTGGGATAAACTTCTCACTTCTCTTCATCCTCATCCCGTTGATTAATGAAAAGCGCGATAACGGTTAGTCCTTAGTCCACATATCGGAAGTATTACTTTCATTAACCTATATATGAACATCAGCTGTCGGTCTTGGCGCCGGATCACAATTCCGTTTCATAGGCAGTTCTATTGTCCTGTCTATTTCTACTTCGATCTTCAACAGCTATGTTCGACCACGACTTATGTCGCAGCTCGGTATCGCAGATCCGGATGCTCTTACTCAGGTGCTGCCGAATCTGGCACCCTCGGTTCAAGATGCAGTTCGTCATGTCCTCGCCACCGGATACAGTCGTCAGATCATTGTGCTGGCCGTTTCAGCGGGCTTGCAAATACCGGCGACCCTGCTTATGTGGAAGAAGAAGCAGCTTAAGCTATGAATCACGCCCATGTATCACATATTCTCAGGGATAAAGCTATTTTTGAGCAAGGGACTCGGTCAAGCAAAGAAAATCCACGGATATTGAGGACTTCTAAGACATGATGGCTGTAATCAATTAGTTTGGATTTTGTACAGAATGTTAACTTTTTGTTCCGAATATAAACATTAATATCGATCTAAATATCACTGGCATGGCTGAATTCACTAGATACATATGATTAGTGTAGGGCAGACTATTTCTGTTTAGCTTGAACTCTTTGGTGCGGTCTTATTGTTTGCACTATCACAGACAAGACGTGACTCCTGATAATATAATTATGTGAATGCTCGACCGCTTATCTCGGGACTTATCAGAAAAGATTCAATCTCAGTGGCGGATGTCTACTGGCACGTGATCGAGAGGGTAATTACATTGCACATGACAGTTTGTTCCCGGAGTTTCTTGGTACTAATTGTGAATGCAGCTCAAAGGCTTAGGAGATGTCGTGTGGTTACAGGCGAATAACCGAGTCCAATAATACATGTAGCCGAGGACAGCCTGCTTCCCAAGCCCCCCGATGAAACACCACCCATAAAATTATATGTATCGTCTTTGCCCGAACCGGAATGTCTGTTGGTACTGATATATGCACGCTGTCATCCTACGGTGGCCCAGGTGCATACTTGCGATGCAACCCATCCTTGGCGAAGCCAGCCTGATTCAACTGTTGGAACTTGATTCCTTTTTCCACGCGCTCGAACATCGAGTTGGTCTTCTCAATTCCATGACTGCTCCTCTTCTAGGTGCATACCGGCCCCAATAAGCTGCGTCTAAATCATCGTGCCTTAAAAGCAAAAATGGACATCCCGCATGCTCTCGTCGTAGCTGTGAGGGGGCTGGTGTATATCACAATCGCATTCGTTAGTGAAACATTCCATTCCTACCGAGCTGCAGCTTATTGATGCCTTGTCCAGAGCGTGACGGCGTGCATTTATCGGCTTCGCTTTCACCCACTAAGCCAGTATCCAGGGCCGCTGATGGCCAAGCTTTCGGACTTCTACGGCGCTTTCTACGCCGCTAACACTACCCTTCATCTAAAGACACTCCAAGACCATCAAAACTTCGGTAAAGAAGCTTAATGCAGTGCCATAGAATCAAGTGTGCTGACATCATAGAAGGCTCCGTGATACGTCAAGGACCCAACAAGCTGCTGTTCAATACCAGCAGCGCACTTCACGGTACGATCATAAGCCGCTTCTAATTATAATACTGATGTAACTAGATATCTATCAAAACGAGCGAATAACAAAATCGCGAGTTTATCTCGTCACACAGAGGGTACCTAATTCGTATGGTCTGTTCAATTCACTTGACAGGACTATGCATCAGAGAAAGCGGAAGCTCCTTGGCCCAATAGTAAACGATCGGTCGACGCGGGCCTTCGAGGCCTCCATGCATCGGCAGATAGATGTCTTTATTCAGGACTTGCTGTCATCATCTCAGAAGCAACCCCCCGCACAGATAAACATGTCAAAGAGATTGACGTATCTAGCAATTGACATTATGGGAGAGTTTGTATTCGGATATCCCCTAAACTTGCAGATGAACGAGACATACCGGTTCATGGCAGATACAACTTCCAGTTACTTCTTCAACATAGCCTTCCAGCTACCCTTTCTCGCCCATCTTCGCGTTTCTAATTCCCGGAAACTGAGAGGGTTTCTCAGAGGTAAACGGTACCGTTCTATTCTCCAAAAAATGATTAGAAGCCGTTTAGCCGCAGGGCCAGATGCGAAACACAACCTGTTCTTTATGACTGATACATTACGGATCTCCGATGACGACGAGGTCTTTATCGAGGAGATTCGATCGGAGGCAACATTTCTTCTATCAGCAGGTTCGTGTCTATGCTACGTCTCCCGTATTTACAACAGAGTATTTATCAGTTATTCATAATGCCAAATAATTATAGGAAGTGATACTATATCAACCTGCCTCAGTGCCCTATTCTTCTACCTATCGAGAAACGCAGACTGTTACCAGAAACTTACGGCTGAGATCCGCTCTAAGTTCAGCAGCAGTGATAGCATAGTAGGGGACCGCCGTCTTTCCGATTGCACTTACTTGCGAGCCTGCATCGACGAGGCTCTGAGAATGTCGCCACCCATTGCCGGGACACTATGGCGAGAACAAATAGTGGAGCGCGATAGGGAAGCCGGCCCCCTCGTGATCGACGGTCACGCGATTCCGCGTGGCACACACATCGGAGTGAACACGTACGCCCTCCATCACAACGAAGCATACTTCCCTAACCCCTTCACTTTTAAGCCTGAGAGATTCCTCGAGCAAGGTGCCGAGGAAGCCAGAAAGGCATTTGCCCCCTTTTCGCTCGGCCCTCGCTCGTGTATGGGAAGATCAATGGCCTATTTAGAGTTAAGCCTTATAGTCGCCAAGGTGCTCTGGCACCTCGACTTCACACGGGCGCCGGACGAGGCTGGAAGGCTAGGGGAGTCTACGTATTGGAAACTGAGAGGCTGGCGGGAGAGGACCGATGAGTACCAAACATGTGACATTTTCGGGGCTACACATCAAGGACCATGCTTGATTTTCAAGCCACGTGGGGGTGAAGAGGACCATGCGGTGTCTACATAAGTTGAGTTCTGTTATTTTAGTACATGTTCATGCTCTACTGCATGTGACAACCACTCGGCTGCAGGCTGCGCTTGAGGTCGTTGCATCTAGTAGAATAATCTCCGATATAATCTTGCGCAAATATATGGACTGTTACTCTCTTCAGTATGTTGAAAACGCTCTGATTATAGCACACGTAATGATGCCTTCAGATATCTTTGTTGACTGTGTACCTCATAGGGTGGATGCCCCAACCAGGCTCAGGCCTTCAAAAGAGATAAACTCCATTTACACTTCTTGAGGCCCTTCGCCTAGCGTTTCAATTAAATCTTCCATGGGGGAGCGCGCGTGCAGCCCTGAGTGCGTAGCCCGTTCCTCCGACTCGGGTATGAGTTCCCTCAAACCTTTGAGCCAACTCGGTCTGATAGATTCTTTGTCAGGTGTTTCTGTCTCAGAGTGAATGTAATAGCTTACGCAGTCACGCAGCAGCTAGGTAAAGGGGGCCGGTAGCCATGAAGGTAAATTAGTCAAATGGCCCCTAGCCCTTCCAAATAGTAGCTGGAGGAAATAACCTGTATATATAGACGAAATCTGATATGCACACGCTAGGGTGTCACCTATTTACCCGACATTCTCTTGTCGTCTTCCGAGTCGATCGCCATGGAAGCTCTCCATTCCAACTGACACTTTCCAGGTATCGCGAGCCTAAAGTGTTTCAGCATCTCAGCGCTGATTAAACCTGTCGTCAGCACCCGCCGAGACGAGATATTGAATAGCGGTGATTCTAAAGTCATCATTGATTGTCGCTTCTTAAGAAAAGGTGCGGACCTCCCCCATGATCAAATCCCTCTGCCGACGATGAAAAGAATGAACTGGAATTGAATGCAGACGTATTGCATCTCTGATGTCTGCACAATGAAATGACAGTCATCCTTCTCAGGGAAAAAAAGAGATGTAGGCGAGATCGGACTTTTTTACCCTTCGGGAGTTCCTGCGCCGCACGGTAGTCAGCCGGATCTTTCGTGCTTATTAAGCACCCACCGAGCAATAAGGTTTCCGAGGAAGCCAAAGTGTGCGTCATGTAGTCTCGTCTCCTCGTTGATCTAATAGTTGGCGGATGAGTGATATATAAGCTTAAGGTAAGTTAATACTCTTGAGAGATTTGAGAGGATATCGGTATGGAATACTAATTCGAATCGTCAACCTTAGAAGGAGAAACGATATACAACCCGGCGAGCCCCTATATTCATTCCTAAAATGTGGCGGTGACCCTGCGGGCAAGGAATAATCCCGATTTTGGAAGCACGATTGATAGCACATGTACACCATGTATCTGTTCTAATCATAGAGTAAAAGTGCCGCCGCCGTCTGATAGTCTCATCAATCATTATTCCTTGTTCGAACTCTGTTATATAATCAAGCCTTCGATGTGCCGTAGCCACATTTATAGTAGGGTTACGTCACCTACACGTATGTCAAGGCTAATAGAATGAAGTCCAAGAAGCCGTTCGGCTACATAACAATGTTCCAGTCCAAGCAAGCCCTCGTCTTGAAGATTCAACGCAACGGCGAAGGCAGGCGCCCGTGAAGAGCGCGGTTCGCAGTGCTCGTTCCCGTGTTTTGTATCCTATCTAGTCCACGCAAGGACTATTGAGCCGGCCGACTCCGATATAGCTAGATCTTGCTGCGCATTGGCCAATGCCTCGATCTTCCATTGCTCGATCATCGGGTGTGGGCCACGGCGATCCTCGGTGAGCGACACTCGGATGGCGAGAGGGGAATAGCGTAGAATCATTATGCATAGTAGACGCGTCATAGCTTCGGGGACCAAATCCGCCAGACATCTTGTTGTAGATCCATAGATTCGAAATGATCTGAATCAAGTATCAGATCTTGATAACAAAAACCGCTTCAATACAGAACGCAAGGGGAAGCTAGTTCGATAAACAAGCCTCATCACAACCGGCAAGATGGACTTTAAATGCGCTTTGATCACCGGCGGTGGAGGCGGCATAGGCAAGGCGCTGGCGCAATATTTCATCTCGCAGGGTAAGAAAGTCGTTATCGCTGGACGGACGGAGTCCAACCTGCAGACTGCGAGCAAGGAAATAGGGGCCGCCGCATATTATGTTCTTGACACCGGCGCCGTGTCCGAGATCCCGGCCTTCACCCGGAAGGTGATCTCTGAGCATCCGGACCTTGACTGCTTGGTCAACAACGCCGGCGTGCAGCGCCCGCTGAGCGTCACGGATATGGCACCCGACGAGTTCCTAGGAAAGGCCGACCAGGAGATCGATATTAACATACGTGGACGTACGTGTAGCTTTAGGACTCGTCATAACGTTAACACACACTAACGATATCGTATAGCGATGCACCTTGCGCTTCATTTCCTGAGTCACTTTAAAGAGAAGCCCAGCGCCCTGATCATCAATGTCTCCTCGGCTCTGGGTTTTGTTCCTTTCTCACTAGTCAATCCCGTATACAATGGCACGAAGGCCTGGCTGCACTTCTGGAGCATCAATCTCAGGTATGTTCAAGCAGTTATACGCGTAATTAGGGAGCTTCGTATATGCTGACTGAGACACTCTTCCTCCGCAGGGCTCAGTTGGAAGGGACAAACGTGAAGGTCGTTGAAATTGCTCCGCCCACGGTAGAAACCGCCTTACACAGGGAGCGGGAGGACCCCGACGACAACAAGAAGGGCAGTAACCCCAATGCCTTGACTCTGGACGAATTCGTCTCCGAGGTCAGCAAGTGGCTGAAGAACGGTGATGAGACAGTAGGAGCGGGTATGGCTGTGGATCTAATAAAGCAGTGGGATGATTCAATGGGGAGCGTGTTCAGAAAGCTGAGAAAGTAAAGATCTACTGAGCTCACGCTTGGTCATATTCCAGACGCGCTGGTCATTACCGCGAAGGCATTCTTAGAATATACGTTTGTCAATAAAGGTCCACATGAGTAGTCTTTCTCTGAAACTCTGGGGCTGAAAAGAGTAAAGATAAGCCTGTCAGGGCATGAATCAGGTAGCAGAACTCCAGTCGCACTATAATCAGAGGAAGAGCATTCCTGATGCTGATCGTAGTGAGTAAGAAGGATGAAGAAGGGCAGAGACGATGTGAGCGAAGGGGAAGTAAAAACCCACATCTCCTGATTGACAAAGCTTCAACCGGGCCGCCTGCTGTTTTCTGAGAAGATGCAGAACGCTCTCGGGGTAAGGCAGGTAGATGTCGCTTGCAGTCTGCCATGAGATTGTACACTTACTTAGGGTTGCGTCAGAAGAATTCAGCCATCTCACGACAAGAAGGTCGAGGCTGGAAAGCAGTCGAGAAACTATGTTCCATCGGATAGCAATACAGATCTTGAGCTTGCAAGTCAGAATACACAAGATAGTTTGCTGATAGTGCTTGCTCCGTGCAGAATCACTCATCATACTCATGCGGGACCCCCTGTAACTGGTATTCTTGGCCACGACAACCGTATCATCAAGGAAGTAGAGTTTGGTGTTACAGGTCAAGCGGCCTGAGAAACATAGATCAAAGAAACAGGCTAACCCCGAGCTCACGATAATGTATGTAGTTAGAAATGTTCAGTAGCGGAATTGAATGTTCAGAATTTTATCTCCGCTGGCCGTGGTTTTTTTTGGGACTCATATGTACGTAGTAAGGTGTACTTTTCAAAGGTCCTCATTGTGAATCTTGTTCAGCCTCTAAATTACGGATTCTCGTTAGGCGTGCAGGAGAAAGCAACGAAAAAAAAGAAGAATAAACCCCTCATACTTTCGATTCTACGATATGAGCTATCAACAGAGCTCGTTGAAGTAGGTATTCAACAAACTATTTTGGCTTCGACCACTCACTATATCTCAACGATTACCCCTACATTATCTAGATATACGGCAATTAACTTAGTAAACCCAGTGCAGGCGCGGTAACGCTCGAGCTATGGACGGCCGCGGTGCGGTGAAGTGCCTCGCTGTCAAAAACGCCAAACGCCAAACGCCTAGGAAGATCGGTGATTTAGTGGTCGAACGAAACTGGGGCTGTTCGGCCATCATTATTTACATACTTCACTGAAACGTGGCCTTGGGTGGCTTGAACACCACTGCGGCCCGCAGTGCAGCTTACACGAGCCCGCACAGAAGCCCGCATACCCGCGGTCCCACCTACGCTCCATACCCAACCCAACTGTAAAGGATCCACCGTAGCCTGCTTCGAGCGTACATACATAATCAGGTAGGTACCTAGGTACCTAAGTAAGCAGGCAGCAGAGAGGCAAGCGAGAAGGTCGACATCAAGTTGTCTACCATCGACCGCCGCGTATGTCTATTCTCATCTTCCACTTCGCCAATGATACCTTAGGCAGGCTCTCGAGAAATGTGATCCTCTCCACTGCCGCACTGACCGTTCAGTGCTATCTACTACCAACCCGCAATAAGTATGCCCAGGATATTCTTCTTATCTGCCATCCTTCTACTACTGTAGAGATATGAGCTGCTATTGCCTTTTCACTTGCCGCCTAGGAACTGTTAGGTACGTCCTACATAATTGGAGACTGGAGTTATGTTTCACCACATCTCGGCCTTACTCTTAATACGACATACACGTCCCGACCGCGACCGGCAAGCATCGCGTCGTTTATCCTCGATATCAGTAGCGCCACTGACGGAAGGCGTACTAGGTAGTAAGCTATTTCTTACCTCCGCATGGTATCGGACGCTCAACCAAGATGATTCATAGGGTTGCATCAAAGCCAGCCATCAACCTCCTGCACATTCGTAGCTATCTCTCTACCGCAGTAGCTAACAAGTTGCAAGTAGATTTCTGTGATCCAAACATGAGTTGTTGCTACTATTAATAGCATCCGGCCGACTACTACATAGAACTAATGGTTGCCTCACGTATCACGTGACGACCTAGAACGCTACAAGAGAGGACGCCACAAGCTGGGCCGAAAGTATGCGAGTGTCTAACAGCTATTGACAAAGTAACCTACCTAGGTAATTAGAAAAAGAGGTATTCTAAGGCGGTAACACCTGCGAACAGCCCAATTCGACCAGACATTGAGCTACGTGAGCCGCTGACGGCTCGAAACAGTAGGCGCCCAGCTGCGAGCCTTCTGCAAACCTGCTGCCAAGTACTAACTACTTCAGTTAGACTGATGTTCACATCGTATAAGCGCTCATTTACTAGCACGTTACGTGAATGCTGAGGATGCCACTTAATTTGGCCAGAATCTCTGTATATTGAGCATGCTTCAGGCTTTAGTACCTATGCTAAGCAGTGCTGATTAGACGTCAATCACCAATAACTCGGGGTCTTATACAGCTCCGTAGGCCGTTGCTGGGCTTTAGTAGCTACCCTATGTATGCTCCAAGCCTCGTTCGGAATCTGTCATCGAAGTAGTCATATCGAATACAATACATTCCCTGCAAGTTATCCCACAGAGGCTCTCCTGTCAAGGTGTAGGCACAGTAACTTGTGGTCAGTCATGTTAGCAGTTCTGTTGAAGGTATCGCGAACCGGGGTACTTCGGGAGTATATTAATGATTAAGTCTATCAGTGTGAAAATCAGATGGACATTGACGCATCAAGGTCACCAATCCTATTGCTGTTCTCCTGTCCGGCTCAGTCTGAAGTATCTATGACTGAGGAGACATCTAACAAGCTACCGAGGCTATTTGGGCTGAATACCCGTATCAAAGAACTCGGAGCTTTGCGTATGGGGTTTCTGGCTCGCGGAAGATCCTCTCTATGGCCCTTGGGGTCTTGAATTCTTCCGGCAGCTCTAGGAATTCTAGATTCATGATTAGAAGTACGACTATGATACGGAATTCCATTGTTGCGAGCTTGCGGCCTATATTCGTCAAGACCGTTAGCGAGCAGTCTTGTGCACTTGATAGCAACTGCATGATAGAGTATGCTTATTTACACAGGGTGGTCTGCGAAACCTCGGGTCCGTAGGGTAGAGAGATGCTGAATGTGAACTTACCAGAGCAGCCGCGGTAACCACCTCCAAACGCGAGTTGCGGCAACGCGTAAGCATTGAATTTCTCCTTTCCAGTTTCTTGGCTCTTCTCAAGCCACCTTTCCGGGTCGAAGAGATGTAGGTGAAGACCGGCTCTGCCTTGGAACCCTTCGCCACGCTTGGCGTTGGCAGATTGACTACTCTTGCTGTGTTTCAGTTCGTCGACTGCAGCAGGCGGTCTGTTGATGTGATAATTCATGAATATCTCGGCCCCCTTCGGTACTTTGCAACCGAGAATCTCGGTGTCTACTATTGCTTGCCGGAGGTTGGCTTTAGCAGTACCTGCTAAGCGCATGCTCTCCTCACATGCAGCGTCGAGATAGGGAATGTCGGTTCCAAGGATATCTTCCACCGACGGCGGGGCTGACCCAGGGAAAGCGTCGAGCAGGGCAAAGCGCAAGCGATTCTGGACAGCTGGATAGGCTTCCATAAACCGAACAAACCAGGTCAAAGTGTTGGCGGTGGAGTCATGACCCTAGTGTAGTCCATCATATCAGCCAGCTAGTCGCAGATAAGAAACGGGGTACACATACTCCGACAAGCATAACGAACATCTCATCTAACATATTTTGATCCTTAACCGGATCACTGGGATCTTTTCCAGCTTTCTTCGCTTCGACTACTTGACGACGAAGAACCAAGTCCATCATGCAAGTGTCAACATCACCGGGCTCCAGCGATCCGGACTCTAGACGCTGAAAACGGTCAACAGCATCCTTCATGGCTTTGCCGATTTCCGCCGTCACGGTTGCTCTAAACTTGCGATAGCGCGGGGTGTAAGTCTCAAGTTTCTGCGCCCATTTTGGTACAGGGCTGTTAGAATTGCGGGCGATCGTCTGGCTGATGTAGGTAACCTCTTCCTTAATAAAGGTACCGCGTGGTAAGGTTGATTCATCCGAGTCGCTCTGCGGGCTGTCAAGCTGTCGTTTTAGTTTGTGGATTTCATATCTCGTAATGCCGGGCTCATCCCCTACTATAGCCACCCAAATGGCGTCTAGGGCGGCATTCTTGAGGTCTTCTAACACATTGAATGGCTTGTCCTTGTAGACTGTAGTGGCCTTGAGCCGCCAAAGATCTAACAGCTCGAGAGTCGCGTTATAGATATTTGGCGCCGCAGTCTTCCGTAAGAACTCGGCGCTCATAACGTCGGCCCATACGCGCTTCTGAGAACGTAGCTCTGGGGTGGTGTATTGGCTGATAGATGCTTTGGGAAACATAGGAGAAAATATATCCAGTGCCATGGGGGCTTTATCGAACTCCTTGTTGCGCCGGACTATAATATCCTCAATCTCACGGGGATCCTCTAAAACAATCAAAGGCTTGCGAATAGCAGGAAAAAGAAATTGGGCAATCGGGGTTCCCAACTTCTGCGTGGTGACCATAAAGATAGAATTGGAGTACTCCTTAGTCTCCTGGATAATGGGAACGAGATCAGGGATGTCGCCGGCGGCGCGGTTCGCGGATGCCTCGTTGTAGGGTATGCCTGGGTACGGCTTCGGATAGAGCTTGCGGAAAGCCATGATCGTGATAATAGTAGCAAGCAGTATAGAGATAGCCGGAAGCAACATGCTATACGGCGCAAGTATGCAGTGTGTTTCAGTCATGAAGCACAGAGTGGTGATGCGCGGGGTTGTGGCACGAGGTGTGTTAATCTCAGCCTCCCTGGCAACAAAAGATTTAAAAATTATGATTGAGTAGCTAAGTGTTTGATGTCTAGACTGAATAATTAGACATTACACGTATTAAGGGATGGTCAAATAAGTAAGCTTCAATGACTAGAGCAAGCTCTACTGATGTTACATCAGTCATTTTATCAGATACGAATACGAAATATGAAATATCCGAATTTATAATACAGAGCCAGTTGACAGTTGCAGCAAACGAGAGGACGCCCTGGTGTCGCTAGAAGCACCATTGGGGTTAATGGCACGCACATGAGGCCTGCAGGGGTTTCCGTTTTCATGCAGGGAAGACTGTGGCTGAAGATGCAACCCAATGAGGGATCAGCAACGGCGAGACGTGCCATGTACTAGCCTGTCCAGCCCTTTATAAAACTGTGTGCGTCCCCGCACCATGCCATGCCGTGCCTGAAGCTGACCACCTGCATGGGGCGCGGCATAGTTGAGGGGACTTGCCGAAGTTATGACGTAGCATACGAGAATCTGTTGATCTAAATCCTCCGGGCGCTTCTCAAAATAGACACAAGGCTGTGTACTTTGGTATTTTGAGCCTCTGGCACTGTGGATAGCCGAGTTTAGTCTTGTCAGCGATCCGAGTTATAGAGTCGGTAGGGTTGAGTAACATAACAATATTCTAGTTTGTTAACATTAGTGAAGTCTATTCCTGTTTCGGAGACGGTGCGCCAGGATAAACAAAACCAGCCATTGTTACATCGATTCTATATGCTTTGGATAGAGAGTGGTTATAGTAGAATCATACCAAGCAGGAACCTCAAGCCTACATTATCATAAAGGATGGGAAGTGAATCCAACCCCCATATGAGAATGCGTTTCACATATATAAAACAAGTCACCCGCTATTCAGTCTAAATTATTACATTCAACTTTGATAAATTCAAGACGTCACCTTGGAGTTCAACATTTAGATATTGTTAATTCTTAACATCATGTCGAAATACTTCACGATTCCGATGGAATCCTGGCTTTTGCTTCCTCCTGCCCTTTGGATATTGTTTTCAATCATCCGGTTATTTTATTTTCTCCTCACTTATTACTGCACTACGAATCTAAAAGCCGTACCTGGGCCTGTTACGCAAGCCCCCGTAGAATTCACCAAGTATGACTGGCCTATCCTGCGATCTGCTGTATGGTTCTTTCGCCGCAGGGGCGACTTTTTAGTGGAGGGAATTAGAGCATCAGCCACTGGTAACTTCAGCTTCTACGTTGGAGAGAAGCACGTCGTATGTATCAGTGGTTTCCAGGGCCGGAAAACATTCTTTGAAAGCAAAGACCTCAATTTGGCAGCGGGGTATGTTCAGTTGCGCGCATACTAGCTGAAGAATGAATTGCTGACAGTTTACGAATGATAATGCCCACAGATTTGTCGAGCTCTTAGCTGGAATTCCGTCCTCCGGTAATCCAACTGGGGAAGAATCATGGGCTCGGCGTTTCAAAAAGCAGATCGTCAACCTCTCACATCAGACATTTTTGTTGCGTGGACTTCGAAATTGGACTGCTGACATCTAAGAAATGTGCGAGGAGCTCGGAGGTAGACCACCACTCATTAACTCGTGAGTAAATGAATCAATTTTTAAACAGCATATAGTTAAATGAGTCACTAATTCTACCTATACTTCAATTTGGACAGAGACGGGTGGAACGTGGTTGATCCCTTCGATAGGATGTATGAGCTTATCTATAAGTTGACTACGAGGCTTGTAGGCTCAACTGAAATAGCCGAGGATCGTGAGCTACTGCGATGGTCACTTTCCGTCTTTGAACGGCTAGAGCGGAGTGGTAGCACTGCTCGCATTGTCTTTCCTTGGTTAATCACTTTTAACTATATTGCTAGCCTCGCTCTTGGTGCTAGGCTCTACATCGCCCTGCTAAGAGTAATTCAAAAGCGAAATGGGCGCAAGCACAACGAAGATGCTGTAGGTTATCTACTTAAAGACGGATGGGACCCGGAAGAAATCGTCAAGGTAAGTCTGATTTATTCCACCCACGGCCAACGCCACCGTGCTAATAAGCAGTTTCAAATGGCTGCGCTCTGGGCTGGTATACTGAGTACAGCTGCCAACGCATCATGGCTACTGGTAATCTTGGCGTCAAATCCGGAGTCCAAGGAAGTCTGTGTGCGTGAAATCGATACAGTAATAGCTAGGCACGGGGTTGGTCGGGGTCAATCCCCTCTAGACGTTCTCAAAGAACTATCCCTTGAAACATGGGAAAGCGAGTTCCCTCAATTGGATAGTTGCCTTCGTGAGGGCATCCGGCTCGCTACACCGGGAACTGCTTTTCGCAAGAACATCAGTGGTAAGGACATTGTCATTGGCAACACAGGCGAGGTGATTCCAAATGGATCATTCGCAGCCTACATCATGGATGACGTCCATTTGAATCCGGGAATATACCCACAACCATTACGCTACGACCCAAGCCGTTTCACTGAGTTGGACGATGCCTCAAAACTACGGCAGCCTTACAATTACCTTGGATGGGGTGCAGGGCGCCATTTATGCGGTATGTGTCAAGAACTATATTATTCGTGGTGACTGGAGCGGCTTACTGTCAGCAAATTAGTCGGCACCAGAGTCGCGAAGCTCGAAATAACGATGATCATGGCGCATATGCTTGCTTGCTTTGATTTCGAGCTTTCGGACAAACGTGGAAACCCAAATCATACAAATCCGACCTTGCCCAGTAGAAACTGGCATAAGGCAGGGAAGCCAACTGTGCCCATTTATTTGAGATACAAACCCCGGCGAGGTTCATAGATACCTAGGCAGTACACTGAAGTGAACCCCATGGGACAGCTCCCACATATTGGAGTCAGCTTTCAGGAGATAGTCACCACCCACACCCCCCGAAGCCTTCAAAGCATTTGTATCATTTAATCAATTTGGAGAGTCTGGCGATCATGTGGAAAGAAGCGTTTTATTATTGAGCTTTGCAACTTCATCGCGTGTCTATCTCCTTATTACCTAGAGGTCTTTTTCTAGCCCCCCTTTATACTCTTCTCACTAGCTAAGCCCTCTGCCCTGGTTGACTAAGTCATACTGGTCCACCCACACCACTTCAACATGGAGATTGAGGTGGTGGGAAACTAACATAGATGAAGGTAGTGTCGTCTATGCACATTTCTACTTAGGGACTTGAAACTGTCTGTGACACTTACCTTACCATCAACTGTCATACCTATAATCAAAGCACTTGCTCTATTTATCGCACTGCGGTGAGACCATACACCATTCAGACTGCAAGAACAGAGTTTGCGAAATGTAATACTTTATGATAAGAGGCTAAGCTATTCAGTGATTGCCTTGCTTCAGTATAAAACGACCGTGACAAGTTAACTAGGTTTGATTATGTTCAGCTTCTACATCAACGTTCTCCTGATGTATAGACTGTCACGAAGCCATTATGAGGTCACAATAAAGAGACCTGCTGTATATAATTTCGACTATAGGCACGAAAGACTTCATGAGCCTCAGGCAACAGCAAGTGCCATAATCTACTCACATAGGTGCAGTCCTGACATAGACTATTATTTGGTTTTATAGAAGGCTTAAACTTATGCTAAGAAGCAATACAGACCAAATGCGAAACTATACTACTTAGATGCTGTTCAACAAAGGAAGTAGAGCGCGGTAGAGAGAACTATTTGGTTATATCAGCTAAAAGTACTGCTATTGAGTGCTTAGCTACGGGCCGAGGATCCGGCTGTAGCCGCCGCACGGCCTTGATGTGAGAAAGCGGGAGATGAGCTGCACTGTACGTTGGTTTTGTGTAACTTACCTGCGCATCATCTGGCCGGATCGTCTGGCCCCCAAGAAGATAGCATTCTTTACTCCATCTCGACATGATAGGTATCTAATACCCTTGAGCTGTAGCATTGGCGGCTACCGGGTATGACATACTACCCACCTTGGTACTTATTAATACCTCGGTACCCAAGTATGTACTCTACGCTTTTCCCTAATAGTGATTGACGTGATAGAGGTTGCTTGGGCTTTGGGCAATACTTCGCCACGCAACGAGGCCCGGGGGATTCCTCTTTACCTTCATGACTGGTTACCGAGGGTCTTAAGATGCTCAAGCCGAGGCTATCGAAGAAAAACTACGGACTACCACCCCACATTAAGCTCGATTAAGTAGTATAGGTGGTATAAGAGAGGGTCTGTAGTTTTTCTTCGATAGCCTCGCAAGCATCTCAGCACAAGCTGTCCTCTTGCCACCCCACATTCACATTCGGATGCCTCATGACCAAACAAGGTGGCTGATGATTTAATTGGTCATACTCTGCCACAAATTATCGGGTTGGGATGTACTGTAGGTGGATATTATCAGAACGAAGGGTCAAAGCTAGATGACTGTTACACGTAGCCTGCCTTACTTGTTTTCCATACACACCATGCTGGTCATTCTGTCATTTCGTTTGGAGCACAGCCATTGCCATACACACACTGGACAAGGCGAAACCCCTAAAATATAATGATAACACTCACGACGATATCGAAAGCCCCTATCGACTCTGTGTGGGTGCCATCGCGTGCTAACAGTTCGATAACCAACATGTATACCTCGTTTGTCGGATTTCAGATGCGCTGAAGCACAAAACTAAAGATTGCACAAGATAAACGTTCATCGATCACAAATTTCCTGCCGGCGTCTGGCGGATCCAGAGCTCGAACGCCAACAGTATGACACCCAATAAAGGCAGTATCCTATTACCCTACATTCAAATCACCGGTGCCCAGATGGCCTTAGCCATTGTTTCCTCCATCATCGGCTTCTTCATCATCTCTTTTCTGTTCAATCGTATCAGAATCCTTTACCGCGCACTCAATTTTGCGATCCAGCTCCTCTGTATCTCGATCCCAAGTACGTGGACATCCTCTTTATTGCGTTCGCTAGCTAAGATCCCTCTGAAGAGCATCCTTATTATCACTAGATATTGGCAGACTGTTATGGCACGTTTCAACAGCACGCATGTCATTAAGCAGTATCGGGAATTATGGTGGCGTGGGGCGGGTCAACTGTTCTGTCATTACGCAGACCAATCACCCAAGGGACCGTGGTTGCGCCGGCATACAATCGTGAAGTGTAGAATGAGTTCGTGACCTAAGACCATAGATCAAATACTGGTTATAAGTCGACAATAAAAATTATACCTCCCATCTGGCAGTTACATCATCTTGCGTAGTCCTCTGTGTCGCTAATATGGAGGGCCCGATAGACATGCAGGCTACGTCCATGCAGAATTGATATCGCACAATTTCTTTGCGCCCAGCCAGTAAGACTTGCATCATAGAGCATTTATCCTCACCCCTCACTCATGGCAGTTAAAGCTATGACTCTCGCTTAGCCCAACCACCTGTCGGTACTCAATGACATGCATCGCGTATGGTTCAACATTCCTGTCATCTCCAATAGAAGCTTTTAGTATATTATAGATCGAGAAGAAAACTCGTTATTACCACAGCGCCCCCAGAAGGACTGGTCGTTGTTCCACGACTCCTTCCATTAGTGTCTTCATCTTCATATGCGTCTTCTACTGCACTATCAAGCGCTAGCAGTTCAAAGCATGGCTTCACCTTACGGCGGCGTCGATCTCAGCACCATACCGGCAGCGAACCCTCCGCCTGGAGTTGTGCCAAATTTCGTCAATCCGCCATCGCAAGCTGAACTCCCCAAGATTTTCATCTACGTGACATTACCGTTGATGGTAGTCTTCTTGGGTTTGCGTATCTATACTCGAATCAAATATACAAGACTTGGCCTTGATGACGGTGAATATCTTGTTACATAACATGTGTCGATTAATTGTACTAACATAGATACTTTTTCAGGTCTCTGTGTTCTTTCCGCAGTTAGTTAAGCTTAGTTTCAATGTTCTTTTTGACTTTAACTTACTCGAGTTACGCAGATCGCCATAATCGCACACATCGTGCTCTCCCTTGAAGGCAAGTGGGCAAATGAAGGCCATATTCTCATATTCGTTTCGTTCTAATCACGTTTTACCTACAGTCATAGATCATCCTGCAGGGCCGCATATGTGGGATATACCTCTGAGTAAGGTCACCGTTGACTACGCACAGGTATTCACTCCTGTACCAAAGCCGCCTCATCGAAGTGTGGACACCTAATACATGTTGTTAGTTTACCGTCGTGCTGGCAAATATGTATTTCGTCGCCGCGCTCTTCATTAAGACATCAATTCTGACCCTTTATTCGCGAATCTTCCGGCCATCAGACCTTATAAACCTTCTTATATGGATTTGCATGGTTCTCGTTGTGTTGTTCTATGTCATTTCTATCATTGTATTTACCGCATCGTGCGTTCCACGTTGGGAAGATTATAAAACTGGTGGCTGGCTCTCACCAATCTATGCCGAGCGATGCTACAATACAGACGGACGCGTTACTATAGCAGCAGGTGCTGTTGGGACTTTTATTGATGTATACATCCTCGTTCTACCAGCAGTATTTCTCTCCAGGCTCAATACAACTACCAGGCGGAAGGCCGGCCTCTTGGCGATCTTTGCTGTCGGAACTGCGTACGTACTCTATCGTCTAAGTTGCTCCGTTCGTCATGGCTAAGCATCTCAAGGGCACTTGCATTCTCGATTGCTGGCACTTACTACAGGTCAAAGATCGTCTCTTCGGAAAATCAAGACTTATCATGGAATACTATGCCCATCTACGCCACTAAGTCAGCCTAAAAGCATATTTGAATCCACCAAATGCCTCAGTTTCTAACTTTTACATAGCGTTGGCGAGATCAACGTGGGTATAATGTCCAGTTGCATGCCGGTAATCTTCGTTCTTTTCAGGAGCTTCACAACCTGGTCTGTCTCCTGGGTAAGTAGACTCCGATCTGTAACGAGCCGAGCTAGGAAACAAAATCACTCCGCAGAGTCTGGAGATATCCAGCTGCTTCATTATAACAACATGGACGAAAGTAGCTTGCCGACGCCGCCTAAGGGAGCCCTCACGGGACTGAGATCCTTCATGCGCAACTTCAATCGCACCAACCCAGCCAAGACACAGCTAACCAATATGTCCCTGACATATGCGAGTGCTGATTACGACTACCACGCCCAGTTAAAACAACAGGCTTCGAATCAGCACAAACCCTCCACAGGTGGTGGTTCTTAGCTACTGTTTTGGCGTTTTACAGAGTGATTCTGAAAGCCGTTGATTCAGGCTAGAGAGCTGCGCATTCTCACTTGGTCTAAACCAAATCATGCCTTAACCTTCCCCGTGTGTAAGCTAGAAGGCACCTTACCAGGATGCAGTGGAATCATGGATAAAGTCGCTCTATATTTAAAGATTCTCTTTAGTGATCATACTCAGCCATGAATGAAACGCCCCGTGTTCTTCTCTAAGAGAAATTTGATAACATCTGCAGTTCATAGTTCAAAATCTTTCATACAGTTTTCTCAGGGTTTTGATTCCATGACCTTACGTAGAGGGGAAACTGTGAGGTCTATGGTCCAAAGGACAGCTAACTACAGTCTAGTCCTATCGCATGCGTTCCTGTGGGAATATTTGCTCAAACCCAACACCTGCCACTACAGTGAACGAGCGCACCATTGCCACGTAGCAATCAATTCGACTGTGATGTTGTTTTCCCACGCCGCTTTTGCTGAGGCCGGCTCACGGCACAGCGCGGCGTTCGTATTCACTGTAAGGTACTCCCTATGCAATGATTTGGGGAGTACTTTGTAAGTATAGGATGAATTAGGTAGAGCGTTTTCGATACCCTCACAGGTACACACAGAAAAGCAGGTTTTTAGTACCTAACTGGTAATTGCCAGCCAATCATAAAGACTGGGCGCCCCTTGTCAATGAGTTTCCGTGGTTACACAGCAGCCGCCGAACGATCTTGGCTCCAGCGTTCAACACAGCCAAAACAAGCTAAACAATTGCCTTTAATTGATTTGAGCTGGAATTTCGAATTGTTTGACTGATTTGGCTAGTTTTCGTGATTGACTTGGCTCAACTAATTGCAATTAATTGCCAGTTAACTGCCAATTAACTGCTATTTTTAGAACTGCGGCCTAGAGACCTTCCATACAGCCATGTAGCCATGTAGCCATACAGCCATATAGCCATACAGCTGTACAGCTATATCTCAACGCGCGGCCAACGCGGTCAACGCGGTCAACGTGGTCAACGCGATAGCTGGCGAAACAGGTAATCTTAGGTGTGGAGGTGGTGGATAGGTAGGGGTCCATAGGTAGGGGTCCGTAGGTTTATACCTAGGTAGATAAGGGCATATTAGTCAGCCGAACTTTTAAGTCAATAGCTAACCTTTTCTCATCGGAAAACCTCTGTAAAAATCAGAAAAAATTAAAAGAAATTAATTGGTTAATTGTCAATCAGTCAAAAAAAAATAAAAAACTCGTGATTAAGTTGGCAAATAAAAATAAATCGTTGTTTTGGCTTAGTTGGGCTAATTAATTGCCAATCAATCAAAATAATACTTGGGCTGTGTTGAACGCTGCTTGGCTCCCAGCTTTCATATGCGGAGATTGATGGTCTAAAATCTCCATGTGCTTGAACAGCTGAATACAGCGTGAACCATTCACGACCTGTAGTAGAAGCTTCCCATATAGGAAAGATGCTGATATTGTTTGCCAGCCTGCCTACACCCCAGCATAGCGCTTTTCGGTCTGACAGCAGTCCTAATTGAGGCCTTTACCGTCGGTGATGATCAGTTTACACTGTAACATTTGTTTTGACCCCAACCTACGTAATTATGCACGATTGTGTGAACGTAAACGACAACACTGATAAGCCTACCTAACGTCACAGTCCTAATGATTAAGGAACGCACATGATGGAGTAAACCCTCCAGAGTCGTAACAGGGCGCAGAACGGTGCCGCCCAAAAACTAATGACGGCGAAGATGACTGCATGGCTTCATCACCGGTGCATTTACCCTCTTCCGAAGCAAATCGCTTGGCGACTGTCCTACGCGAGTATTTTCGACGAATCCAATCGAGTAGGGGTTAATAACGGAACGCAGACTGCATAATAAGGGATGACTGTGCCAAGCCTTAGAGGGCAAGCATGGAAAATTGCACAGAAGATGATCACCCGAGACCTACAGTATATGTCAGCTGGCTGGGTAGATTATTATGCAGTAATCTCTAACTTCGTACCACTACAACGGTGATAAAAGGCTTGATCGCAGGGGCGACCGCAATGCGTTCAAAATACACCCGGTGTATGCGGAGGCAGACGGGTTAATTGCATCTGGACAAATTACGGGACCTTGAATGTTATGACCAAACCGAATCAACAGGCTAAACTTCCCATTGACAGGTCGGCGGTAATGGACCTTGGCTAAGTGATGTGCTGTATTTTGATCAATCCACTGGCCTCCATTGACCGGCATTGAGACGTCGCAGAAGGAGCGTAGCCGCGAGTTCATCGATTTTTCCTTTCATTCGAAGAAGCCTAATTAACGCTCTGTTCCCTAGCACCTCTTTCAACTATAGTTCATGATATTGCCTACATACACTCTTTCCTCGTCGTCATGGATCAGTCACTTCATAAAAGGCACATCGGCGTCTCATTTATGAACCTCAACTGCTATGGGATTATGAACACTTCAAAATACCAAGCGACATTCATCTCGTACCCTCTCGGGCTTATACGTTCACTTGCACAGCTGCTCGGGCTCCGCCAGGTTGAGAGGGTCAAGATTCTAAACGAATTCAACGGGTTGATTCGCGCAGGTGATATGCTACTTGTTCTCGGACGACCGGGTAGCGGATGTTCTACATTTTTGAAGGCTTTGGCTGGCGATACTGAGGGTCTAACATTGGAGCCTGAAACTTCAATCAATTATCAAGGTTACATCTAAAGTCCCTATGTGAGCAATGAACTAGGAATTAACTGTTAGTAGGAATGCGCTCTCACCAAGGACATCGTGCTTACAGAGAAGATGCATTGTATCTCGCTGAACTCGATGTCCATCTCCCTGAATTGACCGTGAAGCAAACCCTTGAGTTTGCGGCATCTACTAGACAACAAGATCAAAGTTCATTTGCGACTCGGGCGTATAGCGTCGCGGCACAATTTGAACTGAACCAGGCACTCGATACTAAGGTAGGCAACGCGATGATCCGAGGCGTGAGTGGTGGAGAGAAGCGTAGAACCAGCATCGCCGAAGCGTTTCTAGGCGGTGCTCAGTTGCAATGCTGGGATAATAGTACGCGTGGGTTAGACAGCGGAACCGCGTATAGATTCATCCAGATGTTGAGAGCATCGACCATCAAGCAGCAGTCGACAGTAGCATTGACGTTGTACCAAGCGTCAGAGGCCATTTATCAGGTAGGCGTTTTTGGCGAGAATATGTTGTTCATCCATATTAACCTGACTGAGAATCACAGAGTTTTGATAAAGTCATTTTGCTTTACGAAGGGCATCAAATTTACTTTGGGCCCGTGGGGTTGGCAGCAGGCTATTTTATCTCGCTCGGGTTCGTCAAGCACGACCGTGCAACTACCGCAGACTTCTTGACATCCATCACCAACCCATCAGAACGTGTAGTTCGTAATGGGCTGGAAGAGGAAGCGCCTAGATCGCCCACAGAATTCGCGAACGTATGGAAGCGGAGTGATTTGGCAAAATCGCTCGTTGCCGAGATTGAAGAGTTCAATTCGAGGAGCGTTGGCGACTCCTTGACTCGCAACGAAAACAACGGGTAAGTGAAAATAAGTCCGTGGCCAGCTCACGGCCTGGCTGACCATGGCTCTGCAGTATCGCCCCTTCGAAATTCATGCTACCTATCTATTACCAAGCATTTATTTGCACACTGAGGGCTGTTAAGAAGATACAGATGAACCCAGCGCCAACGATCGGCAACGTCATTGCGAACGCGATCTTGGGAGTCATCATAGGTAGTGCGTATTACAATCTGCATGATGATACGAATAGCCTGCAGCAGCGAGCAACATTGATCTTTTTTGCGCTTATTGTGAATTCGTTTTTGCCTGCATATGAGGTTAGTGTGTATGGTCTCCTGACACGAGCTCATATTCCGCCCACAGGCTATTAGCTGTTAGCGTACAAATCTACAGATGACTGACGTATAATATATTATCTAGATTTCCCTCATTTGGGCGGCTCGTCCCGTCGTGGAAAAACATTCCCGATATGCGTTCTATCATCCTTTTACTGACGCGGTTGCCTCAATGCTAACGGAGCTGCCAACTAAGATCGTAGTATCTATCTGCTTTCATTTACCTATCTATTTCCTGGCTAACTTGCGGAGGACTCCATCTGCATTTTTTATTCACTTAGCTTTCATGTTCTTCAACCTCTTGACGATGTCCGTGGTCTTCCGTACGTTTGGTTCCTTATCTCGTACATTAGTCCAGGCAATACCATCGACTGCCGTGTTGTCACTACTATGTTCCATTTACAACGGCTTTATCGTACCGCCAGCCTACATGAAGCCGTGGCTAGCTTGGTTCTGGAGAATCAACCCAGTTGCTTACACGTATGAGAGTCTCATGATTAATGAAGTACGACATTCTTTCCTAAGATTTATCAAGGTGCTAACAGAGATAGCTGGGCAACCGGTCGTTTCCTTGCTCTACCCTAGTACCTGCAGGGCCTTCTTACAGTCAAGTTGATGACTCCGAAAAGAGTTGCCCGGTGGTAGGAAGCGTAGCGGGCCAGAATACCGTCCAGGGCACAAGCTACATATTTTTAAAATATGGGTATATTCCGAGCCATCTTTGGCGGTAAGATACCCGGGAACCCCTTTTGTCTTTCCTATCTCATATATAACATTCTAAATATGCTTGTTGTAGGAATCTGGGAATCATTACTGGATTCACAGTCTTCTTCTGTGCTTTGCATCTTCTTGCTACGGAGTTTATTCCATCCCAAAGGCCTAGGGGCGAGATCTTACTTTTTAAACGACGAGCTAGCCGTAACAGGTCGCCTACACCAGACGAAGAGCTAGGAGTATTGGGATCGTCTGAGAAGGCAGGCGAAAATCAAATCGCCTCTGATGTAAAGGGCAGTTCAACTCTTATGCAGAACCCTCCTATCCCTGACCTTCATCACCACGGCGCCGTGCTTCATTGGAAATCCGTTAATTATACAATAAATTTGAGAAACAAGTCTCGTCAAATACTGAATAATGTTGACGGTTGGGTGAAACCAGGAACACTGACGGCTTTGATGGTTTGTCATTACCCGCTAAATAACCTCGTGCATCCTACTGATGTTCTACCTAGGGAGTAACAGGTGCCGGAAAGACAGCACTTCTGGATACGCTGGCGGATCGAATAACAGACGGCACTGTAACGGGAGATATATACGTCAACGGCAAGCCTCGGGATCAGAGCTTCCGACGACGCATGGGCTACGCCCAGCAAGAAGACATCCATCACCATACTGCCTCCGTTCGCGAAGCGTTACAGTTTAGTGCTCTACTCAGACAACCGAAGGATAGAACAAAGGACGAAAAGTTCGCACTTGTTGAAGATGTGATGCATATGATGGAAATGGACCATTACGCTGACGCAATTGTGGGAGTGCCCGGCGAGGGCCTGAACATTGAGCAGCGTAAACGACTTACAATCGCGATCGAAATGGCTGCGACGCCTGACGTTGTTCTTTTTCTAGGTCAGTCTCGAGGTGTCATCACACAGAGAATTGGCCTTCTTGATCTTAGTCCTTGTCTTACATTGAATTTATAGATGAGCCTACTTCAGGACTGGATAGCCAGACAGCATGGTCTATATGCACTCTCTTAAGGAAGTTGGCTGACGAGGGACAAGCCATTCTCTGCACAATCCACCAACCATCTTCGCAGCTTTTCTCCATGTTTGATCGAGTTCTCTTACTCGGTGCAGGAGGAAACACGCTCTACTTCGGAGACATTGGTTCCGATGCCTCCAGCGTTATCGGGTACTTCGAAGAACACGGTGCTCCAAAATGCCAGAAAGGCGAGAATCCTGCTGAATGGCTGCTGGCTGTGACTCGAAATATCTCAGACGCAGAATCGTCTCAATCTCCTAAAGATTGGCCACAGATATGGCAAACAAGTTGCCATAAGCAAGAAATCTTCCGGGCGATAGAATCACAGGAGAACCAAAGCCCACACGCAGACATTATTTCTCCTAGCCAAGGCCACGAGGAATTCGCAACATCGCTGTTTACCCAGCTTTATCTTGTGACACACCGTGTTTTTGTCGAGCAATGGCGGGACCCGGTCTATTTATACTCCAAAATATGCTTGTGTATCAGTCTAGTGGGTTTTTTCTCTCTCGTCATCCCAATACAAGCCGTACTGATCTAGTTCCAGGCATTGGTCAACGGCATATCCTTCTACAACAACTCGCAAGACATCCAAGGCGTGATCAGTTTATTGTTTTCGTGTTTCTTGATAACTCAGTTGTTCAGCTGCATCAACCAGCTGGTAATCCCGCGCTTTGTAGAGGGGCGCAAGCTCTTCGAGGCTCGAGAACGTCAGTCAAAATCATACAGGTGGTCTGTCCTCATCTCTGCGAACCTTATAGTGGAGTTGACTTGGCAGACCATCATTTCCGTGCCTGTCTTCGCATCGTGGTACTACCCTATCGGACTGTATCGCGATGGCAGTAGCACATATTCGACTACCGAGCGTGGTGCTATCTGTTTTGTCATTATATGGTTCTTCAACCTTTGGGCCAATACGCTGTCACAGTCCTTCGCGGCAGGTATACAGCATGCTGAGACGGTAGTCCAAGCGGCAACACTGTGCTTCTGGTTGTCCCTCGTCTTTTGCGGGTAAGTACTCCTACCACCTCCCACCCCCGAGTTGAAATATTAGTATGGTATTGAGGTGCAGTATATTGTATTGCCTTAAGGAACAAGTCTAGGTACAGTGAGTAAAAGAGATACCTCTTAATATATAGTAAGTGTATGTGGGGCGTAGGTACCCAACCTCCTCAGGCTACCAGCCTCCCTGATTTTCATACTCCCACTCGAACCACACGCATCTTAGTAAGGTTATCACTACTGCTTTTTTTTAACTGTTCTTTGTTATATGTAGAGTTATATATAATCTTAAAACTGTATATCTTTGGCACTTTAATAAAGTAAATCTTTTAGTTTAGCTTATTTAAATAGCTTTAATAACGTTTTAAGTAAACATTTTTTTTTATTTTTTTTGCTGCTGTTTATATTATATTATATTTATGCTAATGTTATTTTTTTATGTTTTTATAAGTATTTAATAAATAAATGTTGTTTGCTAAACAAAACTAATTTTTAGCGCTTAGATTTTATTTTTTAAATCTTTAGCATATTATAGTTTTAAATTAAAATATATTTCTTTATTGTTTTTTTTACTTTAATAATAGCTATAAAAAAAACGTGCTAAATTTTTGTTTTTTATTTATTGTTTATTAAAAAACTATTTAATATATTAAATATATTAATTTTAAAGTTATATTTAATAGTATTTTTTATTTTAGCGAAGTAGTTAAAAATGTTTTAACTTTTAGCGTTTAATATAATATTTATTTAATTAATTTAGTTTTATTTATTATAAAAAAAAATAAGCCGTAAATAAATATAAAGGCTTTATTTATATTATAGTTTAAAGTACTTTAGAATTATAGTTAGTTTGATTAAGGTTTAAAATTGCTATAAATAAACTTTAATTTTATTTTTTAACGTCTTTAGGTTTATTAGCGGTAAGCTAAAGTTTAACGGTGTTTTAGCTATAGTAATAAAGTTAAGAAAAGTATAAATATATTAAGTTTATTAAACTAAGCTTTTTTATAAGCGGTCTTTAAGGTAAAAGCTTTAATGTTGCCAGGGTTTTTTATAAAATAGCTTTTTATAAAGTAAGTTATAAAATATATTAAATAATTGTTAAAAATGGTAGTAATAAATATAGTTATAAGTAGTATTATTAAAATTGTTAAAAAAAAAAGGTTTTAATAGTATAAAAAATGTTAGTATATTTTAATTAAGTAATAAATAAAGGCAATAATAAAGCTAAAGTTTTTTAAAATAAAACGTTATTAAAAAATAAAAGCTTTATTAGTTATAATTATATAAAACTTATAAAAATAATTATATATTTAAAGATATAGTATTTAGTTATGTTAGCGTTAATATTATAGTTTTTTTACTTGTTTTATAAGCGAAAGCTTAAAATATCTCGAAAAATATTAAATTTATTTTTCGGGAGTAGCTTTATTAACTTATTAACGATTTATTTAAAGGTATATATTTATTAAAAGTCTATATTTTTTTGTTAAACTACTTTTTTATAAAAAGCTTGTTATATTAGTATATGTTTTATTTTATTATAAAACTATAAGTTCTTTGCTATTATTATAGCTTTTTAATTATTTTTATAAATAATTATAGCGGTTATATTTTATTTATTAATATTTAGTTTAAATAATAACTGCTGTAGCTATATAGCTTTTTTTGTCGCTTATATTTATTTTATTAGCTTTAATTTATAAAAAAATAAAGTAGTACTTTATTGTTTTTTTAAGCTTTAGCTAATAATTCTGCTGTTTATATTAAAGATATATTTTATTATTAAGCGTTTTATTTAAGTATAATTTGCTTAGTTAATATTAATTTAGCTTATTAAATTTTATAGTTTTTCTTTATAGCATAATTTTAGATTAATAATATTGTGTAGATAATGCAGCACTTATTTAATACTTTTTAGGTGTTTTATTATAAAGTTTTTTATATATTTGCTTAAGTAAAAAACTACGTAAGCAATATCTAGTTTAGTGCTTAATATAGCGTACATAAAGTATTTAATTATTTTAAAATACTAGTAAATATTTTCTTTAAAAGTTTTATATTTATTAACTAATTTAAGGATTTTAATTACTTTTATAAACGTATTTATAGTATAAGCTTTTTATTAACTTAAATCTTTAATAATTTTTTTTAAATAAATTTTTTAGCTAAAAAAAATATAGTTATATTTTTTATTTTTAATGATTATTATTTTAAAGTAGTATAAACAAGGTTTTAAATTTTGTATTTTAAATCTTTTAAATAATGTTTTTTTAATTTTATTAATTTTTGATTTTAAAGGTTTTATTATTAAAAGATTATCTATATAAACGGCAATATAAATGTGTTTTTTAGCGAAAACTCTAACGTTTAAATCTAATAGTTTAAATCTTAGCGTAGCTAAAAAGTTTGTTAACGTTTAATACTAAACTTTAAAAGCTTGTTTTAAACTATATAAAGCTTTATTTAGCTTGCAGACTTTTTTTATATTGTTTTTAAACTTAAGTAGTTATTATATATAAACGTTTTTTTTTATTTTTTTATAAAAAAAAGCAGTTTTTATATTTATTTACTTAATTTTTAAGTTTAGCGCTGCAGCAATAATAAATATAGCTTTATAGCTTATTAGCTTTATTACTAAAGCAAAGATTTTATTATAATCTTCACTTAATATTTATTTAAAGCCTTTAACAATCTAGCATGTTTTATAATAAATGATTTTGCTGTTTAATCCTCTTTTAATCTTGTAAACTTATTTTCCGGTCATTAAATTTTTTTCGGCAAATAATTCATAAAGGTTTTAAGTACGGTTGTTTATAAATAACTAGTATTTAGCACTTATAGCCTTATATTATTATAACCACTTAATATTTTCTTTAGCTTGTTTATAGCTCTTAAGTTTTATTTTAATAATTAATAAAACAAAGAATAACGCCGCAATAACCACTTTAAACTTCGGTATAGCTAACTATAAGCCGTACTTAAATTAATTAAAGCCTTATATTTTAAGCTAAAAATTATAATAATTCTTAAGTACTTTCGGTATAAAGCTGCTTAGTTTTAAGTAAAGCTAATTAAAGTAAAGTGGTGTTAATGGTTATTAATTTATTGGAGATACTAGTAGTGATATTATTGCAACAATATTCTCTACGTAAACATTAAGGCTATATATTTTTAATAGTGTAGCAAGTAATAAGCTTAAAAAAATAGCGTTTTTTTAACTAGTTTTTTTAGCTTTTTTAGCGATTTACTTTTGTTTTTATTTGCTAAACAATAATAATAACTTTTCTCGCTTTTTTATATTATTTTCTGCTTTTTTAAAAATAATGTATAAGTATTTTTTAATAAATATAATATTATGAGCGTTAATAATAATGTGATTATTAAAGCAAAAAACTTTATAGTTATATATATTATTTTTTTTATACTTAATTATTTTATAAAGAATAGTTTTTTTTTTTAGCATATTTAGTTTAGTTTATAGTATATATTTACTACGTGTTTTAAAAATTATTATATTATTAACGTTTAATTTTTTACCGTATTAATTTTAATACGGTGTTATTTTAGTTTTTTTAAGCTATCGTTTATTTTTAATATAAATAGCAGTTTTAATAAATATAAGCTAGAGATTTAAAAATATTTTGTTTTTAGCAGCAGTAACCATTAATAATTATACTAGGTTTTTTAATATATATATAGTTTTTTCGGTTTTTTTGTTTTGCTAATATTAGTTTATAGCAATATATTTAATAATTATTTTTTTTTGAGTATAAAATTAAATAAATTTTTTGTTTATATAGGTGCTTAGTTTATTAAGTATAATAAATCGATATTTCTGCTTAAATTTTTTTTATTTTTTTAGAAAATCTTTAAGTTTTAAAAATTAAAAACTTAGTTTTTATAGTAATTATACCTATACTCTTTTAATAAAGTTATAGTAAATAGTTATTTAGCTTATATAACTGTCGTATTTTTTAAGCGTGTTGTTTAATATGCCGGCTTTATTAAAGTATATTAACTTTAAAAAATAAGTTTTTTTAAAAAGCTTACTTTTATAAAGTTTACTTTATATTTTATTATCGATGCAGGCTTTATATAAACAGTATTTATTTTAAAGTTATAAGCCTTTAGTTATTGTCATTAAGTCTTGTATTTTTTTATTATTTGCGTGCTTAAGTTGTTTATGCTATACTTTTAAAGTAGAGTTAATAAAATAAAAGCGAAAACTATAATTTAGTGTAGTTATTTAAGGCTTAATATTTAATTGTTTAATTATATATAGCCTGCTTAATTTTTTTGCTATTAAAAAAATATATTCTTTAATAACTCTTTAAGCTTTATTTATATAAAATAAAAATTTAGCACTTTTTTTTGCTAATTAAGAAATAAAAACTAAGTTAGCTTTTGTTTTAAACGAGTAAACAATATTTATAATAATAACTATTTTAGTTTTTTTATTAATAATTGTAAAAAACTTAACGGTATTTATTTATTTTAAAGTGATAATAAATTTGCCGATTTTATAAAATAATGCACTTTTATAAAAGCAGAGGTTATAAAACAATATTTTATCGTAGAAGTTATATTAGCTAGTACTATTATTAAACATTATATAAGTTAAAATTTACTTTATTAATTTTTTTGCTTTTTATTTTAGCAAGTTAAAAAAGTTTATTTTAACTAGTGTTTTTCTTAAAGCCGAGTTTAGTAAAACAATAATTATTAAGCTTTTTAATGTTATAGAAAGTGTTGTTTTTAAACTATTATTTTTCTTAAACCTGCTAAACATTTTATTAAAGATTTTAAGTTTACGTGGTAGCGTAATATTTATTTTTTTAATATTGTTTTAAGCCGTTAAAAATATTAAATTTAATAATTTAAATAATAAATTAACTACTAAAGCAGCTATATTTTTATCACTATTTTAAGTTTTTTATTTTTTGTTTTTATTTTTTTTAAACTAATTAAAAGCTAGATTAAGATTAGCTTAGTAATATTTATTAAAAAAATAATTAGTAGTTTTTTTTTCTTTAACAATGTAGTATTTATAGCCGGGGCCATGCTCTTGGTTTTGTTTTTTTCCTTGTTTTTTATAATTATTACTATTATTGTTAAGTTTATATTAATTAAATAATAATGCTGCTTTAATATTTTATTGCTGCGTTATTTTTTTTTTCGTTTTTTTTTAAAGAGTTTTTTATAAGGCGGCATTAAAAGTAACCGCTTTGGTTAGTTTTTCTCCTGTAGCTTTTTTAACGATAAAAATATAGTTGGTTTAAAAAAAAGTGGACTTGAAATTATTGTAGTTGTCACTTAATTTATTGAAGAATTTTATAAAAAAAAAAGGTTTGCTAATAATATATAAGTTAAAGTTAAATTATTTTAATTTTAAGCGAATTAAGCGAAGTTTAGCAGTAAATTAAGAGATAAAGCTTTTTATAGCTAATAAAGTCGCTTTTTATTTAAATAATAAGTTTTAAAAAGCTATGCTTTTAGTAGGTTTTATTTTTTTATTAAATAATTTTTATATATTTGCTGCTATAATTTTTTTACTTTTATTATTAAATTTATTAGCTTATTGTTTAATAAAGTCTTAAACGTTTAAGCTATAGTAACTTTAAATATATTCGATGACCTTTTTTTGTTTTATTTTTTAAGCTTTTTAAACCTTGTATAATTTAGTGCTAGTTAATATATTAAAGATTTCAATAAGCTTTGTTTTTTTTAAGCCTTTAAGTAAGTAGCTAATATATTTTATAACTTGTATATAATTTTTTATATTTTTTTTAAACCTAAAAAAGTTAGCTAGTAAATCAAGGATGGTAATTTTTTTAAGAAAAGTTTTAACTTTAGTTTTATTAATTATTTTAGTATTTAATATAAATAATAGGTTGATATAAGGCGTTGTTGTTATTTAGGGTAAAGTCTTGTAAAGTGATGTTTAATAAAGTAAAACTTAGAGTAAAATCGTTAAAGTTAGAGTTAAAGAATATTTCGATAGTTTTAAGTGTATATTGTTTTGAGTCCGAGATAGTAGTGATGTTAGGTAATGTTAGCTTTAGTAGTTTTAGAGTAGAGGGCCTGGTGATGATTTCGAGGCTAAAGAGATTGATTTTGTCGAGGTTGTTAGGTGTAGATATAGGGGAGACTTTTTTTGGTGAAGGTGATGAGATTGATTTAGGTGAGGAGGTAGGTAAAGAAGGTGTTCTGGGGTAGTAATTGTGATCTGTGAAGTCTTTGTAGAAGAGTTGGAGTTGTTGTTTGTGTTCGAGTTTTCGAGTGAGATGTGGGAAATTTTTTTTGTTGAGGAAACGATAGTGAATAGGTGGGATGAGTGGTTGAGTTCTGAAGTTGTATTTTGGAGCAGTTTTTTGAGCTTTTATAAACGAACTTGGCTTGGAATTTATGTGAGAATTTTGCTTAAATCGGAGTTTTAGAGCTATTTTGCTTTGTTTTTCTGAGTTAATCTTTAGTTGTTAGAGGAACAAAGTTGATAGCGCGTGTTTAAGTTCTTTTAATAATTTATGCGTGATAAAGTAAAATAGTAAGCCGAAATTTAAGTAGTTCTAAAGTATTTTTTAATATAAAAGTCGATAATTTAAACGATAATAATAGTAAAAAGTTAACGCGTATAATTAAACAGATAAAAAAAATATAAATATTTTTATTTTTGTTTAAATAATTAATATTAAATTAGTAGTAAATGCTGTGTTAAAATATATAGCAGGGTAGTTACCACTTTATTATATGCTTTTATTAATCTGCTTTTATTATTTTTTATTTTTTTAGTTTAATAAAAAAAGCAGCAGCTTAAATATTATAAAATAAATAAAGAAAACAATTATATTAATAAATAATAATAAATAATAAAAATAAATTAATTATATAAAAATCATAAGCTTTTAGGCTTATAACTAGTTGAAATATTAATATAGTGTTAAGGTGCAGTATATTATATTGCCTTAAGGAACAAATCTAGGTACAGTAAGTAGAAGAGATACCTCTTAATATATAGTAAGTGTGTGTAGGGCGTAGGTACCCAACCTCCTCAGGCTACCAGCCTCCCTGATTTCCATACCCCGCTCCCCACGCAGGAGCTTCTGCCGCTTCAACGTATATCTCTATGAGGTAAGCTAAAGTGCTCATTAGAGTCCTTATCCCGCCAAACACACTGCCTCGCTTTTGGATCTTCTTATACCGGGTTTCACCCCTCACGTATTTCATCGAAGGTCTCGCGAGCGCTATCCTCGCCAACACGGAAGTTCGATGCTCAAACATTGAAATACTACATATCAAGTTGCCAGCCGACTCTTTGTACCGCAATTGCGGACAGTACTTAGCTGCGTATAGCATGGGCACCGGGGGGTACGTGGCGAACCCTAGTGATACGTCTGACTGTCGATATTGCCCTGTGGGAAACGCCAACGTCATCCTGGAGTCGTTCGGCGCCGTCATTGGACGCCCGTGGACCGATACCGCCATCTTAGGGGCCTACGTTATCTTCAACATTATTGCGATGTACGGCATTTACTGGCTTATCAGAGTGCCTCACAAACCAGCGACGAAGTATACTCGCCGCAGTTAATTTATGTCGAAGACCGCTCGTGAGTGGTTCAGTCATAAGTGTCTTTCGGGATGGGATTATTAAAAGTGAACTGTGTCAAGAAGTCGCTTTATGGCCGGAGGTTTTCTGCATATGAAGTAATGAGGAAAGAAAACCTAACGTTAGCGTTGGACGGAATGGAACGAGGAACAAGTGAAAGGGCTTTAAGGGGTTGGGGGGATCTGTATTTTGTAATAATAGCAGTTACCATAGCACCTTTAATGGCATTAGTAAGATTGGGTGGTGCTGGACGATTGAGACTCCCGACTCCTGCTCCTACCTTATACGCACTCTCCCACCAGATAGGGGATTCTGGACGCCAGAAATCGCTCTTCATCCCAACCCTCAGATTCGGCGGGTGTTCGAAATATGGGTTTACTCCCTCTGGCGGGCTGAGTGCCGGTTCTTTGAGAGCCTCCAGCAGATCATCCATCGATAAAGGAGAGAAGTCTAGATCAGACATTGTGAAATACAACGATGATACAAAGAGGACAACAGTATCGTAACTATAGATATAATTCAATGTTCCCTCGAACGACGTAGAGAGGAGTATAGCCTTGTAACTTATTAGTGACAATTGGATTTAGGCTAATGGTTGAGGAGCGCGATAAACAGCCCATCATTTCCAGAGAGGTACCAACATCATGATGTTAGTACCGGCTTCTCACGTGGGCAACAGTCATCGAAGTAAGTAAATGGTCCTGGCGACCGGGAAGTTCCTGCGGCGCAAATTCAAGGATCAATTGAGTAGCCATAGACACAGGCATTAAGATATAACATGGCACGAAAGGAGAAGCTGTCTTGGAGCGCAAATAAATGCACTCATTTTCCTCGTAACAAACTGAAAAACGACCTCTGCCTGCTGCCGGAGGTCTGTATCTGTCCGGGATAGTGATGACAATGCAATCGATTCTCGCGTTCCTGACCACTCGCCTCGCCTGCCGGGTGATAGAGAGGGGACTTCGCAGGAGAAGGACGTGAATAGGCAATTTCACGTCACAATAGAGGCGAGAGCCCTATTTCATTGTATCATCTGGGTATGTTGATGGCAAGACGAGGTTCGGGTGGCTGAGACTCGACATCGCTCCCTCTACGTAGATGCACTCCGGCTGGACAGCTATAACCCTCCGTATGCAGTCTACGATGTAGAATATCTAACAACAAGAAGTTCTATCACATCTCGCTGGCCTACCACCAGCTATTACCGGTCGGTTCATCTATTGCGGGTGGTGCACGCATGTATCAAGGGAGCAAGATCCTTGGATAGGTACCCAGTACCTAGAATCTGAGTCCCCTGGTCGTCCATGAAGGAACACTGGCACCAACCCTTGAGAGAGATAAGGTTCGGCAGAGTTTATACCATGATTAGTTAACTGGACCGGATCGCTTCCCGTCCCTGGGGATGGTCGTTGGTCGGTCGTGGTCGTGGTCGTGGTCGTTCAGAAGAACACTGCGAAGGTCGTACACCCTTGGAGGTTATATGCGATATGGTCCAGGGTCAAGAGCTAATATGCATTAATACGGCATTTTGAGCTAGTCGGGAGCAGCTGCATGACTAATCATAATGTGCGCTAAACCAGATTTGTCGTGCGCTGCGAAGTGCCAAACCTAGAATCACGCATCACACAACGGACCTTACTCACCTCAGACCGTCCACGCAGCGGCGGGCGGCATCCTAACTGAAGCTTCACGCTCTTATATCAGTCAGGTATCTGGAATCCAACAGTTAACCAAAATAACGGCCGCTCTAACGCCAACTCCAGATGCTCTGGTCAGGCAGGCAAGAAGCAAAATGACCAACAAGACAACCGAGGAAGTAATATGAGACCAGCATCCTCTTATGAACCCCGCCTGATCGATCTGGGTACTGCTTTGGATAAAGTAGAATAACTATACGCCTGATACCATCTCTCTTCTGGGAAAGTAGGAACGAACGGGAAAGCTGCAAATGAGTACCAGCGCCTCCGTTCCCCAGACCCTCTGGGATCTGCAGGTCCCGTTATACATTACGCATGCGAGCGCTCCCAACACGCCTTTTGTGACGGCCGTGCCGCGGTTCAGTTATCTGGCGTTGCTGCTGCCTCGCTTATCCACCTATTTCGGGCTGCCGTGCTCGAGTTTCCACCATGAGGATGTGCTACTGCGGAACTTGGCGGTCGGACTGCTCGTAGATCTTTACCAGCCACGTTTACCGTGGCGCCTGGTTGTGGGAGACGGCGTTAGTTGGGATATCGGAGACACGTTCCTGAATAGTGCCAAAGAGGTTCGTCAACGAAGTCGCCAGCGGCTGCTGCTGCTGCTGATGGACCTAAAAGTCTCTGTATAACAGAGACAACCTAGTCTCTCGAGTACGAAAACTAATCGTAGTTGCTTCTAGGCGGACTTCGTACGTAATGGCAATGCTAAACAAATTATGTCATTGTCCAAAGAAAACACAACAGCGCTTTGGAATGCAGTTCAAGACAGTGAGTCTGACGAGCCCCCAACCCCTCGTCTCTCAAGTCTTCAAGCGATCAACCTCTAATCAGACAAGTTAGATGATTACACATCATTTAACAAGGTGAACTCGCGTCTACTCAACACTTCGCGCGAGCTGAAGAATGTACCGCTTCGTATCTATATCCCGACGTCTCCGAGAGACATGACAAGGGGCAGCAGCAACAACACGGCGGGCGCGTTCAAGGTCATGCAGTCTCTTGTACAACCGCGGATCAACGATCGTAGGTTCACCGTATTTCTGCTTCTTGAGACTGATCTCCCTTCTGCTCTTTGTCTTTACCCACAATCTGGATGGCGATGTCATTACTCAGCTGATAAACGGCATGGGTGTAGGAACCCCGCAGACTGTGGGCGTGGCATTGCGTAATTTGCTGCCCAAGCTGTTCCCAAGCAGCCGGGATCCCGTACTCGCCGCGGCGATCTTGCATGGCGTGCGCGTCCCGTTTCACGCACCCCTTGAGGAACTAATGCGCGAGGCGGCTTACCCAGATGGATGGCTGTGTTTCGTGGTTGTGCCGTTAGACATGTGACCTGCCTCAACTGCAGGACTGTAATCGGATGAAACCGAGACCAGGGTTAGTAGCAGCAACTGCATCTCGGCATAACCTGTCTTTTTCACTAGGGGCCGACAGCACTATGTTAGGAATAGCCAAACGATCGTCGCGACAGTTGACTTAGGCACTACTGTGGTGTATATGGCGATCCTTGAAGAGGATCATCTTTTCGAGCTCGGTCAGTTGCATTTCGGCCCAACTATAGGTCACTAAGGTGGCAACACATCATCAGCGCCTTAACAAACAGGCGTTTGGATTGCCACTCCGAAACAAATATGAACTCATCTGGATGTCCGTCCTAAGCACTCCGAAGACGTGGTACAGTGATTCACGAAGCTGGATTGCAAAAGCGAGAGAAGCCGAGTGTTGACCGAGTTTTCCGCATGTGACGATCGGGTATACCAACATGGTTATAACCGCCCACACCCATGCTGATAGCGGTCAATCTGGTAATCCAAACTTTGACTTCCTCGGATGACCCGAGATCTCGGGGATCGGTAAGTGACTGAGATGAGTAATAAGTGGACCGAAATTCCTCTCGTACTGGTGGTCGTGTACTGTACCTCAGCAAGTTGAAAGTACCTACTCTCTACAACATGTCAACTCTGTATTGACCTATTAAACATTTTTGGTGGGAAAGTCCCTTTCAAAACTAGAAAGAAGTCTACGGTCCCTACCTAGCCTGTAACTGAGGGAGATTAGTAGTAGATGGATGACGTAAGTTTTCTCAAATGCTTATATAAGTAATGTGTATACAGACTTTGCCGTATATTCTGCCGCGATACATCAGGTTAAGGGACTATCTAGTAAGTGAATAAAAGACAGAATTGCTAGTTTATTGACTACGTCACTGTAGGCAGGTAAGACGGACAACCAACCCGCTGCGTATATTGCTCCTACGCTACTCCCGCCTTTCTAGATCAGGTACGACTTGCGAATACAGGCCTACTTGTAATAAGATTGCGCGTATAGCTGGTTCCTCATCCTTGAGGCAGATCAGATACAGCCAAGGTGGATGGGAAACGGAATGAAATTAATTTACCGTATCGAAATCGTTTATGTGAGTCACTCACCGATCTACCTAAATGTATATGTTCCTTCATGTTTTCGTTTTGACACGCTATCCTTAGTAGAGAGCAGAAGCAGATAGCGTAATCCCGCCGAAGATCTACCCAGGTCTCTGATCCTCCTCTATCCAGCTAGCCGGGACAGTGATCGCCCATGCCATCATTCACTCCCCTTGTACACCGAGTAGATAACTATACTGCTGCCATGTGTATCATTGAGTTTCACGCATCGAATTAAGCATGGAACAGGCAAGTGGAGCTTGTCATATTCTCGGACATTAAGGTCGCGTAGTGCGACGTAGGGTGATATAACGTAGTGGTGGTGTAGCGTAGTCAAATGGACTGTCCTGACTGACCTATGTTTATGTAATTCTTCTGGAAAACGCGACAAGAGCTGACTGAGGCATACACTAGCATCAAAATCGACAAGGGGAATTTACACTACGGGTAGAAGAAACACCTAGCGCCAAATACAAGCTCATCAAAGCCCTAGCGGTTCGCGCGAAATGTAGCCTGATTAGAAAAGAGAGGCGATTCTATCATAGCGCGATGTCGGAATGGCGTGAGCATGAAGGCCGGCTCGGCGCTAGGAATTTAGACATCCATGTGTCGACACGAGTCATTGCGCAAGCTGAGATACCTGGCGCAAAGAGCTGAGCGGAATACGTCTCTACTACATACAAGAACTGAACACTAGATTCTTGGCAGTTTTCCCATTTTCAGTTCCCAGACAGCGCCTGCAATCTTAGGTCACCATCTATATTGTACATGTATTACACGTGCTTGTATCTAATATAGCAGCTGAACCATTAGTATTCCTCGTATACGAAGGCATTCCTCACATGGTTGATAGAGAGACCATGAGTACATCTGATACTAGCCTGTCGAGATGTTGATAGATGGCGGACAAACGGAAATGAAGTGAAAGAGTGTAGTGCTTAGTAATACTATATTCCACATACTATTATACTGCACCGTTTCGGCTTTCCCCAGGATCAAAAGCAAAGCCAATCCGGGGATTAAAAACTGCACATTCATCTAACCTAGCACAGAACCAGACGAAGCTCTCTCATGAGTATGGCGTCACAACCATGCGCAACCAATCATCACAAATACCACCGCTTCATACTGAGCAAATAATGTCGGTACACAGCCAACTAGTGAGGTTAGTAGACTGTGTGCCTTACCGTAGCAGACTTCCTAAAAACATACATATTCTGTGGCGCACTTCATAGCGCGATTCCAGCATTTTAGTCGATTGACTACCAAGCAGCCGCCCTTCCCGGCAGAGGACGCACCGTGCCGAGAGACAAAAAAAAGCGTGACAGCCAGCCCAGTCCGGCCCAGCGCAGCAAGCAAGAAGAATGAGTAATCAATCGATCAATCGATCAACCAATCGACAACGCTACCTACAATATGTAGGTATTTCCCGCGCTAGTGTCGATAGTACCATCAAGGTTCTCATTCGTTCGCTGCCACCAGTTCTTGTTTCACCCAAAGCTTGGCTTTAGTAAATAGTATGTAATTATGTACCGTCCCGGTAATGTGCGCGCGCGCGCTCCTGTGTGTCACCCACAACCACGTTTTTCCCTCCCTGTGTCCCACGTTTTCTTGTGCCTTGGACGGGCCGTGCCAAGCTGCCAAAACAGGGCGGAACTGGGGCGGGGCGAGACATACATACGTGCTTGGTTATATATCCTTAGTGCGTGTGTTGCATGTGCCCCTTAAGTAAAATCCTAAAGCTTAAGGCTGTAGGCTTAAGCAAATGTCTGAGATGCAGGAACCAGCAGGAACCAGTAGGAACCAGCAGTTGGTCGCAGATCTTGCTGGAAGTTTTAATTGAAGCAGACGTCATCGAGACAAGGTGTAAAAGAGATGGACCTAAACAAAGTGGTGTAGTGTAAGATTTTTTCTTGATTTTCATCTTCATGATCTACACTCCACGTGCCTTAGTCTCTCGGTATACACAAAACTGGTCAGCTTAGTTGGGTACATAGGTCAATTGGTCTATACACACGTTTTTGTCTTCCCTCTTAAGCAAAAAGCTTTTTGTTTCTACCGTGATGAGCCAACACTGGTAAAAGGTTGTTGGACGTTGCTTCTAAGACTTTCGGTCGTCCAAAGATCCCGAGTGTTCTGACGACCTCTCAGATGGCGTATCCCAAGCCTTGTTTACTCTCTCTCTCTCTCTCATGCCACCCAGCTGGTGGCTTATGTCCATAGTCTGATTATACCTAAGCGGTCTGCTTACTAGGCGGCAAAATATACAAGTTATGCCAAAATACACAAAGGTTGCAAATATGCCTCCAGCGCCACACAAGTCACTATATGTTCCCTTGAAACCGCCTTTCCGGATGATAGCAAGCCATGATGCGTGGCGAGTAGTACCTCGGGATGAAATACAATAAAGAAAAGGTGGTATCTCCTCCGCGGCCTCTGGACACAAGAACCGGCGTAAAACTAAATAAGAGAAGGCCACCCAATACCCAAACGCCAAACGCCCCCATGACTCCGAAGGGCCAAAAGAATGCTGCCGCTCCAGTTCCTCGTCTAACTGCTCCCGGCCTCGATAGCTCGGGAAAAGGCTAAGGTTTTTGATGATCGCTCCAAAAGAATGATAATGTCACAGCCGGCACCATGATTTGCTGAATGATCGCATGCGGCCCGTTCTCGTCTTATGTCATTTTCTTGTTTCTCCGAATAAGGACCTCGTAGGTGCCCATGTCTGTCCTGGTCACACCACCAGGCCAGTAAGTCCTTTCAATATGCATGCGCCGCTAAAGCACGGGACCGAAATAAAGCACAAAGTGCTCGCACAAGGGTATCATGCGCAGTTTTAATAGATCGCAGAAAAGCAATTTGCTGTCCCCTAATTGACTTTGCATCAGCATGGCAAATAATCCGAGATGTCGTGTTGTAGGCAGTCCAGGGGATGAATCTTCCACCAACCGGCCTCTTGTACAATCGATGACCCAGGTCTCCACATTGACTGTAGTCGAAATAGAGATAACGGTTTAATGTAATCTCATCAGAGAGGGTGAAGAAGGCCCACGATAGTAGTTGTTGTTCGGATATATCGGAGGGAGTGCCGCACTACTCGTCACGCTCGAGAAGCTCGAGTCGGCTCTTATGTCCATCTCCTCATGCGAGAACCCCAATTCCGCTGCTAGGCTAATTAGTATGTTCAGGTCTTTCTGGAGGGCACTAGATGGCTGAGCAATCTCCTTGAAGAATGCGATAGTACGAGAAAAGAGGCCGCTCAGAGTCTCCGTGTCGATGAAAGGGCGCAGAGTCTCGTCTTTGTAGCACGCGGCAAGAGTCAACAGATTTCCCCATTGACTGCAAGAGAAAAGTCAGTTAAACGGGCGACGGACGTGTTACGGGGATCCTAACTTACGCATGTGCGGTACCGAAGACGTTGGTGATGATGATACGCTTATCCTTATGTATACCGTGAAATGCGCGAGTGCTTTCGATCAACGCATGGATTGCCAGTCCCGCATGTTCAATTGTCCGAGGATCGTGCATTGGCCTGCCCTTTTCATTGATGCCCATAGGCGACCCATGTTCATTTTGATATGCAGGTGGAGTTTCGGCTTCTCCGTCTAGAATGATCCGCAGAAACGGTCTATAAAGAATGACCTGCGAACCCCAGTACTTGGCACGGAGCCGTGCCGCGAGGATATCATCCGGAAGAGGGTCGTTGTCGTCCCATCTATATTCCGGAGGCACCCACGTATTTCTGGCGCTTTTAAGTACGGCCTGGATTTCGTTGATCTGGCGCTCCATCGTCTGATAATGACCGCTATTGACCTTGTCCTTTGTCGGATCGTACAACAGATTATGCACCCTGTTAAGCTGTTTCCGCAGATACAATTGCGCCAGGTAGCCTTCTGTTACGTACTGAGGAAACCCATGTGCGAAGGCGTACTCCGTATTTGGGTAAGGCATCTGGGATTCATATGCCAATATGCCAGACTGTGGCAACGGCAGTTCCGCCAGGATGTCACTGTCCGAAGTTAGCCAACAATTAATATCGCTCGTGTGAGCATAAGTAAACCGCCTTACCTTTCTAGCTGTAGACATGTCCAGAAAGCAAAGGCTAGCTGATTGTCCCTTCTAGAATGGGGGCTGCAGTTATTCACACTAGAGAGCCGACCAAGACTCCTGTTCAAGTAAAAGTCAGTAGCGTAAGGCGGTGGTCTGGAGTGACGTAAAACTCACGGTCGTAGAACTACTTGCAATTTTCGGCTCGCAGTAGAAATATGTTCCCAGCTCTCTAATACACGGCCCAGTTGACCCTGATATAATCCGGCAAGGATGTGTACATAGACATGCTTCAGGCCAAAACCACCATAATCTGCACCCATGATATCAGATGCAAGCGCGTAATACTCGAGTCCAGGAATTACGTCGAGATTGCGCTTGTGCGTTGATGATGCTCTACCGAAAGGCACGTTATTGCCTTGCAAAGACGACCTGCGGCTCATCATGATGCCGCGATCTGTGTCCTTAGGCGAGGGTAAGCTAGAAGACTGCGAAGGGGGCAACAGCCCTGGAGAGCCTTGGCCAGGAGATGCCAGGATTCCATTGCGTACTACGGGCGAATTACTCGTAAAGCCGTCGGGTTCGTGAACAACATCGGGGATTTTGCCTTTATGGAGGCATATCTTACCCAGAGCGAAGACGAGGAGAACAAGGGCACTTTGAACATTTCGATACGGACGACCCGGCTTTCTGAAGCTCATGACTGGACTCGGCTCGTCGCCTGCTGGAGAGCGCTTGCGCTTATTGCCAATCTCAGACATCGTTGAAGGCGCATTTGTGGGGTGTATGAAACCTGCAGAGTAGCTGCTTGCCTTATTACCACTCGGGGCGTTCGACGATTTGGGTAGCTGATCAAGAAACACCCTGACCATGGCATCGAGCTCCTTGGGGATAAGAATCGGGTGCATATTGAGAATATTGTCCTTAAAGCTTTTCACGTATTTCAAAATCTTGGTTTGATCCCAATCAGGATTCCCATCCGGATTCAAGACACCTCCTTTATAATCAACACCCGGACCGGGAGCTGGGCTCCCAACTTGGCCCCATAACTCGGGGCCGGGGGTCGGGGCCAGCACGTCTGAAGCGTCTTCCCCATCGGTTGTACTCAAGTCTTGCGGCGTGCCTTTATCAGATGTCCGAGCGTCCGATTCATTCCCCTCTCCTCTCCCGAAAAGCCGAAGCACCCCCCTCTGCTGTTCTTCCCGGATCGGGTACTCCTCTACATAGCGGATTTGTTCAGCTTGAAGAATGCGACTAAGCATTTTGTTGATAGACGGCCATTTCAGTAACAAACTAGCGAGAGTTGTATGATTCGGGGGCATTGCTGGTCTCCCCGGGAGAACCATTGGGCCAGGCTCGGCTTCGATATCGTCGTTATCACCCTGCCGCAGCGTCTCGTGAGCCTCATTCAGACTCAAAGGTGGTTCCAAGACACTGGTCAACCCTGGTGTCGACGTCTCTGTCGCCTCTTCCTCGCCTTCGGGAGGAATGTCCCTGCTATCGAGAACAGGTGATTGATGAAGCATAGGCTGGTCATCCTCTTCAATAGATTCAAGTTTCATCTTGGCTGCTTCCGGATTGCCATGCATGGCCAAATTCTCCAGATTAGACACCCGAGTCTCCATTTTATCAAACTTGTCAAATTTGGCACTCATTGAAGACATTTCTTCCTTGAGAAAGCTGAGAATCTCCAGGATATCGGTTGTTGCCTTATCCGGTCTGGTACTGGATTAATATTGGCACACACCAACTTTTCTGACGAACTCAACTTACTGTTTTGCGGGAGGATCTCTATACTTGCACTCCACATTCTTCTCACGACAATTCTTACATGGCTTGGTCTCGTCGCATTTAGCTTTCAGCTGCCTACAATTGTCGCAAGCCTATGATGCCACCATTAGCACTCACCGAAGATACATCAGACACAAAGCATTGGGTATGAACATACTTGCGACGCCCGCTGCGGTTTCCGCTTCGCGCTGGCATTTTGTATCTCCAGCGCGGGATACATCTGCGGGGGGGCCCCGTAGCCGTGAGGGCCTTCATAGTGCGGTGGTGGCTGAGAGACTTGAGGAGGGGGGTGATAGCTTTGGGGTAGAGCTGGGGGCCGGTACAGCGCCGGCGAATGCGGCATCGACGCCCCGTTGTCGAAGTTCATGTGACGGCGAGGATCCTCGGGGGGATGCTGACTGGGATGAGGAGGACCATGTGGCGTCGGAGGAAGTCCGTCGACAGTGTGTCCCGTGGAGCTGGTCCGACGGAGCTGTGGGAGAGCCGGCTCCTCGCCGATGTCGCGCTTCACGATGGGATCTCGCGGGGGGTACGAGGGGTACGGCGGGTGAGCTGGAGAGGGAGGGAGCTGTCGGGGCGTGTCCTGGATCGGAGGATAGAGCTCGTGTTCATGGTGGTGGTGCCGGCGCTCGTCGAGAGGCTGGTGGTGAGCGGGAGGTAGAGACGACTCAGGCGGACGCGAGAAGGAGGGCGGCGGCGGCGGCGGTTGGTGTTGGTGTTGGTGTTGGTACTGGGCCGCCGGCGGTGGGTGATGAGGGCCCCCTGAGACGGGCGGGTGGTGTGGAGGGTTCGGCTGCGGAAGTGACACGCCTTGGCCGTAGGGTTTACTCGACCATGAGGCAGGAGTCGTCAGACGAGGTCGTTTGGTCGGAGGATGCGCGCCAGATTCCATGCTTGGGAGACTGGTGGTTATATTTGCAAGCACCGGTCATACGGATGGCCAAACACAGGCACTGGTCAGCTCGACAACGACGTAACTATGATCAGGGGAGGTGGCCATGGAAAAGAGGACCTGGAAGAGGACGCGTGCGAGGGTCCTCCCGGCCGGGCGAACGAGCGAGCGAACGAGCAAAGGTAGTTGGCCACTCCTCGGTTTGGGATGTGGAGGTCGTGATTTGCGATTTGCGAGTGAAGCCCACTGCGGGCAAGCAAGTACTGGAGTTGTATCTGCCGCAGTACACTGGGTAGCAACAGTATAGGTATACTACCACAGATAGATAGTACGTGAGTACCAGTCGAAGGTAGTATGTAGCACAGGAGGAGGGCGATTATGGTGATGGGCCGGCACAAAACGTATAGTGCGTCGTCGTACGTTGTACGTTTACGGTAGACGGCCGAAGTAGTGTGGTGTAGGCAGTCTACTGGGAGTGACGTGACGTGACGATAATGGAAATAGGTAATGAGAAACAAGCGGACAAGCAGTTGGCCGTGGCAGTGTGTGTGAGTGCGTGTGGTGTGTACTTGATGCTTGTTGCTTGATCCCAGACCCAGACACAAACGGAGATATGGAGTCTCCAGAGCTAGAGCTAGAGACAGAGCCAGGAAATAATTCGACGACGATGTTGCCGACTACTTACACCACGCTAGCGCAGTCGCTCTATTGTAGTCACTCGTCTCTGGCTGTTGGTACTCTCGGGTCGATGCTCTTATCCACACGTTGACGTACCCAGGTATCCCAGGTATTCGAGGTATCGCCGCCCAGGTAAATCGCCGGGCCCCCTGTTGGATGAACACCCTCTGGTACGGTATCACCGTAGCTTAGCCAAGATGTGTACCAGCAGATACCAGCTCGTCCCGCAGCCGTGCTATTGGCCGAAGCAGAGCCCTACTGGACAAAACGAGCTTGTGATATGATATGTACCATGCTCAGGCCTGTGCCTGAGCCCAAGCCAAAGGTGTAGCGCAAAGATCAGCGCACGCGCAGTTGGGCAGGGACAAGGACCACGAGGTGCTCGGCAGCCGAGGGTGGATTACCTCGATATACCAGTGTACCAATATTGTAGTGTATACAGTAGGAGCTTCGCAGTCTCGGTATTAGTGCTAGTAGGCGGCGGGTACCAATAATTTCATCTGTATATGGCGTATACCTCTATCTACTAGTACAGGTGTGTAGAAAGCCCGGGAGGAGCTTCTCTTCTCTGCCTAAGGCCAGCAATTGTATGTGGTGCAGGTATGTGGTGTAGTAGGTATATAATAAAGTCCTATATATATATGCATGCACGTGCGGGCTGTCGAGCTGGAGCCAGCAATATCGTGGCAGATGTGGCTTTCCAAAGCAACGGCAACAGCAACAGCAGCCCAGCGGGTGAGAGTGGAAAAAGAAAGCGACTGTTAGCGATGGGGAGAGATCTATCGTAAACGACACGGGAGACGACAGTAGTCCAGGGTAGTATAGGTACGTAGTGTATACTGTACCACGGCCTAGGGAAGACCAGGGTACTGTGTATGGTACAGTGTAGCTCTCCAAGGATTCTCTACTTTATGTGCCTGTAGTAAAGTACTAGTACACTACAGTTCAAGAAGTCCTCTGTCCACAAGGTAGATAATGTAGGTACGGTTACTACTAATGCTATACCCTGTTACCGAGTCGAAGGCGACTTCTTTCCCATTGCTTCTGGTAACCGTCTTTGCTTGATCCACTCGGAGACCCTCGGTGGAATTTTCATTGATTGAAGAATGATGGCCGAAAAATTTGGTATCTAGCATAATTAGACCTCCTAGTAGGTACTTCGTATAGTATTGTTCGAAGCGAGGAAAACTGTGTGGTCTGTTGTAGCTTAGCTTAGCAATACCAAGTATACTAGGCAAGTATCTAAGGTAAAAGAGGCAACGTAGGGGCATGGAGATGGAGCACGGTAAGTATCATCAACAGGGTAGGCTTCAGCATACATAGTACACCCACTTCCTACGGAGTGGTATACGTACCGACTTGGAGCTAGCTTACACTATCTGGAGACACCAGACAGGGATCTTACACGACCTGGATTGACTACATATGTAGCCAAGAACCCACCAGAGGCCAGGGGTCAGCAGCAGGGATCAACGGTCAGGGATAAGCGGCGGCAGCATGAGGGGTTCGGGCGGCCATCTCGTCGGTACACATACTCTTACCGTTACCACCGCGTCCGCGCTTGGTAAGAGTAGACGAACGGAGTTTCACTGAAAATGGCAGCATATACTGTTTAAAACTGAGGTCAGACGGATTCGAGTAGTTAGCCGTCCCGAGAAGTGGTAGCATCCCATTAGGGGCGCTGGTTCACTTGGTAGTACAATATGGTCAGGTCGACAAGACGCTTTCGTTATCGCCTTCTCTGGTACTTGACATTTGGCCGATGGCAACCTATCTATCCACCCATGCGAACAGAGATGTGCGCTATGTCAGTGGTGTCCAGGCAAGCAGCAAGCGCAGATATTGTGGCATGAGCTGATGCGCATCCTTTCGAAGCCGAGCTCTATTCCGCCCCGTTTTGCATGCTACTCACATGCCCAGTGCCAGCCCTGGACTGGACATGTGAAAAAGAACGTAGTGCAGGATAGGACAGTATAGAACAGGATAGCATATCCATCATTGCCACTCTGCTCGTTTCTCGTGAAGTTGGATGAAAAGCGGTGAGTCACGGTCGAGCGGGATAGGATAGTACGTAGTGAACGCTACGAACGAGTTGAAGCCGACAAAACAGCCCGTCGGGCGTGGGTACGGCGATAGGCACAGCCCCTGGTAATTGGGCACCTACAGGCCTACCTACCAATACCTACTTACATCATACAGTAGCGACGCGTAGTGTACCTACGTAGGAGGAGGTAGGCTCGGTAGGTAGGGTATGTAGTCAGATCGTTGGTGGTCAGCATCGGAAACCTATTGGAACCGTACATAGATCTCCCACGCAGGGAGGCCGAATAGGTAGGTGAATACCCCTACCTGAAGAGTTCCCCATGATGACAGGTCAACATGTCTTAGATATCTGACAACAATGCGAGGAAAGCGTACTGATGACGAACAGCCGTACTGGCAGTCTACAGTAGCGAGCACATCTGTTAGCGCTGCTGCTAAACAGGTTACACCGGCAACTTTGTACTCCGAGGGCAGTCTGTTTCCATTTGCGTTCTATTTGTTGTTCGAAACACCCCATTCTCTGTTATGCTCGTGTATTATCGGGGTGTTCCTTGTAAACTGGTTCCCAGGGCGAGCAATGAGGCGAGTACTAAGTTAGTTCGAGGGCAGTTTATGTAACATAAAGTTGTTCCAGACATCGACTAACTCACTCGCTAGCGACTTTCTCCGTAAGTAGGCCAATCCGTACATGACAGTGCACGGATTGCCTATATTAGGTAAGTAGCGGCCTGTCTCGCAGGCGGAGCTGAGCAGATCGTGTGCTTCAACAATTCTACGGTAGCTCCATACTAACTACAGCACGTTAGTCCACGCAGGTTCCGCCACGCTAGCCTTTACCATCCAGCTTAGCTGTGTACTAGGTATACGCATCCACTCTTGACTTAACTACGCAGTACATAAGCTGGGCAAAGAAGTCCCCTGCTTGTATGCAGGAATGCAGTATCTCATCGAGAGAGACCAAGCCCAAAGCTCGGTAACGGGAGATATTGCCTTATCCTAGTTTATCCATATCCGGTGCTTCCCTTCGACCAGACCCGTGGGAAGTCCAAAGTCTTGGCATGACCATCAACCGGTCGCCCAACCAGTTAGCCGTTGCTATTCTGAATTCCGGGGTATACACCGGACAGTGCTGACCGGCGCCTTTTCATTATTAATAGGAGTGCTCAGACGCGTGTACAATAATGCTGGCTACGAACTGCACTGAGGTACGCCTATATCACTATAACACCAACGGAGAGACGAAAGCAGAAGTACGGTAAGCACAAGTGGCGAGACAATACCTCTTTGCCAATGATCGCGAAGGATAGTCTATACAAACGAAGCTTGATTGGAAGGCGACAATATCACTATGAGGGCGTATCTTATTATCCTGGATTCCCAATTATACTCTATCGAGTAAGGGTGATATTTGGCAGACCCAGTTCCTAGTGCTCACAGTGGACTGATGAAGATAAGGGTTCAATCTGGCAAAAGATTTGCATTATGGGTTTTCGGCAAGGCTAGAACAAATACTCACGCTCCCTGTCCATCTCGTGCGGCACTTGTACATATGGAAATATGCGTTGCAACTATGACTTTTTCTGGTACGGTATGGGTAGGTAGTAGCTGGTGGGGGTTGACAGAGGGATCTGACATATGAGGTCTGCAGAGGTCCGTGGTGTGGTACAATTCTAAGCTAGTATAGCTGCAATGGAGCAACGTTTGTAACAGGTGCGAATCAAAAGTGGTAGCATGTGCCGTACACCGTTCCAGCACGTCGAGATCGCTGGCACAAAAGCCGACGAGGATAGCAGCGAAAGTGGAGGCGAGCGAGTGATGGGAGGCGAAGACTGGCGAGGGTAAATGTGTGTGGATGAGGACGAGGATGAGGGGCTGGTCACACTTGGATTCGCTTTTTATCGTCGTTGGAGGAGGTGAGCGTTTCTCCAACATTGATGCGATCACAGACAGATACACTACCGATGTCGAAACCTATCATAATTCTGTCGGTTTCAGGGACCTCTTGAAGATGAGGGACGGATAGGGTCGCTGCGAGGTACCACATTCGCGTCGCAAACCACTGGTTGGTCCATAGAGATGGCGGCTTGCACCAACGAATGCGCTTGCGTGGCATCTCTACTGCAACCCCAAGGCCTCTCGAACTTGACAACATCAGGCCACTTGCATGACCCCAACCATGAGGCATTTCGCAGGAAAACTTTATCCAACGAGAGAGGCGCCAGTGTGTTGAACGATTCGATATAGTGTATATTACCTACGTACTATATAGTACTTATCACGACATCATCCAGGAGAGTAGGACCACAACTGATCTCCCGCACATCACACATACAATTAGTAACGTCTCGCTAGCTGGGAGAAAGCCAGGGAAAAGACTTCAAGTTGAGTCTCCGTTCGAAAGTCCGTTTCAACCAAGAGCAGTGGTGCTACGATGGACGGACAAATGTCTCCGAACATTAAGTGCGCTCGCCTTACAGCAATGGCTCCGACCGCGTAGACCGATATGTAGATGTATCGGTATGCATCGTCTATAGAAAAAGTAAAACCCCCGCGTTTGTAAGGATAGCACTTGTAAAATTTATAGTTCTTCAATGCCTATATGTAGGCACCATGCACTCGAGACAAGACATGGGTAATGAATAATATCTAACGATCGATTGCAGAACGTTCCATACGCAGCAGAGCTTCACCGGTTGCCGAAGGATCTGAATGTTGCCTCATTTGCTGATTATACTTTTTATCCTTTGGTGTTTTTCTTTCTTTTCTGGTCGGCGTGGCGGGAAGAGAATCTGACCGATCATCTTCCACCAGCAGTACCGAGATCAAGTGGCCCCATTGAATTTACATGTATGCAATCCATACCAGCTAAGAGAACCAGCATCAAGGATTAACGGTATTGTTAAACTCGAGCAAATCAGGGGCACAGCAGACACCGGCTGCAACGCCCAAAAGAAAAGGTCGGCTAACAGATTCTCAGTCTATTGCTGCATGTAGGCTCACGCCTCGTCACGAAGTCATATCGCAAAAGGAAGTTGTCGCCGTGTTCTAATGGCGGTGCTCACAATGAGTTCTATAGTGGCCGATGCTAGACGACAATTGACAGTGTGCCTCAGCCATAACAGCATGTCATATGGGAAATCCTCCAGGATTCAGCCTATTCCGACACGTTATTCAGGGCTGACGGTGCGGGGAATAACCCCATTCTCCTAACACTCGACATAGTAAATACAGCCGGCTACGGTTCCTCGCCAACTCAAGTCGGGATCCCGTGTTATATAGATATATACAACGCTGTCCGCGCTCATTCGTGTAACTGTAACCCGAGTCACAGCAAGTAAGGTCACACGGGCCGTGGGTGTTAGGTCTTGTCGCTCATTCGCTTGCAACTTAAGGCATCACATACAGATTTAGCGAAGTAGATTTACCACCGTAACCTGCAACCTGCAGGAGCACCGCACCGTAAGATAGACGAACATGTCAGACCAGTTGTTACAGATCTCCAGAAAGTCCGTATCGGTGAATAAGCGCGCACAAAGGGTGGTTACGCTATCCATGCAGCCCTGCCTAGTTTTCAATACGGCGCCATATTGCGAGACCAAGAACTATTGTGTACAACAATGTTAAGTAAGGCGGGACACGGTGGCATGACGTGCAAGATACACTAGTATAGGTAGATAATCATCTTGATACAAGGACCATGTCCCTAACTAACCGCCCTGCCACGCGATGGATGATGATTTCCAAGGGGTGGACACTTCGGGCGGCTGTCAAATTTCAAACAACCTAGTCACTGCATGCTCTGTTAACCACGTGAATCGACGCAATCCTCAAGCAGGTAACTCGTGTATGTGAAGTAGAGGGCGCAGTACTTGGGAGTGGTGTATGGGTCCGGACTACCTAAAGTACACTATGCCTAGATCAGCAAACCAAACACCGATAATTTCTTTTCATTCACCTGTCTTGGCGTACATGGAGCTCTGAACCAGCGGACTTATTTTCTCCGATAAGAAGTTAAGGGGGGATAGTCGTGCGATGATCTACGTAGTACTTGTAATTCGTTATTGCCCCTACCAGCTTTACTACCAAAAGCCGAGTATAACAATAGAATTGGGAAGGAATTGCTCTATGTGAGTAGGTAGTATGCATGTTAGGCTACAAACTGGTTAAACAGACTTTTACCAGACTTCCTCTAAGTAGCGAGTTATTGCCTACCAGTATAGCCGATGTGGTTATTTGGCTTCTATACTGAGACTGTAACTTCTTCGTCTACTGAGATGTTCTGTTTGTGTGATGTAGGTGCAGAAACTATACCATTCAATGGAACAATATTAGACGCTCGCTTATTCACACTCTACTTAGTACACTACTATATGCTACACTAGTAGGTAGTTAGCTCTGAACGAGTCATGTTGCCAGGGTTCTAGAGCGAATGTTGACTATTCTGAAACGCACTCTATAATGTGTACTAACTAGCATTGGGATATAGGCTTCATATCAATCCCATCGATATCCTACGTATACTACCGTAGGTGAACCAAATGCCGAGATGATACATAGTATGTAATACACATGGCCTTTGGGCACTCGTGGCCATACCTAGAAGACTATGCCCTTGCGAGCTCTTTGATATATTACACAGTAGCGACATTCATTATACTAACGTAGCTTTTTGATACACCGTGCGAACTCAATACACGTTAATTGGTTGGCAATTCTGACTAACAATGCGACCAGAGCTGCGACCAAACATGATAAAGCTCTCAATATTGTACATAAACGGGCATGCGATGCAGTCGAGACAATCAGGGGCAGTTGATCTTCACATTACTAGTAGACTCGCAGCAATACGAAGCAACTTATGACCGCAACTTGGATACGCACCAACCCTTCTTACGAAGTCCCAAGTAAGGCCGATTCCCAGCACAGCTCCTTGTCCGTTTCAGGGGTTCCTCCAATCAGTATCCAATGACCAGCCATTCTGGGACCCAAGAGAACGGATGCTCATGGCAAATATGGACAGGCACAAGCAAACTAGAGTCACGTATTGGTTCATGATGTAAACCATGATCAGGGACCATGAGCTTTACCGAAGTACACTATTATCTGGGTACACTACATGACCGCAAGAGAGCACGGCACTTTTGCCAACACAATTCCAAACATTCGTTAAAACCGACTTACCTAACTCCGCATTTGTCTCCTCCAAACTCTATCCATACCTGCCAGTTACCTACTGCCCGCACATGGCCAACCTCCCAGACCCCAACACTTATATACTCCGCGATAATGATCCTCGCCAAACGGTAATGTACATAGTGTGTAACATACTTTCTCCAGCTTCCTCTGGTCTTTTCCCTATTGACTATTTGCACACCGCTGCCTACACACACGCACACTTACCCCGTCCATGCTCAGCCTTACCAGTATCATGCTGCGTAACAATCGATGTTCCCAGTGACGAGGTAAATGTTTGTGGAACAGCACTTTGGGGGGTCACAAGACCTATAACGGTACGGTCCGAGCGCCGCATAATCGGCATTCCCTGGTTATAGCATACCACAGTTCCGACATTTTTTGGTAACTAGAGGCCTTCTTCGCGTCCTACTACAATTACATCACTCACTCATGGACGACTTTATTTACACTTCAGGGTCCTTAGGGCGGCCATTAGACTGGTAATAGCAGCTTTATTTCGAGTGTATCATTCTGTCCTCTTGTTATCTCATGGCCGACTCACTCAGACTTACCCTCTGATAGCTTGTTTCCAGCTAGTATTTGAGTTTATTCTCGGGCACAAAGCTTCAGCCTCACTGGGACCAATTATAGTGCACAGGGAGTAGCCTCCATGTGCTTCGGGAGAAGGGTCGTCCCGCGTTCGACCCAGCCCCAAGCCAACCTCACTCGGTATCATCATGAGCCATCTCCCCTGCTTCTATGCAAAGGCCACGCCTCTGGCTTGCTCACGTCTCCCATGCTACTGCAGCTGGCTTATTTTCCTCTTCATACTTTATTCTTTCATTCTTAACGGTCCTATTTGCGTCGCACTACATACTTGTCCCTGAGATGCAGAGAGCTCAGGGGTTGGCAAAGATAGGATAACTAATACATGTGCCGATCAACGAAACAATGGTGATATCATTGCGAAGAGCTGAACAACAATTCCACCGTGCTTATTGCGTATGCCCTAGTGCAAGCGCAGTCACGCACGCGCGCACGGATGGGGTTCGGGACTATCTGCTGCACGAGACCTACAGGCAATACCCAAACTGCAAAAGTCACATACATAGGACAAAACGCATGGCTTCATTTTTACAGTAGTTCGAGGAGCGAATCTTAGTCAGCGATGCGAGCTCCCCCACCCCTTAACCCCCCCGCCCCCGTGTGCTGATGCCAACTACTATGTATGTAGGTCACGACTCTGCTGCAGCAGTACAGTACCATACATATACATCGTACTTGCAGACGCGAGCATGCAAGGCTTCAACGACGCCCCTTCTCTTGCCTTCTTTTTGGGTTGGTGATAGGTGCGCTTGTGCGGCTCATCTTATCTGCTTGGACGTAATGATCACTAGGCAACTCTGGACATTCGATGTCACTCCACACTATCACGTATTTCCCGTCGCGAAAGCGACTGTAAGCTGTGTTTATTGGATGACGAAAATAAGCGCATGTTGTTTTGTTGTCATGTGCCGATGATATGCCCTCATCCAGTCAGATAGCCGTAGTGCTGCCTTGAAATCAGTACGCCGTCAGTACTTATTACCAAGGTAGATAGGAAGATGTGTAAGTCTTGGGTGATAACTAGTGTGGGGAAATATTATCTTCTGGTCATGACGATTGTTGTGCGCTGAGTACAGTTGCAATCCAAGCCTGCATGGGAAACGGTTCTTTCATCCAAAATGTTATCAATGCGGTACTTGAATGGCACTAGAGGCTTCATTACTCGGTTCTAATATAAAAATCCTGGCACGATTTCAGGTGAAGCTGGATTGCACGTAATCCAGCGAATGTAATCATTCAAATTGAGTCCCTTTCTTCCCTTTTTACCCTTCTAACTAGGCCTAGCTTTATTCTCGGTTTCCTTCTTTACCAGTCGCTACTCATCCCACTTCTAGTTCCACCCATACATGATGCGTGTATCACATAGTGTCTATATGCCTACATACCTACTCACATATAACCGTCTACATATGTCTGTGCGGGACAAAAGGCGACGTTGCATCATCCATTACTACCCCATTTAGCCAACGAGTTACTTAAAGAAAAACATAGTACCATCTCTTTGAGTAGGCCAGACCAGTAACCAGGCATACGGGACGGCCGGGGTGGCGCCTCTCAGAGGCGACGGCCAGTGCCATGCTAGCTAGCGAGCGCCTGACCAATTTGTCAACTGCAGGCGGGCTGAGATTGGTCCGAATTTGTCCAGAGCTTCCTTTGATGTGCGGTCCGCTGATGCTTACTGCATAGTCGATGCGTGTCCCGTGATCTCGGCGCCGTTATAATTCGGGAACATCCTATGACGGAATGCCCTATCGAAATTGAGCGGACATATGAGGTGCCGTATTTGCTGCACCTAGTCGAGTTCTAGCATAGTGCATACGCCACAGATCAGCTGGATGTTGCGAGCTATTGGACTGCTCAGTTTCGCGAGCTTTCGCTTACTTCATTCGGGCTTGCGTCTACTATACACTAGACTACATGAGGCCGGACCCCAGACGCCATGATACTATGAGCGTCTACCGCCGTCCGATCTTGCTTATGTTCCCGGATCGTCGGTCATGCTCCAATTCTTCAGCTACAACAGGTCGATTCCAAGTCACCATGGATTTCCGACAGCCGATGATTTGCGGCATTGCATTAGATGTTGTTCAGATGTTGGGTTGCTACCCGACCTTGGTCACACTACTGCGACTTGTCACTATTTCATGCTCAGCGAATTGTTACCGACAGATGGCTGATGTCACCTACGGGGGCTTTATACACCTTCTTGAACGTGACAACAAGGAGGATAACTACCCCTTCATCAACTGACTTAGTTTGGTCCATCAGAGGGGTAAGGAGCAAAAAGCGAGCAAGTTCATTTGTTGGAAATGCGAGCGATCTTTCTTGTCTTGGATTTTGCATCCCCTTTGAAATACTATTTGGCAATTATCTATCACTATCGGTTGGCCCAGGCCAGTACTGACACGCCACTCAGGAGACTATCTTACGCGCCGTCTGAACCCCGTCGCTCTCTTCTCCGTTCGGCCATTAACTGACTGGAGGCTTCTTTGCGTGGTGTACCAGAGTATAGAGCAGTGTACACGATGAATAGGAGGGAACCGATCCATGGAATTCCCGTGTAGAGCTAAACGGTACGATCTAGTCCCAGCACAAGTGATAACAGCTTCTGGCTCTAGGGATTTCGTGGAAAGATAGGGTATCCAGGGTCTCTTGGCGCCGGCATGAGCAGATATCTTTTTTACTAGCCATACTCGGCGTAATACTTAGTGGCCAGAATATTGATTTGCTTCCACAATCCTCCAGATAGATCCATGGGACGAATGAAGGAGAATGGGTTAGCTGGTGCCTCTTAACGTGACGAGAAACGCAGCTATCGAGAAGCCGATATATCCATTTCTTGTATCATGGCTATAGAAACATGGATGTTTCAACTTATCACGCTGCATTAGACCACACCCTTTCATGCTTGGATGCGGATCTTGAAGCATATCCACCAATGCTTTTTCCCACTAGCGGTGGGATTCCGCAGTCATAAAACCTGGATGCAGACTTCAGCGAGCTTGCATGTGAGACCTAGGATGCCTTGTCAGACTTAGACCTATAGCAAGCTGAGGCAATAACTACGTATGGCAGCTCGATCTGCAGAAAGGAGTGTTGGTTGTTACAGAATCTTTGACACTTAATATGTTGCAGTACCAGAAGTCTCGATTACAAAAGGCAAAAAGAAAATATTCCCGAGTCGATGTATCACAAAGTCAGTGACAAGTATCTAATAGTTGCCCAGAGGTATTGCAGATAGTACAGATGTATCTATTGGAAGGGCATTGTATTTTCAGCCATGACACAGACAAGACAGCAGATGTCTCACGCAACTTGAGACATGATTAAGCTACCTCCCTCTGCTGCGATTTCGAGCTATTGCTTGTATACTGTATCTAGAAAGCAGGAAGAAAATCGAAGCACTCAGTCTTCAAGTCGAATGTTTACGTCACGAAGGAAAATGAGACTTTAGCAGATTCGAAAATTTATACATGGTGACGACCATAAATGGAATTAGAAACCAACAGTCGAAACTACAGAAGCCTGCCCGGACATAAAATCCAGGGCTCTTGCTACCTGCGTAGACGCTGTACTACGGATATATCATATAATTATATCGTTATGTGAGTATCCCAAATTCTCCAATAATACCCAAAGCCCTCGGTCAAAATGATTCGTTTAATCAACAGAAACAGCCCTGCCGCGGTGTCGAAGATATTTCACAAAAAGGCAAAACACAGCGTCGAGAAAACATAACAACCTAATTTTTATACATGTACAAATAGCCATCATAGTATATTACACTAGGAAGGGGGGGATGCAAAGGGGAAAACAATTCAATGATTGCATTATTTCCGGCAAGTAGAGCCGAGACGTGGTCTGGTTTCGCTGTGCCGTATTGTACGTCCTAGGAGCGTATGAAAGCTTTGTGGAGGTATGCTTGCCGGACTGGGGCTTATAATGCTCCTTCGACAGATTGTACCTAATCTATCCGCATAGTTTGAGGCGTTGATAGTGAAAGGATCAACTTACTATATCAAGTCTATACTACCCACGGCGTCCAAGAGCTGAATGAAAGAAGAGCTGAAGTAGAAGGAATGGCGTCTTTTTTTCTCACCCAAAACTGCGCTGATTTAGATAATTCCTTATGCTATCTAACTGATATCACCACATTGCGTTGTCTACTGCTATACACACAGTGCTTCTCGCCTACCACTTACAAGCTGTACGCTACTACACGAGCACCGAATCGATATTAGCCCATTTTCATCGTACAATACAGCATACCTGATGATCACCTCTATGAAAAGCATTATTTTCAGCTTCATTATCGAGCTCGGTTTCGGGCACCAATGGCAAGGGGATATTTCGGACCCGAAAAATGACCATCTCTGGGCGGTTGGTTGGACGCCCAGGACCCCTGGTAGTAGGCCCTTGGGTAGTAAGATCGACACAAGCAGGCCACACTCTCTGTCATGCTTCTTTTTCTCCTCTCCCCTTTTCTCTTTATTAAACCATGTAATCCTGGATAGCATCCTGGAGCTTTGTCAAATTAGGAGTAAAAAGCACGCGAACAACTTGGGGATAGTCAATATAGCAACAGGAGCTCTATTATAGAGCCTAGGACACTATTTGACGCCTTTATAAACTAGAGAAAACCTCTTTACTTCCACAGACTCTTCTTTCACGCTCTGTTGTCTTTCAATCAGCGGTAACCCAGAAGGTTGTTACATCTAGTGCGATATGATAAGTTTCTCGGTTTCAACAATATCGGCTTCTCCTTCAAGGCGATGCCAGATCACAATAGGGATTCGCCGTTGATAATATGCCGGTGAACCTGGTATATCCAAGGTGGGTCCAGCCGGGGGATCAATCTGCCCCAGCTCGAAAACCGCTCAACCAACTTCGCTTCGCGATCGTCAAACGAGCAGCTTCCTTTTGTAGAAACGCTGACGCTCGTTTCGGCTGTTTGTGTTTAAAAATATTTATCATTGGTGCCCGTGCACATCAATCACATTCGCCTTTCCCGAGGTCGACCAGAGCAAAAGCTACATCACACCTGGACACCGGTGACGCGCTGGGTTGTCATCGTGTGGTGATTTGATATATTTAGAAGCTGGCTTTAGATAACTACCATGTTATACATCTATAACCCGGTAATGCACCCAGCCAAGATTTACCTTTTTATCAATTTTAACTTTATGTCTGTGCAAAATGCGAAACAGTTACATCTGTGTCAGTCACGGAAGGTGGCTGGCTCACTAATTTGGCGTACTACCATCAGACATCTCCGCGAAAGGCCGCTTCAGACGAGCCCGAGCTTCGTATCTGGCAGCGTCTTTGAACCCAAACACTTCAGGGTCCTCGTCCTCTTCTTCTTCGTTCCCAACCTGTGACTTCTGGCGTTCTTTTACCGCCACTCCCTCTGTAAACACAAGATCGCCCCTCTTCCCTAATGCTTCGCGACTCGCCTCCTCGAGCAAGATGCCGAAAGCTAGCAGAGCAGTCTCGTCCATACTTCGCTCACTGATGCCTTCTCTAGCCTCGCTACTGATGGTCTGTTTGTTTGCGGGGAGGCCCTTATAAAAATGGCTGGCATAGCTGTGAGTGGTCTTTAATAGATCGCTATCAGGCAAAATATTTCGCCCCCCATCTGGCAGGTCTTCATGGGCTTGATATATATCCTTCTCGGCGTAGCGGACAGGGGCGCCGGAACGCCTGAAGAGCACCTCTTCAGGTGCGAGGGTAGGATCCCGGCGCGAGTCAGGAGAGTTCCGCTTGTGGTGCTTTACGCGCGACCTTTGAGAATTGTAAGAGCTGATGGGAAGTGTTGTTGTAACACGACCTAGCCAAGTGGTGAGCATGTCTCGTAACAAACTATGGAATTGACGAAAATGATGCAACAGACCTGCGACAGCGTCATAGACACTAGCCTGTCTTCTCTTCAAGGTAGATGCACCATTGCTGGTAGCAAATTCGGTCTCTGTATCGCTGGCATTGTCGAGCTCTTCCGGAGATATTGGCCGTAACGAGCGCTTCTCTTGACGGTTCTTCGACGCCATTGCTGCAAAATGGAAGAATCACTACCTTCAACCGAGTAGTGATTCTTGTGCACTAAGTGAGAACCGCATGAGAACGCAGCTCGGAATTCATATCCGCGGCCATAGACAGGTCGAGACTCGTCCCCTAATACCTGCTTCTGTGATGCATCACTTTCATGATATGTAGGATTATGTAAGGTATTCCGTGGGGATAGAGACTCAGACTTCAAGTTGCAGGCGCTTAAAGGATAGCTACCCCACTGTAGCAGTACCCTCAGTAATAAGTACCCAGGTACCGACTGGAGCTAAGAGCTCTTATCAGCACTCAGGCTCTTATCAAAGCCCTCGGGGTAAATCTAACGAGAAGGTACCTCCAATCCCTACCACCTGGTGTCGAGAGTTATGTATACTGTACGTATAGCGGCAAAGTCTGCTTAAGTTACTGTGTAAAGTACTCAGGTACAGTTAGGTAGTTTAGGTGGGGAGAGCAGGGGGTGGGGGGGTACCCACTTTGCCGGACATTATGGGGTCGTATTGGGGCGTCAGCCTTTGATGTAATCGCCCTGCATGAAGTAGCATTTTGGCGGTATCATCTCGGACGCCCTTCGGACTTCATACCAACAACTTTCTTTTTTGCAGGAAATAAAGCACGGTACCGAGTATCTGGCGGCAACAACAGCAATAACAACAACAAGTAGAAAACGGTGCGGCTCTAACACACATAAGCAACGCCTTCAATCTCGAGTCCGGGATTCTCCAACCCCTGAAATTTTCAGATGTCGAAATCTTGCGCCTCTCATGAATGAATCAGCTCCTCCTTGAACGATCGACGGGCGCACTCGGGCCAAATGTATTTGCCAGGCTTCAGACCACGCGGCTGCTAACGTCGTTCCGGCCGTCCCCACAGTATCGCTTTGACGGTGGCGAGCGAGGCGTTGCGGTCCAGGATGGCGAGGTTTCTTCTTCCGACGCTGCCACATCCATCTGGGCTCACCAGGCCGGAGTGAGCGCCTTAGCTCTCGAGCGCTTCGATGGGAGAACGTAAGGCTCTTTATTCCGATCTCGTGTCTTTTTCTTCATCTGTTCCTACCAACTTCCCCTGACTCACCCCGTTCATTCGACTGACCATCGCAGTCTCGTGTCAGGGGGCTCTGATGCCTCGATCAAGCTCTGGGACCTTGAGCAGTGTGGCAATCCATCGGAACCGCATACCTTCAAGCCTGTCGCTACCATTCGTCCTTCATCACAAACCCACAAGTTTGGCATCACGCATCTGTCTTTTTACCCCTTCGATTCGGCTGCTTTTATCTCCACGTCCTACGACCAAACCTTAAAGCTGTGGTCGACCGAAGAAGCACGGGTATCGGCCTCCTTCAGCCTGGGATCCAAGGTTTACACGCACGCGATATCACCCATTGCCTCTCATCTACTCGTGGCCTGTGGCACCCAACACCCCGCCGTTCGCTTAGTGGATTTGCGCTCTGGTTCTAGTATTCAGTCCTTGACTGGCCATGGGGGTGCTATTCTGGCGACTTCGTGGTCGCCCCGACACGAACATGTATTGGCCACCGGCGGCGTGGATGGAACAGTTAGGATCTGGGACATTCGAAGAGCCAGCGCGTTAATCGGTATGCTTGACCAGGAAGACAGCTTGGGATTATATTACAACGGACTACTAGGAAAAGATGGCAAGGTCAGGATGCGTGCCTCCGCGAAAGCCCATCCCGCGCCGGTAAACGGCCTGACATGGACGGATGATGGTGGCTATATCATCTCGGCTGGTCATGATAATCGCATTCGTGTTTGGGATGCCGCCACAGGCCGGAATACTCTCGCTAGTTTTGGGCCCAGCGTCAGGAACACTCAGCTAGCTAGCGTGACCATGTTTACATCACCCGTGGGCTTGACACATCCAGGCAGAGAGCTTCTATTTTGGCCCAATGAAACGGAAATTCTAGTCTGTGACTTGCACAACGGCCACATCGTTACGAGATTGCGTGGCACTGGCGCTGCCGTCGCCGGCGTCCGCTCCTCGAAAAAGGCAGAGCGGTCGGTGAAGAACCGCATCTCCAGCATCGTGTGGAGGGGTGCCGGCGGCAGTGGCGGGTCCAGCGGTGTCGTCATGGGAGGCACTAACATGCCAGGGGCTGTGTTTAGCGCCCATCTCGACGGTCAGATCCGGGCCTGGTCACCGCAGCTGGAGGCAACTGATGAAGATGTAGACGAGGATCTCAACTCGGAAGTGGGTGAAGCTAAAGCCATGAAACGAAAAGCCCTTGAAGATGTCTACAAGAGCTTGATGGGGCAGAAGATCACATTCACCTAATTTTAGAATGTTTCTTGTGGAAACGTTCCAGAAGCCTAGGAATATGCCAGTTCTATACTCTTTTTATTCTTTTCTTTTATTTCCGCTGCAATAGTGGTGACCCGGTATTTGCACTACATGACACGTCTTACAAAAATCCTCCGGTCTATATACACTTTGTTTCATGCTCTTCTATACTGAAACAATCGTCGATGTAACCCTACCGTCGAGTAACGCGACAAGCGCCTCATCATGCCTTGTTCGCTGGGGAATGCCATGGGCTGAAACGGCCATCACAGCCGCCAAGCTCGGTGTGCATGAGCCTCCCTCGCTCCTCTAGATCGCGCCGTGAGGGCACATCGGAGAATGATAATAACAATAAGAAAAGTACGGACAATGAATAGATTGATGCCGATGTGACTTATCAATACCCTCGCATACTACCTTGTACCAGTACATATGAGAAGGTATCGTGATATTTTCTCACCGGGTGACGAGAAAACCTACATGTAATTTACCAGCCTACATTAAGTCCGGTGCTACACTACATACTGTAAGTAGGCACCTCAAACGTCTCACACCGAGTGCTTCCCGTCTGACAGGGGTTTGTGGGTGAGAGGCAGGTTACATTATTTGGGGGAGTTGGATTTGATGGTGGTTGGTAAGCAGAAACAAGCATAAGTTGGATTCCTTCCGTTGGAACATGATAGATAAATATAACGGCGGAACGTAGGACGGTGCAGGGAAGGTTAGGGTGAGGCGAAAATGCCGCCGGCGGGCGGGTTGATAGTTGACTGGTAGATTGGGGCGTGATGAGGCGATGGTAGTTAATTATGCGGGGGATGTTGAGGCTTGGGTTGCTCTTTATCTATTTTCGGAAAGGTATAAGGATTTGTTACATATCTAACTACTATGTCTATGTATACTACCGCATACAGAGCTATACGTATCAAGAAGGAAGAGGTTCGTAATTGCGTATCTTGTTAGTTAGTTGTTTAGTTAAGAGTTAGTTAGCACCCTTTCAGCCACTGCTCCTGGCAGCACTTTCTTTATTGAACATGCGTATGAGAAGAAGTATTTGGTACGGAACACCCGGAAGTTAAGGCAAAGTTCTTACCGTGTATGCGTGTTCATGGCGAGTGAAAGCAGGTCGCCGAACTGAGCTCTGAAGGAGGTCGGGATGTACATAGGATGAATGGTTGGTGAGTTTATATGTAGGCTGACAGCAGGTTCGAGTCCAACGTACCGTACAGTCTAGCGAGTAGGAAGAGAGAAGAGATTGAATCAAAGTTATATGTTGCGGGCGGATGCGGCGCGGACTACATAATGGAGGGTACACTAAACTGCTCAATTGATAGGTAAGGAAGTATCGTCGCCTCTTTCTTCTCGGAGGGTTTCGGCATCCTATTCCTATCTTGCCGATTTTGTTAGGACTTACATTATGTGTGTGTGCGTGTGTAGTGTGAAGTGGAAGAGACTCTCCGATCTGACGATCACGTGTACAATATACGCGTTGGGGGCCTAGACCGTTGAGTCGCGAATAACGGCGGGTCGTTGTGCCCTACTGCTGCAGCATTGCTTCGCGCTTCGGCATCGTAGGGATGGTGGTCTCATGCTTGATGGAAAGGCGTACAGAGGATGCACTTCGCCGATTTTAGTAGGGGGATTTATCGGGACAACCTTATTACGAGGGACAGCTGCCATTTATCATGAGCACAGCCTCACACACTGCATATCAGACGCGGCCAAATTGGTCTACTATGTACACAGTCGCTAGATCTTCGTCGGCGTTAAGATTCCGGTGAAGATGCGGTGTTCAGGGCATGCACCGGTCGCGTAGATTACCCCGTGTAATCCGTGTTTTCTCGAAATAGAAGCTTAATCCGAGCTGGCTGCATGAGTGTGGCTAATTTGAACTTTTGTATCTTGCCTTTCCTAAGGCCGTATAGTCTCCTACTATGCCGTTTGACTGTTACCTCGTTTAAGTTGCCCTAAAAAACGGGAGTCGAGATGGCGGAGTGTCTCTAGGTAGTTCAGTCTTTCAGTCACTGCTTCCTCTGTTCCCCACGATATTGTCTTTATGATGTAGGGTTGGCTATCGGAATGATGAAAATGTGCATAGTCATAGCCACCTCATTCATGACACAGTGGGGACTGGTATGTTCAAGCTCTATCTAGTTGTATGTATATGTACTGGTACAACTGACTACACCTAAAGACTCAAGGATTCAAGAGCGAGATTAGAGATCATGGGAGAGTTCTGAGGATTCTTCTGAGCTAAATTAATGACATTTTCTGTTCATGCAAAAAGAAGGTTTCCCCATGTTTGGGCTCCCTCCACATCGCAAATCTGGTGTGCTGGGAGTTCGCTTTGTAAACATCACTTCTCGGCGACGACCCCCTTTGTCCGGCGGACACAGCGAAGTTCGGTCGGAAAGATTCGTGCATAATTGGGACTGGGTTCAGTACGCTAGCGTCTTCCCAGCTCTGTGGTATAGATAAATGGGACCGAAACTCACCAGACCGGGTTTGAAATCCTTCGTGCGCTGTGTTCCGCCGGGGTAGTGCGGCAGGGGGTTAAGTTGACGATCGTACACTGAGAACTATACCGCTGATGTACTGTTATGTGTCCAGCAAGCTATGCTTGCGTATATGTGTCCTCACAACCTTGGCATGGGGATTAGACACATAACAGCGGCGACAATCACTTATATCCGGGTCCTCGGAGCGATGCTCGAGACAAGGGTATTCCTTTTCACATAGTGAAAGAAAAGGTGGGAGAGAGGTCCATTGAAAGAGGCATGGGTATGATCTTCGGCATCCTTACGAATGCGGTAACCTCGGTCACTCGGTGACGGGGTTCATATTCTTACCAACATAACATGTTGGTTATGGTCTGATATGGCCGTTGTTGATGATGGCCCTAGTCCTAACGGGCAGACAGGGTAGGTTACCAGATAAGTGCTATTGCAGGGTAGCTTGCCCCCGACCTTACTTACCCAGCCTAGCGGTTCTATGGGGTGACCCCCATTGCTCAGCGGCGCGGGATGGAGGGTAATAATAACTTGACAGGGAGCATATGAGACAGGCAAAGATGGTAAGGGGTCTGTGGGGGTGGATACCAGACATTCATTCAGACGTGTACAGTAACGGATGCATTTAACATATTGTACGTTTACTTTGCAACGGTCAGAAAACGTGATGTGAATAGAGTGGCATAACGGAGGGGCTGGTAGGTAACGAGTTCAACGTTGAGGGAGGTTAGGTCTGAATACTAAGTAAGGACTCGACTATATCAAATACCTATTTGAACCTTATGCTGCTATTCTATCCTTCGGAGCATAGGAAACCGAATGAGCCGACTGACATGATTACTAAAGGCCCCTAGTCCACAGTCAGCGCACATGGTTAGCGCAGTGAACAGGGCCTAAGTCTCGTCTATCAGTATCAGCATTCAGAACTCTGCGGCTGCCAATATCTCCACCAGCCGTTGAAGTAGTGGAAGTTCTTAATGCTAAATAGGTAGTAGCGTTGATGAGACTACTCTTCGCCTTAAAGATGCATACTATAGAATGAGGAAAGCTGTTGTTTATAAGATAATCACGGTAGCAGGTGATAAAAGCTCCCTCCTCACATTCGACAACGTGCCGCGAGCTTCCCGAGGCCGCCCCTTTCAGCAACAAGACACGCTTTCATACCGGCCTATGCCACTACTTTTCCTACAAAAGTATTAACCAGTAGTGGTAGAATATGCTTTTAGCTATATCAAAACAAGAACTCTACCTGACTATATACTGTACTATATCCCGATTCCTTGGAAAGAAGGAGTCTTGGTGTTCGTTATTAGAATAGGGGTAAATCATTTAGTACATGAAGCGGTTATAGGAATATGGAGGGTTTCCCATGAGCAGTGAACATGTACTCGCACCAAGGTATTTTCTATTTTGGCGATGTAAATGTGTAGCACGGATGTCGAAGTGACGTTTTCACGAACCTAATTGAGAGCTATGCAGCCACTCAACCGGATAGCTATAGTATTCCGTTCTCTATCTGCATTCAATATAAAGTTGCTATAGCGAGTTGCCAGTTGGCAACACCATTAATTGATGACTTAGTTTTCAGAAGTATGAGTTTTCCGGTGAGATCTGCTGGCTTATAACCTCCAAGAAGTGACGAGTAACATCTGATCCAGATGCGACGTAAAAGTCGACGACGACACCTATAACTCCCTTAATCTATTGTCCTTTTCTAATTACTCTTTGAGAACAACGGAAAACTCGGGGACTTGGGCAGTCTCTATCATGCTCTAAACCGATCTCCTCTACTCAGCTGTTGTCTCTGATAACAGCCCCCTAACGACCCAAGAACGCATAACACAGTTCGATGTCAATATAATATCCCGTCTAGCGCTCACATACGCTAATCAAACATTCGAAACCCTGTTGCCGGAAAGATTTGGCACATAAATCCAACGCGAACTATGGTAATCAGCCGAAATAGATGGTGACTAGGAGAAGTTGGAATGCCTCCATTGTTACAACGTCTAAAGGACTGGTATAAAGATAAGATCTAACGAGATATATGCGGCGAAGACTCTGTAGACGTGGAAGAGGTTGGTAGAGTCTTTTGCCCCAGAGTGGATGAGTAGCAGGTAGGTGGAAAGGGGTCAGTAGCCGTAAGGCGTATTAGTCTCTTCGGCCCTGCCCTTCTAATAGGTAGTTGAGAGGGCAGCCTGATTGAATAGACGAAGCCTACTAGGTATACACCTGAGTCTACCAAGCCATTTGACAGATGTCTTTCGAGATGAAGAAGAAAGTGGTCCCAGAAATGGAAAATTGGGTAGTAATGATCATTCAACATGACGTTAGAAAGAGACCACCGTGCTATTGAGGCTATCGAGGTCATCATTCTAGAATAATCCTTGTGATATTTCGGCATACTACTTCAAATTACGGAAAATACGTTCTAATCTTTTGCGTCTCTCCGCTTTGGCGCGCAACTCAGCTTTCAGCCTAACACGGACAACACGTTCGGCTCGCCCATGTCCTTCCTCGTCTCTTCTCTGCTCAGCCTTAGTTTTCCTTTCGGCTTCTATAGTTGAGCGTGCTGCTTTCTGGCCGCTCTGTCTTGCTTCTAAGATTTCCCGTTTAGCCTTTCTAGAGCTAGCGCCCTCTCTTCTTTCTTGGTTTCTTCATCCCTTATCATCTACCTCTTTTCTAATGCGTGCTTCCAGCTCTTCCTGCTTTGTCTGTTCCTCTCATTTCTGCTGTTCTTCGCGGATCGCGGCAAGCTGTTGCCTCATTGCTACCTTATCAGAGTCTTCCCTCTCGTCATTGGGAACATTGTGTGGTATTTCGCTCACTAGAGAGAATAGGGGGTTCGAAAATGGTTAAAATATAGGTACTCGCTGTTCGGCAATTGTAAACCTCTTCTCATCATTGTGTGCTACCCTATGCTCGCCCGTGGTTGTCACTGACGCCCGTCCAGTGCTAGGGCTATCAAAATAACGTCTTGACCAGTCGGTGCTAATGTATTTTACCTCGTTATATGCTGAAAAGGAGTCGTTCGGGGGAGATTCGCACCCGGGGCAACACTTGAGGAACTCCCCTGATATTGATTCGGCTGCGTCGCTGCTTCACTAACAGGATCATGTCTAATAAGGTCTTCCTCTTGGTACCGTTCGTTAAGCACCACCAAGGCGTAACTAGTGGTAGTCTGATGTGTGCGAAGGTGGCCGGAGATGTAGAGATAGTGGTCATCTGAGAGACTTTCAACTACCTGGAAATCCGATAGCTGGTTGTTTAGTTGTGGGGCCTTGGTCGTCGCCAGTGAGTTCATTATTTCACCCTTTTCCTGAACTTTAACTCGGCTACGATGCTGACGTGGAAATTGAAGCACCGGATTCGTATAGTCCATGTCATCATTGTTTGGGTGTATGTCTCTAAGGCTTTTCATATAAGCCCGCGCTGGTGCCCGGTAGGATCTCTCAGCAGCAAGAAAAAATTGATTTCGTCTTTTAGACTGCGCAGCTAAGTTCTGGACCTCATCTCCAGTGTTTTTCGTGTGGAAAGGAAGTTAGCGACTCATATGTCTCGTCTATGATTTATTCTCTGAGGGACATTCTCATTTAACATGTCAGCTTCGATGAAATCGAGGGCACGGAGAAATAGCGTGATATCTAGCTTTAGTGAGCTCAATGAACTCATTCTCATTAAGATTTCTCTTTGGCGAGGATCCATTTGGCTTTCTGTGCGAGACTCATAGTTTTCCGCCTGCTGGCAGCAACGGTAATTAGAAGAAGTTCCTTGTGTTATCAAGGCTTGCTTTGCATAGGTTTGTCATTTTATTTGCGACCTCAGAAATTCATCGCGTGATCTTAATTGACCCGCTCAAACGCCCAGTATAAACCAGAAGATCGCGTTATGTCAAACATATATCTCCTCCATCGAAGACTCGAGGCCATGGTGGACTTATAAAAGTTTTCCTTCAGTGATGTGGCCGCGCGGATTCAGCAAGAGCGTCTTTACCTTTTTCTTTTTTTCGCATCCCGATCACTATCGGAAAGGTTACTTCATCAACTGCTGAAGCGGAAGATGATGAAACACGACATCTTCCACATAAGGTCCGGCAAATCGTACACTTCGAAGAACGTTTTCAAGAGGTAGATACTGAAGACGGCTCTAGGGAAGATGTGAATCGCACAATGCCAACTATTGGTAATGGAGAAATCCTCCGGATGTCGGTAGGACAGCATTTCAGTCCCATCCGTGATGTTGAAGCATGGACCCAGCTATTTCTGGCGATTCTAAGCGGAGAAACCGAGATGGTTGAGCTTGTGTTGGAAATGAATCCTGAAGTAATTATCCTATACGCCTTGTAAAACTTTCAACTGTGCCTTCCTTTTTGACATAAGGCACCGCCATGAACCAATAACTCAGTGTCTGCTACAAGACGCGTTTAAGGAAATATTAAGATCTCATCCCGGTCTGTTGAGACAGCATTACGATCCATTGATTCTCGTGTGGCATCACGAATATTACAACATGATGGATGTGTTCCGTTCTTACCCTATGACTATAGTGGCGCCTGACGATATCTTTGCTTATGCTTCGCAGAAGAGAGCAGCAGCGAGTTTCTCGTCCACTTCCTTAAGCAAGTTGATGATCCTAGCGATATCAACATGCTTGGTGGGAGAGCGTTTAAGAATGAGAGGAGCAGAAATGAGGAAGGCAGTGATGGGAAGGGTAACGAAAAGAGACGCAAATTAGACTTTTCTTGGTCAGATTGGGTTCGAAACATTGTAGGGCTGGTAATCGTCGCATGCCACAGGTTATCATCAGCTCGAATGAAATTGTAAGAGAAAGGGTCAACTATGGGGTTGTTGACGGTGTACGATGTGAGATTTGTACTGGTTTCTATTAATTCTTTACGCTTGATGAAATACCGAACTATTAGGCAGACCTCTTCTCTGTCGACCTTGCTTCTGCTTCGCTATATTATCACCTTGCATCTCGTGAATGTGGTCCTCCACACCAAGCTCATATCTCTGCGACATGATTGCATCAAGTTCGGGTTTGTGCCATCGCTTTATATGCGGGATAGTTGTGACGCTGGGGATGCTGGGGATGCTGGATGTACTCGGCGTAGGAACCTGGTCTGGTGCTCGGTTCTTCCTCCTCAAGCAGCAAAAGAAGAGAGCTGCAAAGATGCTCGCAAGGACTGCAATACCGCCCACCGCAATTCCCGCAATAGCACCGGTGCTAAGGCTAACGTCAGTTTGGCCTCTGTCCGGCGTGTCCATTTTTGGACTAGAGACACTCGTCGTCTCCGTAGGCTTAGAAGGATCAGAAGGGACCGCGGGGATTGAGGAGTTCGAAGGGTTCTTTTGATTTGATCTCCCTGGAGGGATGTATGTGTCTCTTTCCACCGTCTGCCTGAAGATGTCTACTAAATCCCCTGATTCCCATCCTAGTTCCGGTTCCGTGATAATGGCGCCTCCTGAAGAGCTAAGACTTGTAAGCAATGAAGTCACTAAAACGCTGGTCAGGGTATTACTTACTCTCCTCCAATCACGCGCGTCACTACCTCCGGTACAGAGTACGTCAGACCGGGGTTGAATTCTGTCTGCCAAGTGTAGGTCGAGGTATCCAACACTTTGATAGGCGGGTACGAGGGATTACACGTCTGAGCGGGCCATGAAGTGTTCCATTCGCCCAGTGTGATCTCGCCTCCCGTGACAATCATTGATGTCTCGTTAAACATATCGCACGTATGCCGGTTCCGCCCCGGTTGATCCACGCCGGCGAGATCAGGATTGCCTGTATCTTCTACCTTGATCCATCGGAATGACGGCAAACTTAGAACCCAAACGTCATTGAAAGCGCGTCTCCTCAACTGGTCCCAGCCACCGTGTATAGTGATCTGGAAGCTCGAATCGTCGGGCGCGGAAGAAACGGCAGCGCAGGACTCAACGCGAAGGTCAGGTATCTCGCCGGTGGCGGTTTGATGATACCATGTACTCGAGAAGATGTCATAAATATATATATCGGAATACGAACGCTGATCCCAGGGCCAGTCGGGGATCTCAGTCCCGGCGTAAGCGGTTTGGTAACCACCAAACGCGACCAAGATGCCTGCCTGACCGTACCGAACATAAACCATCGAGCCTTTTAATATGTCAGGACCCTGGATGCCACCAACGGCTGTCTCAAAGCTCCAATTTGGGGTATCGCCATTTGATGATCGGAATTTAACAGTGCCATTCAAGGTACTATTGTACGCTATTATCCATCCTCCGGTATAGAAAGAGGTTCCTGTTCTCGGGTCACTTGCGGACACGCCTTCGCTGTTATCGCCAAAGGAGATCTTGCTACCCTCAACTGGCACTAGGCCCCACGAATTGCTGCTTGAGTTAAACGCGTAGAGTGCATTGTTGATTCCACTATGATGTTCAGGGTCAGCCATGTGCATTTCAAATTTAGTCAGGTGCCTCAGGACAGGGGCAGCTGCTGGAACAATGTATTGGCCCGAGACGAAGCCTAGAGGTGCCAATGCAACCGGATGATGAGTAAAGAACGGGAAACTTGGAGAATTGCTTACTTCGCCTCAGGTCCAACCAGCCCAGCATACGGGTATAACATCGTGTGGTCGTAGAAGAAAGTGCCGGCAGCGCCACCGGCGTCCGGACCCTTTCCGCCGCTGAGACTCTCGCTGGGTAAGTCTGCCGTTCCAAGCAGCGCCAAATCGATGGGGCCCGTCACATCGACCGTATCGTTTAAAGGAAGCCAGTACATAGACCCAGTGGCATATCGTGGGAGGCCATCGTCGTCAAACGAGTAGTTACCGCTACAAAAGAAGAGTCGGTCATCAACGATTGCAGCTACACCCAGTTTTAGCGATCAGTAACTTGAACTACATATATGCCTTTTGGGCTCAACGTACCTCTTTGGTCCAAGATACTGCACATAGCGCGCCCATATGCCTGCTGCAACAGCGAAAGAGCGACAATACATCCCACCAGAAAGGACAGTGGCGGCGCGAAGAGGCACCTACAACGGCCTAAACGCGCCATCATGAATACCATGATGTCAGAAAGAGAAGAAAACGAGTGAGATGAGTAGGGTAATGCTCATATAGAGAGGCGGGCAGAATCCAGCATAGATGATGTAAGTATGCGATCTTTTTGACTGGCCTTGGCACTGGTCCCAGGATCACAGGCTAGCCCCATAGTGCTTCTACATATAGCCTCAACTGTCCTTTTGAGTAAGTATGAGGCATCTTGGCATCAGCTGCCGAAGGCTTCGCATCCTACATGATACTGTGAGACTAAGCCTACGCTGGTGGGCAGATATTGGGAACACAAATGGCACGTGGCTCGGATGCGGTCACTCCTACCTCCCTATCATCGGCAATTGACGGATAGGAGCAATGATACAATGAGTATAGCATGTATCTTGGATATCTAGAGATCTGTGTCGTGTCGAACAATTTCCTGACGGGGGAACACATGTGTTCACTCCAATCCGACAGTCTTATTCATATTTGAGTTCGTAGGATGTTGAGGAGAGACACACGAGACTTGCTTCTCTATCATGGCGCTACCAGTGTAGACTCTTGCACTGTACTGCTGCTATTTCTGGGTTGGAGCTTTATGTCATCCAGGATTAGCTTAAGCCGTACAGCTGTAAATAAGACCTTTTGGTTGACATCGCAAGGGTCCGAGATCGTGGTTTATTTGGTGGCTGATTATCTTGGCATATCTAGCGAAGCCGAATGGGGGACTTGACTCTGGTAAGCATCGCAACATTTAGCCCCCAACCAAACGTGACTCAACTTGGCACTCATCTCCGGCTGCCTATCGCTCCTCCGCTCCTACGCATCAGTGGAGTATTTCACAGCCATAGAATGTCATATGAGTAGTAATGCGATAGCTACTCTTCTTTTCAGCTCCGGGCTTTGCTTTCGGCAGAAGCGGGACTAAAACATCAGCATGCGGTCTGCAAATCGTCTTTACCCTACTACGTCAGAGACAAAACCAAACAATACAGTTTGCCGCTAAAGGGCTCGTTAGTTATGTAGCTAGAGCCATTGGAACATACTGCTATGTCCTCTCTTTTCCTCATCTTTTCTCGTTTATATATACCTTTAATATGCCCCTCTTTTGGCTTAGGAATCGTAGCTTTAGTAAGGTTAGTCTCGATTCCGCTTCGGGCCAGATCTCGCGGATTAGCTACAAACCCACAGCTGCAAGGAACCACGGCCGGAAACAGGAAAGTATGCGCGCTGCGCCGCTTGCCAAGGACCATAGCAGGCATGGATGCCTGTTGGAGGAACAATGAAACGTTGTAATCACAATATAGCACCCAAACAACAGAGAGATGTTGACGAACCCGTGATCATCATTGCAACTCTGCAATATGCCTAGGGCTGCTTATATCTCTCATACGCCAGCCCTATACCAGACGATAGTACAGCCCACCAAGCCTTATAATTGGCCAAACGAGCTGAAATACAACTGTAGACTTACTATGCCTTGTAGAAACCGGTGCGCTCCGCCTCGCTCTAATCAAAGTCCTACGACATCGACGACAGCCGTTGAGAGGTTTACAGTTCATTGGCTGGTTAACGTGAAGATGAAAGTCCTATCTGTGCAATTGTGAGGCCTATTGCAAGGGAAATATGTAGTGTAAGGAGACCGAACCTCCCAATTGAGTGCTTATAAGGTAGCTTCCCCGCCGCTCTGTCTAGCTCGCTACACACTTCCCCTTTCATCCTATTCGTTTCAGCCCTGAGTCATCAATCAGAGTCCACCGGGACTACCTTGAAGGTAGTATGCACTACTTCAGCAGAGCCTCCTCGCCCTCAACGGGGGTGAGTTCCTCGAACCTCCTCAGATCCATGGGCTTCTCGAGCAGCGGTACGACGAACGGGTCGAAGGTCTTCCAGTACGGGTTCTCGAGGTGGTATTTCTGGCTGCCCTCGTTCTCGTAGCGCTCCACGATGGTGAAGTCCTGCGGGTCGTGCACGCTCTGCATCACGAACCACGAGATGGTCTCTTTGTCCTTGGAGTAGATGGCTGATGCCTCGTTGAGCTTCGCGTGCACCTTGGCGATGTTCTCTTTGCCGGGCTTGGCGCGGAGGTGGACAACGATCGTGTATACCATTTTCTGTCGGTGGACTGAGCCCTGCGTAGATATGGGTAGGCTTTGGTGTGTCGTAGTTACCCTCTGCAATGATGCCGTGAATTTTTTTAATTAGTGTATTAAGTATGAGAGAAATAGTCTAAGCGGCCATCTGGTGAGATTGAACAGCGATGAAAAGGACCCCTCCCCCGCTTCGTTATTATTAGTAACATCTGCTAGTCTGTCCGCTAGACATAGTATACACTAGATAACTGAGTCGCACAGGTTAGTTATCATCTTATTAGTTGAGATGTTGTATTGACGCTAGGTTTGTCTTTTTCCCTCACACAAGCAAGTGGTAGTAGGTACACGATAGAGGCTACGTACCATTAATTATTCTTCAACAAGCACAGTCTTGTTAACAGCTCTCATTTTTACTCTCCCGATGTCGGGCAGGAATAGCACAGAGCTTGGTCCATGCGCTAGGCTAATCTAGACTTTGGCATACACTATCAGTATACTCCGTAGTCCTCGTGGATTTCAGGTCAAGCATCTCGGGAGTTATAAGCCCCTACCTTGGAATCCCGCGAGCTTGTAGCACAATGGACCAAGCGGGCCGTAGACAACAAGAATAAAGTGCGCTTTGACTATACAATTACCGCCGGCCGTTTGAGGTTTCATTGCGCATCAATTTGGGAGGGAATCCGATCTAGTCGGCGTCATCAAGCGGAAAGACTCGGGTTTGAGGGGGTTTAATCATGTTTCGTTTGTTCGAGCTTCATCACAAAGGACGCTTTGGGTCTGAAATCTAGCAATGGGTTCGGTGTGCATTGGGCGGCTCTCTTGCGCGAGAAATTGATATGTCGTGGTGCTTGCTCGTTAGAGAACATGAGTTTCATTCTTCGTCCGTGACATGCTCATTCGGTCGCTCCGGGTTATTCGACTCGTATCCGGAATCGGAGCGTTTCTGGGCGGAGCTTTCTCTGTCTCTTGGTGTTCCGTCAATATCTTGAAGCTGAACGGGCCCAAACAGTGACAGGCTTTCATCTGCAAATGAGTAATCGATATCGAGGTCTGCAATATCGAAGAAATTCATGCTGTTTTCCGGAGCATCGAACCATGAGGATTGAGCCTGTGACAAGCTTATATGGCCCTGTGGCTCACTAGGTTCCGAAGTCGTAGTTGGGACAGTACCATGCTGGTGTAGTTTACGGAACTCCTGGAACAATCCTGCTATGATTGTCTTCGTGTGTTCAATGGCCCGAGCTTTAAGACTTTGTTCTAAAATTTGGAAATCTCTATCAAATTCGGGAGTCAAGATCTTCCGTAGCCGCAGTGGTATCTCGCGAAGGACGAACTCCTCGCATTCAGTCAGAGTGCCGTTTGAATGTGTCGTTGGGCTTGCGAGTTGCCCATACTCATAGACTTTGTATTCAGTGAGAAGCGCACCAGATACTTTGGTCGAAATACTTACAAGGGCTTGGAATTTCATCCGGCAGAACATGCGGGAATAGAATTTGAAAAACGGCTCTCCATTTATCGATCTCGGTAACAATATGGCTTTTCTTCTTCCTCGATTTAAGCTGTCTCTCTTGCTCCGCGTCGAAGCCTTCAATCGGTTCGCTTTCTCTTAATTCACACGGTATAGGAGCTCTCTGATGATCGACATAGTCTTGCTCGGATTCGAAGCATTCCCAACAACGCGCACATCTGAAATTTGCTTGTCGGTGTTTACGGTATAGGTGTTCCCTATATCTCATTGTTAGGGTCGTGGACTTTCATTTGGTTAGCAAGACTCACTTGACGCGATAAACGTCCAACCACCCTGGACCAGGACATATTGGCCACCCTTGATATTTTGTTGGATTGTACTTGAAGTAGGGGCAAGCAAATCTCTGGAATTCTTTTCCCTTGCCTTTCCTATCGTCGACTCCTGAGTGAACATTATCGTACTCCCCATTCTCGCCTTCATCATCATCTCCGTCGCTGAGCTTTCTTTTCATTGCCGGCTGACCTTGATTTCCCGACAGTTGGTCTTGTATACCAGATGATGTTCTCCCGCTCTCGGGAGAACCAGTTCCAGTTCCTCTCGCGATCTTATGTGCTTGTAAGTACCGGAGTCGAAGCCATTGTGAAATTGCCCGAATTATTTGCTCAATAACCTGTTCCTTTCGCGTTTCGATAAATGTGTTTGTGGTATCACAGCTTCCATCGGTTGACGATGATCGTGAAGATACTTCGTGGACTACCGCATCCGGCGAATCCTTGGTATCTGGCGGATGTGGCTCCCTATTCTCAGCACGCGCTGTAGACCTTTCATAGAGAAACAAATCTCCATCAAAAGGATGCATGTCGCCTACTCCAGGGGAAAGTGGAACTGCATGTCTATCGCGCTTCCTCATATATTCTTCAAGTACGTCCCATTGCTTCGAATTGAATGTATGAGGCTTGGCAACTATTATTCCGTTTGTGTGATCGACAAAGATGGGTTCAGTTCGCCAGAGATCTTGTGCATTGTAGCAGGATTGGCATTGCTGAATCGCGCAACGAGTACACTCGAGGATGGTCTGATTGGAGTCCGTCTTACATGTCTGACAAGTCAGCTTCTGTTGAGAGTCCGAGACTTCGACAGAGTCAAGGTGAACAACGCAAGATATCGCTGATTCCCGACGCGACTGAATGGATGACTCGTTAGAGGGAAGCTCAATTGAAGGCTCGCCGAAAGTCGAAATCGAATCTATAGTACTTTCTGAGTTCCTGAGACTGGGAACAGATGCTAGACTTCCGGTATCACCATCACGACTACGACTGGGGAGTGGCCGTGGTTTGTAGCGTTTTGGCCACATCGTTAGATAAAATATTTTGCTGAAAGTTAACTGTGAAGAAGACAGGTAACAAGAGTGTCATACCAGCCGACAAGATGGACATGAGTCTTCGAAGAGTTTTAGTTGTGCGAAGACGGGATAGGATGAGTATATTACATGTGTCGAATTGGTGGTTTCGATCCTATCTGAGCAGAATGAAATGCAGAGCACTTTATCTCAGCGGGTATGTCTGCGGTTACTGTACTTGGAATCCGCTCACCATTGTTGGGGGCTATGCGCAGACAGCCTAGCTGAGTCCTGCGTTACGCGCACCTGCGCAAAACGAGTCCTAGTTCAGCCGCCATTCCTCTAGTACAAATCGGCCGCGATCGCTCAAAGCCTCTCTTCGCGAGGCCTTGAGTAGCTCCAGGTTGTGAATATTAGGACATTGCTCAGGACCGTTATTCGCGGTCAACGCTGTCTGGTTCTTGAACCGACCGGCTGTCGTGTAATATAAAACCCGTAGTCTCACGAGATGTGCTCCCAATTTATTGCAATGTCATCAGCATCGTTCCCCCAAACTTGCCTTGTGGCACGCTATAGAGTACACTTCAGAGGTCTAGCTACCGAAAAGCCGAAGGCAGTGAAAGAATGTCGGAACCTTCAGTCCCACCATCACCTACGTTCACTGCCGATAGCGAGCTGTAAGTGGTCATGCCCTACCGATGTTGCAATATAACAGGCCCAATCGCATGAGATTAGCGAGATGAGGGTTCCCTTTCAGCAGTGATTGGTAGCTGACCTGGAGTAGCCACAGGGGTAAAAGCCACGAGCCCTCCCCTATGCTCGAATTATATCGCAGGGAAGAGCCAACGCAGCCGGCAAGGTGGCTTCTGCCCCGCGAAAGAGACGTCGATAAAGTCAGACTGGACGCTGCAAAGCGAAACATCAGCGCTTTTGAGAAACAATGGTCTAAGCAGAAGTAAAGAAGGGACTAGATTGGGGATGGTGAATATGGAACTTACCAACAATGATCGGAGGAACACAAGACGGAATGCCGGGTACTTTTCCCCAGTCATAGATTTATAAGTCTTTCTTAAGCGCTTGAATATACTTATACAGTACCCATCTCGAGTTGCATATTGTATGTAAGGATATATACTACAAACAGACCAGTATACAACCTCCACACTTAAGAAACCATCTTAAGCTTCCAAACTCTTTGTTAGTATGTTCTGGTCATATAGAAAGCTTCCCATTAGTGGCTCTATATATAAGAAGCCGATACTGGATAGATTACGAAGCCCTTGCATGGCGGGGATAGTTTAAATCAATTTTCCCCACGAACCGGGGGCCTGTAATGCAGATCCATTCATGCATGCATGCAACTCGGCTCGGCACTCCAGGCAATACCCATGAGGGAAAGACGCGAGGACCCAAGAAACAGCAGAAAAGACGGACAAAAGCAGGAGTTATATTCCCCGTTTCGGAGGCACATGTCCCGGCGACACTTATAAGATGAGACGATCCGACAATATCTGACCACTCGCGTCCGCCCGCGATGAAGGGGGCTCGCATTGCAGAAACTCCACACTTTAGCTACCGATTTGCTTCTTTTCTCGGTTTCTTCGATTGCTTGGCGACGCGGGCTATAAAGTAGTATAAGTCCTAACATCATTGCCGGAACGGACAAACGAATGCCCACGGAAGCTGCTTTGTGACGCCCAATAGTAGAGAGAAAGAGGAAGGGAAAGCAAGGGGCGAAGCGATGATGTAGGAAAGAGGATTGGGTTCAATGTTCCAGTCTTTCTTTTAACACCTGCCAAAACGCATTGGACAAGCGTCTGTACCATGGGCGTCTCGCACATACACCATCGCACCGCGAGGCAGACGGCACGGCTCCGGCAGATCGTCATCATCTCTGTCGTCTGCCTCGCTATATACTGCTTTCTGCTCGTGCCAGATGAAAGTCTGGATGGTTCACGATCGACGAACCCGGAAGCATATCAGTCCCAGCCGCAAAGCCGACCACAAGAGCGACAGAGGGAAGACGAGAGACGCAACGCTCTCCCCGCAGACCTCCTAAGCAATCGCTTCCTGTCTGAAGACCAGTGTCGTGCGATTTTCCCCGGTCTACTAGAGCAGGTAGATAATGAAGTGGCAAAGGGCCCGTTCAAGCTCGAGCCGCCGGCGAATATTCTCGGCCCCCTAATAGCGCGGATCCGAGACGGCCAGGTAAGGCCCCGGGCCGGAAACATGAAAACAAAACTGCAGAGAAAACAGAAAAAGAGACCACGGTGACTAATAGACACAACAGCTCTACATCCTATCCGCAGCGCGGAAGAGCGATCTAAGCAGAGACATGCTAGCGCACCGATCAGCAACGCTGCACCAAATCGCCAACGCGATCCTAACCTGGCCGCGTCCAGCATCGTCTTCACCCCCATCATCATCATCATCATCCCCTTTCTCCCACATCCCCAACACCATTTTCGCTTTCAACCACCACGACGACCCGCAGGCAGGGACGTTCTCGTACTCGCGGCCCGCGGACGCCGCGCTGCAGAAGACGGCGTCCGGCGAGCCCAAGCGGTTCTTCCCGATCCCGCACTTCAGCTTCTACTCCTGGCCGCTCCCCTTCATCGGCTCTCTTCCACGCGCAGCGACGCGGATCGCAGAGATCGAAGCCAGCGTGCCCTTCGCCTCGAAGATTCCCCGTGCAGTATGGCGCGGCACGACATGGTTCAACAACCCACGCGCAGGGCGCCTACGGCAGAATCTCGTCCGAGCCTTCGGAACAAGCGAAGAAAGCGTCTCGAAGAACCCCCACAACGCCAAGGCTCGGAAATGGGCCGACATCGAGGCTTTGGACTGGTCCTCTTCTTCCTCCGCCGCAGGGTCTAAGAAGATGGACAACAACAGCGGCGAGCGCAACGCGACCAACGCTCTGCGCATCGAGGACTTCTGCCGGTACAAGTACATCATCCACACCGAGGGCGTGACGTACAGCGGGCGCTTCCAGTTCCACAACCTCTGCGCGAGCGTGGTGCTCACGCCACCCGTGGCGTGGATCCAGCACGTCACGCATCTCTTGCGGCCCGTCTTCAGCTACACGCTCGATCCCTCTGCGCTGGACTCTTCCTCCTCCTTCTCCTCGTCTTCATCATCATCCTCCTCCCCACGCTCACCACCCTCCCTTTCCTCGTCTTCCTCCTCGTCTTCCTCCTCGTCACCGTCCCGTCTCTCCCTGCGCTCCCTCTTCTCATCCTTCTTCTTCCCTTCTGACCCCGTCGAGCCGCACTTGCAAGGAGAAGCAGACGAATCCCACCACCAACACCACGACCACCAAAAACAAGAAAGCGACAAGAAAAAGAAGCAGGGCCTCCCCCGCCGTCCAATCGACTTAGGAGACCGCGAGAAACCGCAGCCGCTCTCGCCCTACCCAGCGCCGTGGGTGCGCGGCGCCTGGCCGACGGAATACGACGCGTCCGAGGCGAACATCGTCTTCGTGGCGCCGGACTGGAGCGATCTGGAAGCAACAGTGGCCTGGCTGGAGGCGCACCCGCGGGTGGCCGAGGGTATCGCGCGGCGGCAGCACGCACTATTCGCGGACGGCGGCTACTTCAGTCCCGCGGCTGAGATGTGTTACTGGCGGGGCTTGATCCGGGGTTGGAGCGAGGTGGTGCGGGTTGATGAGGGCGCCTTCGATGATCTGGAGGAAGTGACGTGGGAGGAGTTTTCATTAAAGGAGATTCACAAGTGAAAGTGCTAAGTAAAATATAAAGTCTGCAGTGTGAAATGAGAATGCGCCATCTTTCGTTCTACTTTGTCTTTTTATTTTCGACTGAGACATTATTCCATACATATCCTTCCCTCGTGACGAGGCTTCATTATATTATGACTACATCATAGTTAACATGTTCATACAATTATACACGGATCTCCACACATTATAGCGGATGTAAAACCCAAACACCCTCGTTATCCGCTTCTCGCACTTAAGCTCGCGAATGCATCCGGGCTGTGCCGGCCATTATTCCAGGCCATTTCCATTCCAAGCATCATACTCTCTCGACTCCTTGCACTAGAAGCCGCGGGGTTAGTGGGCGCAAAGGCAGATGATGCAGGGGCGGCCACGTTGCTCAGAAATGGATTATTTGCGGCTGCTGAAGGGCTTTGTTGAGAGGATATCTGCGCCGGTGGTTGAGCGGGAGAAGTAGTCTCAAAGGGATTAAGGGCTACCTGTCCTGGTGAAGGTATCGAAGCTGGCGCAGGTTGTGTGTAGTTGTACAGGGCCATAATCGACTCCTTGTTCGCCCGTTGGGGAGCGTAGCCCGGCTGGGTAATTTGAGACTGTTGCTGGTTTGGTTGATACCATTGCTGTTGTTGGATAGGTTGAGCCACCTGAGCTGGCTGGCTCATCGTCATGAAAGGGTTGGCACTGTACGGCGTCTGGGGTGAATTATATACATTTTGCTGCGATTGCTCGGGTATTTGGTTCAACATCGGTGGAGCTATCCTCGTTGGCGATTTCGTGAACGGGTTGTTTGTGACAGCCCCTTGGTACTGGAATGGGGACGTGTTAAGGGACAGAGGCTGCTGGGGCTGGTACTGGGGTGCGGCAGGGGCTTGTAAGAATGGATTGTAGCCTTGCTGCGGTGACTGCGTGGGTTGAGGGTATGTCTGTGTGCTATTGAATGACATTGAGGCAAAGTTTTGGATCTGCGGCATGGGCGGGGTCATAGAGTGCTGATACGAGGGCTGAGATACCGGTTGTGTCGCAGGGGCCCCTCCGGTATGGTGAGGGAAGAGCGGTGGTTGTGACGGTGCAAGAGATAACGTCTGCATAGTTTGGGCCAAGTTGTATTCATTCGGTTGACTCGGCGCACCGAAAGGGTTATTATTGTAAAAAGGGTTCTTATTCTGCAATGTGCCGGTGGATTGCGACGATTGAGGCTGCGCAGGTGATGGTGTTATTTCCCAAGGGTCATTGGATGGCGACGACGGACTTTGGACCGGAAGAGGAGGACTCGGCTTCGACAGTGATAGACCATTTGTGACCGTTTTCGTTGGCTTCGGCGTTAATGACCTCGACGCCGGATCTTGAGGAGTCGTCAAGCCAGGAGAAATCGCTCCACCCCCTTCACCAAGACGCACCAAGGCCTCAATCGTCTTTTCTAGATTGCCATTAACCCCCTTTAATATCATGGCATTGCGCTTATCGTCCGCGAAGCCCATGTCGCGAAGCTGTGTCAACTTTTGGGCCGTGGCTTCTACACTATCTTGGTGTATGCTGGCACCAAAGACTTTTGATGGCTTATTCCGTAGGCTATCGTCACGCGGAGATGTGGGATCCCGTGGACTTTGAGGGTCTTTCTTAGACCGAAACGAGAGCGTCCCCGACTTGAAGAACCGAGTACCCGTCTTAGGGGGTAATGGTGGAGGTGTGCCTTCGTCTGAACTTCCTGTACTGGGTCTCGTCGGGCCATTCGTCGGGGTTCGACTGGGCGGTTGGACATATTTAGCTCGAATGAATCGTTCCATCGCGGAATCGGCTTCGTCGGCATCGACAGGCACGGGCGGTCTCTTGCCCTGGGGATTGTAGGTCTTGTTCGACGCAGCGTTTCCTATTTTCTTCATATTCTACTCCGGGAGCAATTAGAATATTGCATGGCAGGGAGCTGAGGTTTCAGGTGGGTGTCGTACCTCGACTTGGTCATTAGTCCAGCTATCCATGCTCAGAGACTTGACTTTGGAAATGTGAGTTCCCAGCTTGCGATGAATGGCTGCGCACCGCATACACAGAAATATGCCCAGCTGCAGTCACAGTCGTTAGCACTCCGCCATCTCAATACTACTCGATCCTCCTGGCTAGCAGTGGGCAAAGCGCGCCGCCATCGCAAGGGTCGAAGGGGTCGCACCACGACGGGGGAGGGGGCGGGTTGTGGTTTGATGCACCTATACATACATTCCATGATGCCCAGGCTGGAAAAGTCGGCTTGTCAGCATTCCCTTCGGAAGAGAGCAGACGTCGCAATGTAACAACCAAGAGGAATCGGCGCAGCGGAAGTACATACATGGATTTCGGGCGCCGCAGTCAGCGCATACGTTGTTGCCAGGAACGCTCTGGACGAGGTCCTGCAGGGCGCGCTCATTGCGAGCCTGCTGGCGTTTGCTCATGAGCCCGGCCATGATCTCTCTTTGAGCGAATCGCGCGTGGTATTAAAGGAGACCAGTCCTTCCCGTGTAGTTATAGGATATATACAGGCGCCAAGAGAGCGCACGCGACGGACGGGCAGATCACGGTAGGATCGAAGTAGGATTGGGGTAACGTCGAGCAAAATGAATGTACCTATTAGTAGAAACCAGGTGGAAGTATTGATGGTTACTAAGACGCTCTAGAAAAAGTGGTAATCAAGGCCACGTAAGGCTACGTCCTCTCCTGGTTATCTGACAGTCGTGCCGGTATGTGTAGAGCAGGTAAGTATCAGTCTTGAAAAAATCAAAACAAATACAACAACAGCAATAATGATAATAATAAAAACCCTGGGTGACACAGGCTTAGGTATCCGACGATCCAATAACTGGTCGGCTGGGAGAGGATGTGCCCGTGCCGAATGACGGCTGGGGGTGCCTTGGTTCTTGAGAAAGTCAGGGATTGGCGCAACCGTCGAGCTGCATTGGAGTACGAGTCCCGGGACGTGGGAATTGGGATTCTGGGAGGTATGAAGTAGGAAGAAATGAGAGGCAAGCTGGCCAAGACAGGAAATACTGGATCGCGAGGAGCTGGCGACAAGATCGATACAGTGAAGGAAAGAAAGAAAAAAAATCAATTCATTCAAACAGAGTAGAACAGTCTCGACATTAGTCAGTCTAACCTTCTCGAATCCTGAGATGCGATGAGTGAGATGGACATGTACACTACTTGCAGTGCGCAGCAGTTAGTGTGGTGTATGAACCGTGTAGATTGCCAGCGGTTTCGTTGGGTCTTTGCCTTGTACTACCTCACTAAACTACAGCATACAAGCATGGTACGGTACCTGCTGCAGTGCCACTTCTGTCTGGGGGAGGACGAGACAGCGGGTCGGCAGGGGCCCATAAAGCGTGGCCCATAGTGGATAATGGGCTCCATGCATCTTTTTGTACCCTGTCTCGCCTGCAAAGAAGTTTCCAAGGGAGCATGGCGCCTGCCCCGTAAAAGGGGCCTTCCGTGGTAGGTGCGGAGCACACATTTTCTCATTGCGCGCGGCCTAGACCGCTTACTAGCAGTGACCCGGTCCCTTGCGTCGGCCATTCACATCCCCCTGGCCGCTTCTTGCCTTCCTTTTCGTTCCTAATCGAGTCACAGAAACACCTCTGGTAACACATTGCCTGCACTTTATCAGCACTATTACTTCGTAGCTTCTTCCAACCTTGGCCGAAGACCTACACGTATGGTATCAAGATGCACACTTATACGAGTTTCTAGTACTTCTATTCCTTGACACCTACGCATGAGGCGAGTTAGTTGAATCTGCCATATGCAGGTAGGTTTTTACAACTGGATGCATGGATGGATATAGTCAGTGCTGATTTAATTACCTTTTCACGATTACTATATTTAGACACACTCAATGATATATATAAAGAATGCGATAGACCCGTAGGTCAACCAATGTTATTGAGGTTTGGAAGTTGTCGCCACGACTTCATCTGGCCTTGGTTTCCGTCCCAGGACAACATAACAGCTCTGGTACGCATGAACGGATTTATCGGAAAGGCCGCGTCGAGTTTCCATCAGATGTATCTGCCAAGTGGTCAGCGCAAATCCAACATCTCCCCAAGCGTTCCAAACAGTTATATCTACCTCGATCTGGTGTCGTTTCAGGCCTCTCGCGCGGTGCAGAAGTGCCATAGCAACGCCTTGAATGGCATCTAGGCAGTTTACGTTCCACAGGTCCCCGAGAGTCTTCCAGTTCCTGCTCCTTGCCCAGCCGTTGATCGGGATCTTGTAGACCTGCTGTGTGACGTCTACGAAACCCGCATTTATCAGGCCCTGCTTATACGTTTTGGCGATGTCGAGTGGTCGCTGTTCCCTCCTTGCGCAGTCTTCCAAATCGTTGAAGAGCAAATTCGGAGCGTAGTCGGCAGGCATGGACCCATCGTCGCACCCAAGGCTCGGCAGCAGTTCTTGGGCCTCGAACCAGCCGTCGGGCTCGAGGTGATCGAAGGCTTTTCGAGCCACGTCAATCTCGAAGTCCTCCCATGCACCAAGAGACATTCGTATCTAGGGTTGTCAGCAAGTCAAGGTCAGAACCAAATTGGCGCTTACAGGAATCGGCGCGCCCAGTTCGTTTCGAGGCCGCGATTTTTAGTCCTCCGAGGCTGATTACAAGAACGAAGGGAGCGCATACTGTATAGAGGTGTTAGTACGATGGGGAAACGACTAAGAATTGCCACCTTAATTACTTGTCCGGCTGAGCTGATTTCACACATACCATGGATATAATCGAAAGGGTCCGGCCACCACCACTCATCCAGTCTCCTAAACAGAAATCACGTCAACGTCACATATACACCAAGATCATTTCTTCGCTTGATGAATGCACAAGCACCGGAAGAAGGCATTGGATATGCACGCCTTATCGACGATGATAGGCCACCGGCGGCCTCTAGGCGGCACATCAGGAGCAATCCAAGGGTTTTCGACCAAGTCATCACCAAGGAATACGCTCAAACTTACGCGTCGTGGATATAGAAATGCACATTTGGCGGCACATATTCCGGCTGTATAGGCGACAAGTCTGTCCCAATGACAGTTGACGATTCGAATTCCTCGGCCATTTCCACCGCCCACAACCCAGTCCCCGTAGCCAGGTCGAGTATCCTCTTCGGAGGTCGTTCTTGAGACCATGGAGCGAAGTAATTCTTGCCATTAAACAAGCGCTTGAGACATATAAATTGCCAGTCTAGCCTCTCCAGTTCTAAAGAGTCGTTGGGATAATGGTACGCTAATATGCAAGACTGGTTAGTATTCTAGATGTTACCTCGAAACTCGAAAGCGGAGAGAGGAGTTCACGTACACCCATCGCTATATGCATGGTATGTCCTACCATTTTCCTCTCTGTATGCTGTAACACTACTCGTTATTGACTCGCCGTCCCTATAGTTTGTATTGGCATTCAGCTCGAAATGTCTCATTCGCATCAAGTCAACGTACCAATCATAACTAGGGGACTTGGAGGGGTCACTCTTTTCGTTGGTCAGCACATCGTTCATGTATTCGTTTTCACTATAATTCGGGAACTCTTACATCGGGTTCAATATGTGCAGAACGAGCCGCCGTGCCGCATGCATTTTCGAATGTAAAGGGAAAGTTGTTAAGATCGAAGGGTGGTCTGCGAGGTAAATGCGGCAGTTCTGGGTCTGAGTTGCGGGTTCCTTCGTCACAGCCATCGCCCACGGCGGTCCCAAGGGCATCCTCGCCTTCTTTGACAGTCGATTGTTGAGAAGACATGAAACCTCAGTGGTCTGATGATTGTCCGAGATTGGAGTTGAGAGAACTGATTGAAATATTTTTGGTTGTGTCGAGACCCTAAGTACCCAGAAAAGAAATTAGAGCCGTTCGGTGTATCTCATATCACTGACAAAGAATGAGCTGTGCGACCAGCACCAAGAAATCAATGGGGCTTCTGGGAGTTTGGTTTACAGGTGTTGGAGTTATACACACACGATGACTGAGGATGAAGTTGAACGGTATCTCGAGCTGACACGCTGAACCACACTGCCGGAAACGCAGACCCATATAATTAATCAGGTCGTCGATCTTGGCTGGGCTCGGGCTAACCAGACACGACAATAGGATACGTTGCTACAGAATCCAGGCGGCCGACCGGTTGTATATAGTGCTCGAACGCCTCGTTGACGTGTCCCCCGCCAGCCTGGATTACAGTAGGAGGCTTAGAGTGCGCAAGTCTGCTGCAGCCGCGGGGTTCGAGAAGGGCGATTTCACACCAATGGATCATCAACCTTGGAACAACAGCAGTAGGGAAGAGCTCATTATACACTTTCTAGTTAAGAGCTGGGTTGCCTGTGCCCATACGTAATCAGTAACGCAGCGTCCCTCTCGTCAACAGCCAGAATTGGGTAGAGCAATGCATTGCAACTATAAAGCAAAATTGAGAAATGAGGGTTATTACACTTCCTAGCCAGGGTACCGGGGTAACAGGAGCTCCTTTTCAGTTTGTGTTATTCGAGCTAGGTGAGGTTGCGAGCGCTTATAACGAGATCCATCGACCCCCTGTTCTATTTGTACACCAGAGGGGAGAATACACGGTCGATGCTGTTTGGTAATGTCGCGTGTGTCCCGCGGGGTCGGCCTCGGAAGATCTATGGACCTATTTTTTGCGCCGAAGGGAGTGAGCACCTGCGATGTATCTAACCCCTAGTGCTGCGGATGAGTGCTGCAAAATACGAACATGGCCTACCTACTCCGTACCTTGGATTCAATAAGACCCAACCCGCGCTGTTGGATGATGGGCAGGAATATCGCGCTTACACCGTTCAGCAGACGCTAGAGACGATGCCCCGCATCAACGATCACCAAATAGGCAATATGTAGCCTCCGTGCCTCTCTAAAGGACCACTACTTGTGTGTAGGTAAGGAAGTAGGATTGAGAAATTCCAGAAACAGGTCGTATTCTTGTAATACTAAACTCATCAATACGGCCGCGGCTTTACAGCGGCTAAGAAGGGAAATAAGGAGTCTGTGCGAATACGTTCTTATACATAACCTAGTGTCTCCCGACTTACTTGGAAGATGCCTTGGTTTCAGACTTCTGCAAGCCAGAATAGGCGAGGACCGCAGGCTCCCTAGATCCATGGTCAGGTCTAGACCTCTCATTAGCTCACAAGCAGTTACGTATAACAAGAGTTCTTAGCGCGCTATGTGACTGGGTAACATACTGCAGACGCTGATACTGTAACCCGTAACCACGCATTCCCCCACATTCCGTGACAGACCACCACACAGCTCTTCACCCTCGTTTTGGGACTCACAGCCTCGTCCAAATGACGAAGTCAACATGCTACGCCGTACGCTTATGTGTAATTGGTCGGCTAAGAATCCAGTATTCCGAACACGGTAACGACTACCAAGACGGTTGGGCCTCACAAGCTACCTACATAGGTAGGTACCCAGGTAGTTAGCGTCTGTACAAGTCACGACCGTATGAGGCCGAGGAAGTAGTTTGCGATCGATATCAGAATAAAATGACAAACAAATGATCCACCGCACGATCGAAGGTAAACGGGTACAGGGCAATTTCTCACGAAAACGATACCTCATAATGTTGATTCACCTAATTCAGAATTACCTACATAAACCTGCTCAGCCCGGGAAAGTACATCAGGCCATACTGCGCGCATGACATCTGATTTAGAGGAGCACAAACACCTATTCGAGTCACGATGGACAGCTTCATAGAACAGGCCCAGCGCCGTATCCGGCAATCAGCCGCTGTGGCACCTGGCGAACATGCACCTACGCTTCCTAGCCTAGAGAAACTGGCAAAAGCGAGAGCGTCGCTTCCAGATGTCTCCAGTACAGATTACCTCAGTGGCCTTGGCGCAGAGGCGACTTTGACCCATCTCATGAATGACATTATTCTTGGGTTGAATGGACAGAACAGAAGCGGTCGGTACTGGGGCTTCGTCACAGGTTCTACCCTTCCGATCGCCGAGGTCGCAGACAACATTGTCAGTGCTTATGACCAGAACGTCCAAGTGCATCTCCCCAATCAGACGATTGCTACCGAGGTCGAGGATGCCGCCTTGAAGATGTTGCTGCGGTTGTTACGCCTGGGTGAGCCGGAACAGTGGGAGGGCCGGACGTTTACCACTGGCGCCACGGGAAGCAATATCCTCGGCCTGGCTTGTGGTCGCGAGGCGGTGATTACATCAAGGCTAGCTAAGGGCTCCGAATCGGTGGGCGAAATCGGACTGCTACGAGCTTGTATGAAAGCAGGCGTTGAAGAAATTCAAGTTTTAACAAGCATGGGACATAGCTCGCTTTCGAAAGCAGCGTCCGTGGTGGGACTCGGCCGTGCCTCGGTCAAGCTCTTACCCTTCAGCGATGCGGAGCCGTGGCGTCTGGATATAGACGCCGTAGAGCGAGAGCTGCAGCGTGAGAAGGTCGCCAGCATTATAGCGATCAGCGCCGGAGAGGTCAACACCGGCCGTTTCGCCACGACGGGCCTCGAGGATATGAAGCGGCTTCGTCGGTTAGCTGACCAATACCAAGCATGGATCCACGTTGACGGAGGTCCGAAGCCGCCTTAACTTCCAACTTGGGACATTTCAGCTAACTCAAGTTCTTATATCTTAGCATTCGGCGTCTTTGCAAGGCTTTTACCGGAAAGGGACGAATTCTCCTCGCTGCATAGAGTTAATGCCGGGCTAGAACTCTGCGACAGCCTGACGCTCGACGGACACAAGTTGCTGAACGTGGTGAGTTTTACCCCTGCATGGCCCAGAAAAGCTAGAGAAGAAGCTTACCATGGAACTTTACCTCAGCCGTACGACAACGGCGTGTTCTTCACGCGGAAAGCGTCTACGCTAAACGACGTGTTCAAGAACCCCAATGCGGCGTATCTCTCCTCCGACAGCGCGTCGCCGATCCAGAGTCCCCTGAACATCGGACTGGAGAACTCGCGTCGTTTCCGCGCGCTGCCGGTTTACGCGGTCTTGGTGAGCGAGGGGAGGCAGGGTATCTCGCAGATGATGGAGAGGATGGTCATCACTGCGCGCGCTGTCGCCAGGGCTATCCGGTCCTGCGAGGAGGATTACGTATTACTGCCTGATGCAGGATCTACAGCCCCCAGTGATAATAACATTCACATCGTGGTGTTATTCCGCGCGAGAGATGATGGGCTTAATAACGTGCTTGTTCAGAAGATTAACGAAGGCAACGAGTGGTATGTTAGCGGGAGTAGTTGGGATGGAAAACCTGCTGTCCGCGTTGCTGTTTCTAGTTGGAGGGCTGACGCCGAGGATGCGTATAATACTGTGAAGAGGAGCTTGGCGGCTATCGCGCAGGCTTATAGACATTCTCGGCCGTAGCGGCTTGCTGTTCTTGGGAGGCTGAGGGATTGCTATGCATATGCCGCAAGGTCAAGGTCGTCGGCCTTGATGTTCCTCATGGATTTGTTTCCAAGATCCGACCTGCTGGGATTGTATGATGTCCGGATCACGCATACAATGCTCAGTATAGAGGACCAAAATATTATATCCTAACCTAGGTTAAAATGTCTCGATACTGTATGCTCCCTCGCCCTACAATCGTGAAATGGATGCTCCATTAGGTTTGTTTAATATCCTCAGGGACTCCTGCATAAGCATCGCTTGCATGAAACTTGGTGTGTACTGTAACTTATCGCTTGAGCATCTACTGTTGATTTAGGTTCGATTCCTTTCAGCGCTATTTGGTTACTCGCTTTGGCTCATCTGTAGGTTCAATACACAAAAATGAGCAGCTAGCGAATAACCAAATAGCGCTGTTGGAGATAGAACCTAGCTTTACTATATGCCTCACCTAGTACGTCCTGCCGGTAAATTCCATCGCTTTGTCTTCTCATACATAGTGTCCTAGTATAACTTTGCCGGGTTGTTAAAGTAGGTATCGCATACTCCGGGGGTGATGTAAGAAATAAAGTGCAGCAGCAAAACAAGGCTGCCTCGAGATTGAGTATATGCAACCAATGCCGGAAAAGTCCCTGGGATGAGAGCTGAGGTAAAGGTACCCGAATTACCGACACGTGGACATCAGCGTTTATGCCATTTGTTTATAGAAATGAAGTGTAAATAAGACGTGATGTCGGTAAGTTTAGTTTGGTCTTGATATGTATTACTATAATACTACAATAAACCAAGTCGAAGTTCTAGAAAGACTGTCGCTAATGAATGGAAGCCTTCTCGAAACACAGAGGCGCTTCTCTGCCGCAGCCATGTGGCTTATTCCACATGGGTATAGCTTGGCAAAGTGGCGTTTTATGGTGTGGAAAAAAATGGATGCATTGGTATTGCATGGGTTATTTAAGCAAATAACCAAGGAAAAGCTATTTAAAAGCTAAATCAGGTGATTAATCACGTGATGTGACTAAAGTGGTCTAGCTATTCAGGGGTATAAGACAGGCGCTTACGCTAGCTTATAGATTTAATTTTAATATTTTTAATACCTTAAGTTTTCCGAGCTGGTATAATAAAATAAAGCTAGCTAATAAAGCTTTTAATTACGCAGATAACTTATTCTTAGAGTCGGAGTTTACTAGTATATACTTAAAGAAGTTTAAAATTTTTTTTTGCGTGTTATTAATTTTAATAAAGTTTGCTTTATTATTACTAGCAGTAGCAGTTTATATTTTTTTAATAGTAAATATATTTTTTAATTTATTTTTTTTAGCTTTTATATTAGCACTTATTATATTTAAATTTTTATTTTTAGCTTTTATTAAAAATTTTTAATAATTATATTTAATTTTTAATATATTTTTGTTTATAATTAGCTTTAATAAATAAAATAAGCTAGTAGTATTTATTTTTAGCTTTAGTAAATTATTGTAATAGTATTAAAAAATTTTATTAAAAACTTTTTTTAAAAAAATTCAAGTTATAGCTTAAAATCTGCTAACTTGCGTGCTTATTATTTTTAAATTTAATTTAAGTTTAATAATTTTAGCTTTAAGATTTATATTTTTAAATTAAATTATAATTATAATAAGTTTAAAATTATAAATTTTAATTTAATTTTTATTTACTTTTTTTTAAAAAGCCTTAAAGTAATTTTTATGCTCTCGCAAATTTTTTACTAGTTTTTTTTAGTTTATTATATAAGCATTATAATATTTTTAAAACTGTTTTTATAATTAACTAAGGTTTAATTAATATTTTATATCTTTAGTTACGTTAATTAAAGTTTTTAATAAAAATAAACTAAAAGTTTAATTAATAATATTATTTATAAATATAATAATTAATAAAAATAAACTTATAATAAAGCTTTGCTTTAATATATTAAAATTAATTTATTTTAAAAGCTGTTTAATAAAGCGTAAAAAAAAAAATAAGCCTTTAATAAGTATACTAAATAATAATAATATAGTAAAGCTTTTAAGCTAAAATAAAAATTAATTTAAATACTGCTAAGTAGTTAAAATTAAAAATTATTATATTAATATAAAAATTGCTTGCGAGATTATAGTAATAATAAGCTTTTTTTATGCTAAAGTTGTAGATTTATTTAATTTAGTAATTAATAAAGCCTTAGATTTTTTTTAGCAAAAAAAAGCTTTAAAATTTTTTTTATTAACTAAAAAAAAATTAATAGCAAAGTTAAACATTTTAAGTTATATAATATTTTAATCTAGCTAAATCTTAGCTTTTATAAAATTTTTTTTTAAAATATATAAGTTTTTTAAAAATAAAATTTTTTTTTTAATTTTATAAATAAAATAATATTTTAATATATTTTATCGAATAAGTTTTTAATACTGCTTTATATTTTAAAGTAATAATTTATAATAAATATTATAAACAAGTTTAAGTATAACTATAATATAAGCTGCTATTTTTTTTTAAGTTTAATATATTTTTTTTATTTTTTAAAAAAAAACTACTAAGTGTTTTTTTAATAAAGCCGAATTTAAAATAAAATTTAAATATCTAGTTAAGTTTTTTAAAAAAAGTATACTAAAAAGTTTAACGTTAAACTTTTTTTATATTTTTTCTAGGCTATTTTAAAGCTTATAAAAATAATAAACCTAATAAAATAATATAAATTAAAACATGAGCATTTAAGTGCATGCTTTTTTAAAGTGTAAGTACACTTTTAATTTAATTTTTTTAATATTTTAAATTATTATTAAAGTATATTTTATAAAATTAAGCAATAAAATCTAATTATTTATTACTTATAATTAACTAAAGTTTAAAAATTGCTTAAAATACTTTTTTATATAAAAAAACCATTAATTATACACTTAAAATTAAAGCTAAGTTATATAATCGTAAATTATAAGCTTAAAAGTTTTTAAAAGCTAAAAATAAAAATAAAAGTTTATTTTAAAATTTATAGCTTAAAATAAAAATAGTTAAAACTAAAAAAAAATAAATAAGTTATAAAATATGCTTAATAATAACTATTTAAAACAATAAATTATAAATTTTAAATTTAAAATTTTTAAAAAAACTAATTGTGCAAGCTTAATAAATAAGTAATAAAAAATTTCTTTTATTAAAATTTATGCGTAATAAGCTTTTTTAGCCTTAAGATTATTATATATTAAAATAAGTATAGTTTATAAATTAAATAAAGCATTTTTAACCTCGTTAAAAACCTTTTATTTAAAATAATAAAAAAATAATATAAACTCTGCCGTTTTTATGTTTTTATTTTATAAAAAAACTAATACTAGTTTAGTTTTTTTTTTTATAATATTATTTAGTTAAAAAATATTTAATTTCGCTTTGCGACTTTTAATAATATATATAAATAATAGTTTATTAAAGGTTATGCTTATTAAAGTTATAATTTTTAAATTAACCTCATGCTTTTTTTTAGCCTTCGCTTTTATAATATAAGCAAACTTATTTCGCTTAATAAAAGCTATAATTATTTAACTTAAATAAGCTTAAGTATTACTTTAAAATTAAACGTTAAAATTTATAGTAAATATATTAAAAGCGTTTATAAATAAAATAAAATTAAAAGTTAAAATTAAACCAGGTAATATTATAACTAAAAATATAGCTTAAAATAGTTTAATTTAACTTTAATTTAATTAAAATAATTAAATAAACTAAAATAATTAAATAAATAAATATAGCTAAATAAATTATAATAAAAATAAAATATTAAAGTTAAGTTAACTAAATAAATTAATAAAAGTAAAACTTAATATAGTTACTATAAATTAAAAATAAATAAAATAATTTATAAATATAAATAAAATATAAAATAAAAGTAAATTATTATAAATAAAAACTTTAGTTTAATTAAATTTAAAGCAGCTAATAAAAAAAAATAATTTAAACTATTTATAAAAAACTTAAACTATAGCTTTAATTATTTACTGCTTAATTTTTATAGCAAAGCAGCAGTTAATAATTAGCTTTAAATTTATAATTAATTAATTTATATATTTAATCGCAAAAACTTATAATTTATAAGTGTTAAATAGTTTTTAAATATATAAAACTTAATTAATAATTTTAAAAAATTTTATATAATAACTTTAATATTTAAATATTTAGCTTTAAAGTAAATTTTAATATAATAACTTTAATATAAAAATGATTTTTAATAATAAAAGCTAAATTTTTAAGTGGTTAAAACACTTAACTTGCTTAAAAATAAAAGTTATATTTAGTTATATATTATAAATTTTTTATTTAGCCTTGGCAGCCATTAAATAAACTTAGTTATATAAATAGCTTAAGTAATAATTTTAAACTTAAAATAAAAGCTGCAAATATATAAATAGTTATAAAATATAACTTTACGCAAAGATAAATTAATATATATAATTTAATTAAAGCAGCAAGCTTAATAAACGTTTATAATTATAAAAAAAATAAAGTTTTTATTTTTTAAAAAAAAAAAAAATAAATAAATATATAATTTAAGATTTTAGTTTAGTTAAAAAAACCGAAACTATTTTAAACCAGTAAAAAAAAAAAAAGCAGGTTTATTTTTCTCGTATTTTTTTTTTAAAAAAAATACTTAAATACTTGTTAGCACTTATAAAAACTAAAAAAATTAATTTTTTTTTTTTTTTTTTTTTTTATATTATCTCTAGCTTATTTTTCTCACGCAAAGCTCTTATATTTATATATATATCACTTAAAAGCAAAGTAAACTTTTAATTTTTAAATCACGACAAGCTTAAACTATTATAAAATAATTATTTTAAGCCGACATAAAAACAGTTAAAACAAAAAATATAAATTATCTAGTTATTTTAATAAACTTTACTTTAATATAAACAGCTTAAAATTATTTTTATAATAGCTATAAAAAAAAATTAATAAGCTATTTAAATTTTTTAACTTAAATATAAATTTTTTAAATTTTTTACTAATTTTAAAAAGCTTTTTATACTTAAAAATAAGTTTAAATAACTTTAAATTTTTTTTTTAACGCAATATAGCAAAATCTTTAATTATAATATATAAAGTGCGCGTTTTATATATATAACGCTTTATTTTTTTGTTATATATTCTAGCATAAAAAATAATTTTATAGTAAGTTTATTGTTTAAAACAATAATTTAGCAGTAAAATATATAAAACCTTTTTTTTAAAAAAAATATAAATTTTATTTTAAAAACTAGCACGTAAAAAAGCTAACTTAACATTAAAATACTTAGTTTTTAATGCTTTTTAAAATAAATATTTATATATAATCTTAAATAATAAATAATTTATATTTACTATATAATAAAAGTTTATATAAAAAATAGCCTCGTTAAAATAGTTAGCCTAGTTTTTATATATTAAAAAACTTTTTTTTATAGTTAGCTTTAATATTACAGCTTATATAATTTTAAAAAAACGTTTAATTAATTTATAAAACTTATATAACTTAAAAAGCTTATTAACCAATATAAAGTTTATACTTTGCACCGCAGCAGCAAAAAACTTAAAAAAAAAAACTAAACTAAAGTTAATATAAAAAGCCATTAATATAATTTTAATTAAATATCTTTAGCTTTTAAGCTTAAAAATAATAGTTTTAGCTTAATAATTTATAATAAAAAAATAATTTACTTATCGATTAAAATAGTCAACAAAAGCTAAAAAATACCGATATTCTTTACTCGTTAAAAAAAGTTTATAAAAGTTTACCACAATTATTTAATAAAGTTTAAACATAATAATCGGTAATAAAAAAACCTTAAGTCGCAAAAGTTTAAACTTTATATACAATAAACATTTTAAATAATATACTTATATATTACTCGTTATAATAAACTAATATATTAATTAATTTAACTTTTATAATATTAAAGCTAAAAAAAAATAACTGCTTTTATTATAAGTTTTTCGTAAAGCTTTAACGATTTTATTTTTATATAAATAAAACCGCTATATTTTTTTTCGGCAATACTTAAGTTTAAAACCTATAAGTTTAAAGTTTTTACATTAAATAATAAAAGCTTTAATATTTAGCCGATTTAAAGAGTTAAATTTACTATATTTTAAAAACCTATATATACGTTTATACTATAAATAATAATAATACTTAAAATCATTAAACTTTAAATTTAAAAATAAAGCTATGTTTAACGATTTAATAGTAATACTTTATATAAATTAATTAAATTAACAAGCTTTTAATAAATTAAAATATTTTTTAAGTTTATTTAATTATACCCATAAAAAATATAGTTTTAACTTAGCTATAAAAATAAAATTAGCAGCTTATATTTTATTTATAATAAAATTTAATTTTTTTAAAAAAAAAACTTTAATAAAGTTTTAATAACCTTTAACTTTATTTTTTTAAACCCAATATCTTTTTTCGTTTATAAAGCCGAACAAAAATATAAAGCTAATATTTTTATAATTAAAGTCTAGAAATATAATCTATAATAATACATTAGCAGTTTTATTTTATATACTTTTAATATAAAAAATTTAAATATTTAGCAACCTTAGCTCGGTAACTTATTAAGTATAAATGCCTTTATAATATAATAAATCAATAAAAATAATTAAAAGCTTATAATTTATATAAAAAACAAAAATTTAATTTAAAAATATAAAAAAATACTTAATATACCGACACGTAAACTTTACTATACTTAAAAGCTTACGTTTATATATTTTATAATTTCATTAAAACTTATTTAAAAAAAAGCTATTATAAACTAAAAGTTTAAATATTTTTTCTTGTTTTTAAATAATAAAAAGCCCGGCTTTATAGCTTAAAACATTTAAGTAAGCTTTTATTAATATTTTAAAAAAATACTTATATATTTAAACAGTAGTAAAAACATATATTTTTATAAAATTAAAAAATAAAGCTTTATTTTTTATTTATTTTTACTCAACGTTATTAATAAGTCAGTAAAAAAGTTTAGCAATCTTAAAGTAGTTTTTAATTTATTTGCGAGTAAAAATTACTACACTTAAAAATAATCTTATATTTATTTATATTTAAAATACTAGCTAATATAATAATTTTTTATATTTTTTAAAAAACACTTTTAACACTTTATACACTTTATAAATAACTCTTAAAACAATAATTTAATTATAACCCAAGCATATTTTTTTAAAAAACAGCTTTAACTTTAATTAAAAAATATATAACAAAAAATATTCCTTAATAAAGCTTTATTATTTCTTAAAGCTCTCATAAATTATAAAAATATTATTTATATAATAAATTAAAAAAACTAAGCCGCTAATTTTATCGTTAATTATTAATAAAAGTTTTAGATTTAACCCCGGGATAAAGCTTATAACAATATATATAAGCTTAATTATTAAAAATCCAGCAGTTTAAAAACTTTATAATAATCTAATAAGTTATAATTATAAAAATTCTAGCACTTTAAAAGCAAATATATATTAATCCTTAAAGTAAATAAATATAAACTAGTAAATATATTTTAAATTAAAGATATAATATAACGCTACCCGAGGGTTTAATATATAATTATAAATATTTATAATAAAAATAATATTTATGCTTAGCAAGTTTTTTTCAACATTTTAGCAGTTAAAAATTAGCTTAAGCTTAGCTTATAAATTAAAATTAAAAATATTTATAGTTTTTTTTTTTAACACTAAAATAAATTAATTATTTTAATTAAAGAATCTTTTATTAGCTGTTATAATTACTTTATATATTTTATTATTAATATTATATTATATAAATTTATTTAACTAATATAACTATAGTTTAGTTTATACTTTTTTTTAAAACTTATTTTAAAATAAAGTCTTTAGCTTTAACTTTATTTTATAAACCAATAAATTAATAAGCTTTATATTACCCACGACCGTGGTATTTAAATGACAATAAATAAAAAATATATATATAATGTTTTTAATTAAATAGTTAAAAACTAATAATTTAAAATAAAAGCTAGATTTAGTAAACCATTTTTTTACTTCTGCAAGTAAAACTTCAGCTTTAATATAAATAAAAAGTCTTAATACTTTTTTATTAATAAAAAAAAACACTTATTTATTATATAAGTTTTTATTTTTTAAAAACAATATATAAAAACAAAACATTCGCTTTTTAATAATTATAAAGTTTATAAAGGTTATATACTTAAAAACAATAATATATAAATAAAAACAAAATAATTTAAAAACTATTTTATATATAGCTTTAATAGTAAGTCTCGGAGTATAATATATAAATTATTTTAAGTTAAAATATATAAATAAGTTTAAAATCCCTAGTTTTTTAAAAAAAACCCATGTTATATATATATTTAATAATGCTTTAAATATTTTTTCTTTTTTAAGCAGTTTAACAATATAACTATATAATTAACAATAACCTTTTATTTTAATAACTTAGGGCTTAATGCTTCACTTAATATATTATTATTGTTTTTTTTTCTTAACTTAAAGTTAAACTTAAACTTATTAAAAACTTTTAAGTTTTTTATAACAAAGAAAATTTAAAAAAAAAAACCTCCTAGAGCTAAAACTATATAATAATAAAAAAATACTATAAAAATCAGTTTTTAAGCAGTAATAGTTTTTTTATTTATTATTTTATTATTAATAATAAAAATATTTTATTATATATTAAAAACTGCTATTATATTTTACAGCTAAAATAAGCCGAAAAAAATATTTAAACTATTATTAATAGTTTTAAAAGTTTTAAATTAAATAATATATTATATAACATATTAAATGTTTATAATATTAATATTAAAAACTATAAACTTAATTACTTTAATTAAATTACTAGCAGAAATAATAATAAAAAAAAAATAATTTTAAGGTTTAATAAAAAACGTTTTTTTATGCTTATATCTTTAATTAAATCTTTAATAATTAAGTTAATATTTAAACCTTAATTAGCTTAAGCAAAGTTTTTAATAAATATAATTTTTATACTCTCGGCTTTTTTTTTTACTTTATTTTCTAGCTTATATTTAATAATAAAACTTAATTAATAAACTTTAATAAATTAAATAAACATAGCAAGTTTAAATTTTATAATAAACCCTGCTTAAGTTAATTTAAATTATAAAGTTTTTATTAACTTAAAACGTTTTACTTTAATCTATAACTTTTTAGTTATATAAATTAATAAATACTTAAAAACTTTAGTTAAATTAAAGCAGACTTATTATAAATCTATAAAACTTAAGTTTAACATTAATTAAAATTTTGCCCACTTTTTTTAATTAAAAAAACTATTTTTATTTTTGCTATAAATTTTTTTTAAAGGTTTAAAAAATCAAGTCTCACAAAAAACTTAAGCTTTTTTTTTTTTTAACAAGGGCTTATTATTAATGTTTAATAACTTATAAATTAAAATAACAGCACTATTATTCTTGCGTTTCTTATATAATTAAGCTGCTTAAGCTAATATAAATTATAAATATAAAATTTTATTTTTAAACTTATTATTAAAGTTATTTTTATTTTTTATTAATAGTTTACACAATAAAATAATAAAACTTCGGTATAGCAAGCTAAAACTATTTTATAAAAAGCTAGCAACACTTTTAAACGTTTTTTTAGCTAGTAAATAAACTACTACCGAAAAAATAAAGTTCTTTATATAGCTTAAATCTAGTTAATCTTAAACTAAAGATTATTTAATGTAGTAAAGCTTATATTTAATATATTTATTAATAAAATAGCCGCTATTTAAAAACAAGTTATAATATAATTATATTAACCGAGACGCTACTTTATTTTATACTACGTTATATAATACTTTTTTAATAAAATAAACAAAAGCTTTAAAGTAAGCAAATTTTTACGATAATATATGCTTATTAAAAAAAATAGTGCAAGTAATAAAAATATATTTTTTTTTTTTACACTTAAAGTAAACTTTTATACCACAGGCTAGCTTTTTTTAATTATTAATTAATAAATATTTAAACTATTTTTTAAAAAAAAAAAAGTTTACCGGCTAAAATCTTTAATTTAAAATAGTTTGCGCACTATTTTTACCTTTTTTATTATAAGCTTCTCGAGACGCTTTAAATCTCTATAATATAAATATACTTAAAGTAGAAAATATAGTTAAAGCTAAACATGTCGGCTATATTTTTTTAAAAATAAAAAAAGCTATATTTTAAAGCAAAAAAATAAGCTATTGTTATTAAATATAAGTTAAATAACTAAATTAAAAAAAGTAAATTAATTATATATTTGCAGCTAAAGTAAAATAATAATAAATTAATGCTTAATCGACTTTTATTTTAATATTTTTAAAAATAAGTTTTTTTAATATTTAAACTTTTAGCTTATTAACGTTTTACTTAATAATAAAAACTTTTAAGTTTAAAATATATTAGCAGCTTTTAATAATTTTATAATATTTTTATAATAATAATTTAATTTTAATATTTTTATTTACAGCTTTTTTTTATAAATTAAAACTATATAAGCTTATAATAAAATAATTAACCATTATTTTTAAAGTAAATATTTTAAATAATAAAAAAGCTTTAATTTATTTTATTACGCTAATAAAGCTTAATTATACTTATAATAAATCTTGAGCGCTTATATATTTTAAAACGTTTTATGCTTTAATATAATATATAAATAAAGTTTTATTTAATTTTTAAGCTAAGTTTTTAAACTTTTTAATAAAAAAAATAACTAAATTATCAATTATTTAAACCAGGTAATAATTTTTTAAAAATTATTTAATAGTTTAAAAGTTATAAATTATAATAGCATTTATATTAGCTTTTTTAATAATTTTTTATAATTATATATTATTGTTAATATAAGTAGCAGCATTATTTTTATATAATATATTAATAGCTTAAATTATATTAAAAACTTTATATTTTAATTTTTAATATTTTATTCGTTTAAACTCTTAAAATAAGCGTTATAATTAGCAAGCTGCTGCTATTTTATTTATGAACCTTTTATAATAATTTATATTTAAAATACTTATAATATATAAAATAAGCTTATAAATAAAAATAAATAATATAAAATAATTAAATAAATATATTTATAAAAATAGTATTAAATGATTATTATAAAGTTTTAAGCTATAAAATAGCTTATAAGCTAAATCTTAAGCTTAAACTTAAGCTATAAAAAAAAAACGCTTAGTTATTAGTTATATATAGTTTTCTTTAGTTTTACTTAAATATAAAATAAAGTAATAAACATAAATAAAAGCATAAACAAGTTAATAGCTTATTAAGTAAAGCTTTAAAATAACAGTAAAAACATTATAAGCTGCAAAAATATTATAAGCTACGGAAATATTATAAACTAAAATAGTAAAAAAAAGCGTAGATATTATTAAATCTTAAAATAAAACAGTTTTTAAAAACTTAAGCTAAAAATAATTAAATATTAGTATAAAAGTTATAAATAAAAAATAAAAAACTAAAAAGCCCGACGCTTTTTAATTTTACTAAAATATAATAAATAATATAATAATTAAAATAAAGTTTATAATGTAATTAATAACGTTAAAAGTAATAAAACTAAAAAATATAAGCAAGCTTTAAAAGTTTATATTAGTAAGCTTTTTTAGAAAATATAAATAGTTGCTAATTTAAAGCAGATTTAATTTATAAAAAATATTAAAACTTTTAAAGCTTAATATAACGCTTGCAAATAAATTAAAAAAATCTAAAGCTAATATATAAAAATAAAATAATTAATTAGTAAGCTAGCTTATTAAATAGCTAATAACTTTAAAATAACTAAAATTTAATAATAATAAAACTTTAAAGCTTTTTAATAAACTAGCAAACAAAAATAAAAACTTATAAAAATAGCTTATATAAAACAAATATATAAATTAAAAAATAAAATTATTCGCAAGCAGTAAAATATATAATTAAAGCCGACTGTAAATATTTACGATAATATATACGAGGCTATATATATAAGCTTATTTAAACATAAAAACAATATAAAAAAATAAATAATTAAACTAATAATAATAACAACAAAAAAAATAAAACTAAAAGCTTAAAAATAATTAATATCCGAGCAAAATTACTATATAAATATAGCTTAACAAAGTGGCGTTTTATAATATAAAAAAAAATAAATGTATTAGTATTGCATAAGTTATTTAAGCAAATAACTAGAGAAAAGCTATTTAAAAGCTAAATCAGGTGACTAGTCACGTGATGTAACTAAAGTGGTCTAGCTATTCCCGCGCTTACCGGATTCCACATTTGCTCACCTAGATTGAGTTTCGTCGCGTCCTCGGATCTTGAGGCGCATCCTGTTTCAGCGCGGGGCAAAATAGCGAGTGATTTGTCGCATTTTGATGATGACAGCGTTGATCCCATTTTCACACGTAATTGGGCCCCTGAAGATGCTAATCCGGATTCCCCAACCTATCGTTGGTCCCTTGAATCCAGGTTGATAGGAATTGGCATCTTCAAACTTAAGATACGCATCATATATGCAAGATGCACTCTATTCCGGACCGTTTAGGATCTACCCGCGCTTGTTGCTCCCAGGAACGATAATCCTGACCGTTTTGAAGACGAAAACAGGGCGCGGCTAAACAACAATGCTAGGACGTATCGGAGGCAGATATATGTATACTAGTGTAATGTATCATAGCCGACTAAGCGCATTCAAGGTCATGATTGGTCCTAAAAGCAGGAATGTGAGATGAGTTCCTTGATCTGTGCAGCGATACCTAGGGCGTTGGTATGCATTGTCCTCCAAGCAACGGGCTGAGAATTGTCACAAAGTGCCAAGGTTAATGCACAGCACAGAAGTGGCCCATGGTTGAATTGTTCCTTACCCTAGATCGTTAGTAGCATACTAAATACCTAGGTAGGTAGGTAAGGGTTCAATGCCCATGGCAACAATACGAATGCTCAATTTTTTTGCTCTCTTCCCCTTTACATCCACACTAATGCTATGCTATGTAGGTGCTAGCCTGCCGTATGCATGCGGACCGTTATTGGGACATCGAATTCTTCTTTCTCCTCCTTTAATTTAGGTAGGTTAAGTGAAGAACTAATCTCCGTGCTGCTAGACTTGAAGCAGTTAACAATAGATAGCGCAACTCGGTTGGTTACTGTACCGCGATAGGACTCAAGCTTCATGGGTTCTTTTGCAAGGTCTAGGGCACCGAACTACCAATCTATTCATTCACTTACGCATGTGAGCGGTAACACACAGATGTGCCAAGAAGTCCGACATAAGCCATGTCCTGCATGAGCCAGATAAATCTCATGGATGTTTGAACTTGGGTCTTCTTCATGAAGACAACATGTCTGCTGAAGGTGTCTCGGCTGGATAGACAAGAAGTTCTTAGTGTCTACTTGGTTATTTTAAAGACTGGATCAGACAGGACTCATTGAAGGGACTAAACTTAATGAATAAAAACCCCTAGACTTAAGCTTACACTAGGTACACATCTAACTGGGTAAAAACAATTGTCGATTCGGGGCAACCGGGGCTGTACTCTTGGCTTCTCCATCTATCATCTTAGCGCACAAGAATTACAATCAGGGATACCGCCTCTGATTGAGCCTTTGTGCCCACTGTATTGAGTCGCTGAAGCAGGAATTCGTGGCTCAATAGAGGCAAAAATACCCAAAAGGGGTAGGTACTTACGAAGTAGTTGAGGGAGGTGCGTACGTGCTTAGCACTCTCGCCTCTAAGCCTCTCCAAAATTAGGCTCCCTTCAGTGCCTCAATCGCCCCAATAGCCCCAGACGCTACAAACACTGCAAACACATGTTGGCTCATTATTACTGGTCAGGGCTGCTAAAAGCTTGGTAGACAGGCAATTTCGGCCACTCATGTCTTCGGCAGCGCAAGGGAAAAGAGTGGACCAGCTACTGTATCCGGCTTAGACGTGGTCCGAGGTGAGTCTAGCGCACGTACAGGCACTGGGGAGAAGGTACCTGGGTACCGCAGTTGACCCAATCTTCCCCCCGACCGCTTCTCTCCGTTTTCCTCCCCTTTGATTCTCACTCCAATTCTCTAGCCAGCGGTCCGTCCAATTCAATTCACCCTCTTCCATCTATCCATCACCGCATCAACCGAACGGGTTCCAACAAACTTATTCGCCCAGATCGCCCTCCCTGGGCCACGGCTGGCTCTTCTCTTCCTTCCGATCTTCTCAGGCAGCTTGCTTCTCTCCCTCGACAACCCCCCGAGAGATGGTCCTTGGGGCCCTCTGCCTGCTCGAGTATCTCTGATGCTCGATTCTCCGACCACGACTCTTGCTCTCTCCAACGACACGACGTCCCGCTGTGTACACCCGCCGACCGGGTTGCCCCTGACCTCGCATTGTCCCCGATTCTAACGCGTTTTCGCCCTCAACTCTCCGTGTTCCCACAATGGCTTCGTCGTCGTCAAACGTAGTGGGTGTCCACTATCGAGTTGGCAAGAAGATCGGTGAAGGTTCTTTCGGTGTCATTTTTGAAGGTACCAACTTGTTGAACAACCAGCAAGTTGCCATAAAATTCGTGAGTCGATTTTCTCACCTTTTCTTGGATCTTTGAGTCGAAGCTTCGCAGTATAAGTGGCTCGAGACTTGTTGAAATTGACATGGGGCTTTTAAACGTGCTAACATATTTATAGGAGCCGCGAAAGAGTGATGCACCACAGCTTCGGGATGAATACCGCACATATAAGATACTCGTTGGCTGCCGTGAGTTGCTATTATGCATAAGCTGCACGTCCAATACTAATTTTGCTCCATATAGCCGGCATCCCTAATGTTTATTACTTTGGTCAAGAAGGCCTCCATAACATCCTCGTTATAGATCTGCTCGGACCGTCCTTGGAGGATCTGTTTGACCACTGCAACCGAAGGTTCTCTATCAAAACCGTAGTCATGGTCGCCAAGCAAATGGTATAGTTCCTTTATTGTGTCATTGTTTCTTTGTAAACCCTGTAGCACTGCTTACACTCTTTCCAGCTATCCCGTGTTCAGACGATTCACGAGAAAAATCTGATTTACCGCGACATCAAGCCGGACAACTTCCTGATTGGTCGTCCGACAACAAAGGCCGCCAATGTCATCCACGTGGTAGATTTTGGCATGGCTAAGCAATATCGAGACCCTAAAACCAAGCAGCACATTCCCTACCGTGAGCGGAAGTCATTATCCGGTACTGCTCGTTACATGAGTATCAATACCCACTTGGGACGTGAACAGTCTCGCCGAGATGACTTAGAAGCCCTAGGTCATGTGTTCATGTATTTCCTGCGTGGTGGCCTTCCTTGGCAAGGGCTGAAGGCCGCAACAAACAAGCAGAAGTATGAGAAGATCGGCGAGAAGAAGCAGACTACTGCGATAAAGGATCTCTGCGAAGGCTTTCCTGATGAGTTCAACAAGTACCTTACGTACGTTCGCAATCTCGGATTCGAGGACACTCCCGACTACGATTACTTGCGTGAGCTTTTCACCCAAGCACTGAAGAATACGGGCGAAGTTGAAGATGGCGAATATGATTGGATGAAGATAAACAAGGAGTCGGCCAAGGGCTGGGATGCCATGCCCAAGCACGGTGGGTATCACAACCCAAATGCTCGACCAGGGCCTTCCCAGATGGAGTTACACAATCAGTCCCGGACTGGCGCGAACACACCACACCTGACTCGCGACCGTTTAAACGCCGCGCAGCCCCCACCTCCGTCACCAGCCAAGGGGACGGACCCGCGCCGGCCAAACGCCCCCGCCGCTGGGTTGAAAGCGCAGCGCGGGAGCGCGGTGGGGGGTCTTCGGGACATGGCCACTCCAACTGGGTCGACCCAGGCCCAATTCCAGAACAGCAGCCAGAACCTGCCGCCGAGAATTGCTCAACAGACCAATATGAGTCCTGAGCTAGGCATGGCTAACGAGGGTCTGAACGAGCCTCAACCAACTGGATTCCAGAAATTCATGAAAGTTCTTTGCTGCGGTATGTTGTGGACATGTTCTACTGAAACGGGCTTAGCTGACAGATTGCAGGATAATTTAACATACAATGATGGCATGCGAGCGATATCATATAGACTAAGAGGGTTGGAGCTAGACTTCCAACTCCGCATTGTATTGCTTCTTAATACTCATCCCGGCTGCCTTTTACGCAAGCGGACCTGATCTCCTTGAAGCGTATGCGCTTGGTCAGGGCGCTATAATGTTGCGTACTCCATGGCACCGGGTGGACTTTCCACCAGTCGCTACCCCCCTCCCCAGAGAACACCTAAGATGTTCCACCTTGGAGGTCTATCTCTTCAACCATCCTCTATCACCCTCCCACTTGCCGAACTAAGGATGCCTGCTTGACATCAGTCAAGAGATATGGCCGCATATGCTGGGTGGGTCCTGGCTACATACGAAATCAGCATAACTCGGGATACGATTTATTCGTATTGACATTATTCTTTTTCTTTTTCATTATTCATGACTCTCGCTCTGATGAGATAGATCCTGGCTGTTAATAACATCAACTCGCAGCAACGGCGCCGGTGGAGTTCGTGAAACTCTGGGAAGGCTAGCATTGGGAATCCGGAATCCTACTTTTCTCTGTGTAGCAACGTCCTTGACATAACTGCTTATAATTGAAATGAAGGGGTGTTGTGGGAGGTGTTTGAGAGGGGAAGAAAATGTAGATTTGGTGGGCAGCTGGAGCACATAATAGGATGTGACCGCCGCGCCTGGAGGGGTTATAGTGAGGTGATCTGGCAGACCGAGGTGAAGAGAGAGTAGGTTCCTACAAGGATAGAAAAGCAGAAGAATGGGACATAACAATTATGATTCTACGTATGTTCCTCCAGTGATTTGCCCTAGAACCTGAAGACATAGTGACTTCGCATATATGACTACATTTTCTCTACTAAACTTAAGTCGTATTTTGGGGGTTTAACCCTTTTTATCACAATTATGTCTCACAATAACGCTGCCAAAGCCAAATGTCGTACTGAAACGTGACCTTTGACGTCTTTTATGAATACATTGTTACAAATAGTACCCCTCGCAAATTGCGACATAGTGTCGTTGGTTTGAGAGAGCAAAGATGCCACTCTAGACAAGGTAGAATGCCCGACATTAACGGTTTCCATTGCTTCGGCATCGTGGTCTCATTAACCTTCATCCCCGTCCACTCCTGTGCCTCTCCCAATTCTCCTTCCGACGGAGAGTATACAAGTATGACAATGGGTCGCTTGTTCTATTGCATTCTACGTAGGACAGACATCTTTTTGGTAGGTTCATGTGGTTGGCAACTATGTGAGCTTCTGCTTGATGAAGAAGGATCGGAGATGAGATAATTGCCAGGCGCATGTCACGCCCAGGACGACGAGTTGGATGATCATCCAGCGGACTACGCGCGCGTTGGTACTTTCGGACTGGTCTCTGAATTCGGCTTCTCGCTCCTGTTGGGGGATGGTGTTAGTATGTTGAAAAGTCTGAATCGTAAAAATAATTCTTATGAGAAGGTAGAGAAGGTGGGAAACCAAAGTGGAAAGGAGACATGCAAGTAAAGATATTGAAGTGACGAGACTTAAAAGACTTACCCGCTGGAAGATCTGCTCGCGCCGGATGTCCTGCAGGCGCGAGTTGAGGTCCTTGACGCGCTGGGAGATGTCCTGCAGCTTGCTCTTGTCGCTGCTCTCGATCTCGCTCGACTCGCCGATGGCGAGGTCGAGCGTCAGCTTGACGCCGCCGTTGGGGTTCGCGGCGTTGAGCCAGCCCTGGCGGCCGCTGCTGCTGCTCGGCGTGAAGCAGATGCGGTGGTCGCCCGCCTCGTGCGCCGTGAAGGTGAAGCGGCCGGAAGATGAGCCGCGCTGCGAGACCACGCGGTGGTCGTTGTCGAAGACTTCCTGTTTCACGCGCGCGCCTGTGTTAGTACTACTAGCCTATACCTAGTCGCTGTGCTGGGTGGGTGGGTGTAATGGAGGAAGGGAGATTTACATCGACGGATATGTAGACCGTGAGACCGTCGTGCTTCGTCCACGTCCGCGCGTTGTCGTCGTATTCGTCGAGGCTGTAGTGGCCCACGACCAGCGTGTCCTTGGGCAGCTCCTCGTAGAAGCACTTCGGCTGCGTGCCGTCGATGAAGAAGTACAGCGCTTGAGCCACGGCGCTCAGCGACAGGAGGGGAAGTATCGCCCTCATATTTAATTTTGCGCCTCTAACACCACTCTGTTCTCAATTGGCGTCTTTCCTGCCGTCGGCGCTTCGAGAATCGGTTATTGACGATCGTGGTGGATGGGTGGATCTGGAGATTTCGAGGTTGAAAAGTGTAGGTGGTGTTGCATCGGCCTTTGTGAAGCTCTCGCCAGGTCCGTCGCCAAGCTGCCACGTTCGCTATCCAGGGGGCCAAATTAGGGGATCCTTTATTGTTGACCTGGCCCATAGCCACAGCTGATTGTAGGTAATCGATAAGAGAACCTAGGTTCCTTTCCTTCAGCCATCATGCATCACGTGTCATCATACTTAAGCTCTAAGTCATGTACCTAGGTACACAATTAACCCAGCGGAAAATTTACGTAGGTGCCACTAACGCTAAGCTACCTACTGTACAAACGCTACCATCTCTTGCCTCGATTTTAGTTAGGAGCATTCCATATTCAACCCCCCATGATCTTAATTCCATCAAACGCTCCGCGTCAACTACGGTTTACCATCAAAAGTTTGTGCGTGTTGCTGTAATACTTCTTTCTACATGCAGTCTTACGCGTAGTTGAATTAATCCTCGGCGACCGCGAGTCGCGACACGCCTTTCTTTCAACATCCTCTCCGAATTTCCTTCGCGACCGGCGTCGCATCCCTCCCAAGCTTTACAATGGCTTCCCACGATGTCCGCGATGTGCTCAACCTCCCTGCTGACGGTGCTGGCCCACGACCAACCAAGAAGCAGAAAACCAGTGCTGCACGACCGAACTTGAAGGGCTTGGCACGAGAAGTCCAGAGTCTAGGAGGCGACAATCCGATCGCTATTGTGCCTGAGATAGCAACCTTCAAGAAGAGAAGGTTTGGTAGCCGGAAGCCAGCTGCACGGTGGGAATTAAGCCCCTTTCGTAACTCGGCGCGCAGCGATCAGAGTTTACATCTGCGACATTGGAGGAAGGTGACCGATGACCAATCGAGAGATACGTCGCAACCACGATCAGATGGGCAAACCCCAGGAGAAAACGGAGAGGAAGCCGCGAAAAAGGGAGATGTAGTGGAGGATTCCGCTTTCGCCAAGTTTAATGTGCAGGTCGACGTCCCCCAATATAGCGAAGATCAGTACGCATCGAACTTGATCAGTGATGAGTGGACCAAGGATGAGACCGATTACCTCTTCAATCTTGCGAGAGAATTTGACTTGCGTTGGTCATTAATATGGGATCGATACGAGTACATGCCGCAGTTGCAGGAAAATATAAAGGAAGAGCAGGACGCGGATGGTGCAGACCCTCATACGGCGATGATACAGGCTCCTAAACCCCGTACTATGGAGGATCTGAAGAAGAGATATTATGAAGTAGCCGCGAAGATGATGGCACTCCAGAAGCCGGTGCAGTACATGACACAAGCTGAATTTTCATTACACGAAACTATGGCCAATTTCAATCCGGTCTCAGAAACGCAGCGGAAGAAGTTTGCCCAGGATGCGTTAAGCCGGTCCACAGACGAAGCTAGGGAGGAAGAGCAGCTACTCATCGAGGTGCGGCGGATTGTGGCCAGGCAACAGAAACTCAACCAGGATCGCCAAGATTTGTATCGCCGATTGGACTTCCCACCGACAGAGCAGGACATTACAAGTTTCAAGTCGAGTGCTGGCCTATCAACACTTCTGCAAAATCTTGCAACCGCCGACAGATCAAAGAAGCGAAAGCCTATCCTGGATACAAATGGTGCAATTACGCCAGGCTCAGCGCAGCCCTCGGCACATCCCAACTCAACACCCATTTCAGAAAGCCGACGAGAAAGTATCGCAGCTTCAACAGGAGGCCATCGCGATTCTATTGGTGGCGGCGACCGACCTGAACGGCCTAGCAAGAAAGGCTCTCAACAACAACAGCAACAAGAGCGTAAGAAGCTTACCGAACAGGAGGAGAAAATTTATGGTGTATCTCACCATGATCGTCTTCCGTCGGGCCCCACGTTCCGCTACGAACGTATTAACAAGATTCTCACAACGAAGAGCAACGCTCAACACCAAAGAATCACCAACACGCTTGCCGAGCTCGATATTCCAAGTAGACTCACTATGCCGACTAGAAGTGTCGTCGAAGAAATGGAAAAACTACTCAATTCGATCGGTGTCTTGTTGGAGATTCGAAAGATGAACGACAAAATAGATGCAGAGATACGCCTGGAAGAGGCTAAATCGGCCGAGCGTAAGAAATCGACAAGTGCAGCGGCATCAGGTACGGAGAACGTTGGTACAAACTCGGAAGAGTCGTCTGAGCCACCCTCTGCATTTACGGGCTCAGGTGCTAATAACAATGGGGGGAAGGCGGACTCAGCATCTGCAGATAGGACGAATCATACGGAAGATGCACCTACTTCGAAGCCAAGCACGAATGGAGTCGTCAATGGGGAAGGGAACCACGAGTTAACGAATGGCAGTGGCGCCGACAACTCTGGCGAGACCAAGGCGGAGAATGACGAGGATAAGCATACGCGACCACAGAGTAGTGGTGGGCATAAAAGGAGTGCCAGTGTGCTTAGTGGCGTCAGTGATAAGAGCGCGAAGAGGTTAAAGAAATAATGCTGGAGAAACATGACAGAACTCTAGCAATGCAATACAATACCAACATGCTGAAGAGGCAAGCCTGAGTATACTGAGGAAATTATGTGCTCGAGAGAGGCGTCAATAATAACGCGTCTTGAGAGCTCTGTATATAGTACGCATGAAGAAATTCGCAATCGATGATACCACAACGACAATGATAGGAGTCAGATGAGTTGCGTCATAAGCATGGAGCCAGCAGTCTGATAATTTTACAGTTATGATTACAGTCATATTAAGAGTTGAATGTAACACGAATTACATGCTCTAAGTACACTCAAGAGAATTAGCAAGCGTGACTGAATAAGTTGAAACGAGTTACTCGGCATTTCTTCTCGTCATCTTCTACATCAAGGGACTATCTATCAATGTCCTGTTGAGAGGATGCTTACTTAGGTGCGCGCCCGCCTGACTGTCTATCAGTCGAACAAATTCATAGAGTTCAGAACTAGCGAGAGATGCAGGTGCCGGCTACTCATAAGCAAGTTGGCAGGCGGACAACCGGCAGCGGGCGATGCTGGCCTTGTAACAACGGGCTGGCCCCCCGTCAATCCAAAGAGCTCTGCTGCCTGATGCCGTTTCATCGAGACTCTATATGTGCTTCATCGTTGAATTATTACTCACAAACACAGATACACCTTCCATTCACCTCAAGGGTTCCATAGTGAAATAGTTAAGTAACTCGACACAGCGAGTGTTGTCAGCTCAGTTGCCCAATTGTGTCGGCGTTTCCACTGCTCATTCTCGACTAATTTTCCATCGATCTCAACTTCAGACAGCATGAACAAGTGACTCCGATAATGGCTGGGATCAATACTCATCTCGACAATAGCGATGAAGATCGCTTGTGTTTCACCTTGTTCTATCGTACGGTTTGAATCGACTCTTTGTGGATAGCAGAGTACCTTGTAGCTCATGGGAAGATCTTGGATTTCACACCGTATGGTATAGAGACAGGCGTCCCATGGTGACTAACCTACTTCAGGCGCCGTTTTGCCCCTGAAATAGCCATAGAGGCACAAGTGTCTCCTGCACCGGCGGTCATCTATACCCATGCCATGAACCGTCGTGACTAGGTTGATGAAGCACGAACAAATATGGTGATGCGAAATAATCAACATTTACTTTGAGAGCCTGCTTTGAATGCGAGCTATTTTTCGAAATGATGCTGGTCACACTCACCAGTCGGGTATCTGGTATTTATCAATGCTATTACACGTTGGTAACGTCACGTGTTACTCTTTGTTACCCATGTGATTTTTGTGGCTATTAGTGGCTGGTGGTGGCTAGCGGCGTGCCCCCTAGTCTAAACCACCCAAGGTAAATTGTGTACAGCTCTTCACATGCCCCTTGAAATAAACAAATATTTCCAGCATCTGTTACAGTGTCCGCGCTCTTGCGAGCACTTTTATATCGGTACTTGATATTCACATTCATGTCGAGACTGCGGACATTTTTCGAGATCGTTTTTTATTATTTGAACATTTAGGTACAGGTTCACGTTGTGTGCCACTATCACTACCTGTCCGTCCCCCGACTTAAACGAGAGGTCGTTAGTTATCCAAAAAATCTTTCTCGGTGAAGACCTAACACTTCAAAGATACAACTCAGCTCAGGTGGTGACGACAACCGTGACAACTGGCTACTGGCTACAGGCTGATCAAGACCTGACTAGCGTGAGGCCGTAGGTCGACAGAATCTCGTTGACGGGCTGGAAGTAGGTTATGCCGCCGCTAGTGCAGTCGCCAGAACCTCCCGAGGTGACACCCTGGGCCTGGGCGCCCGAGTAGTAAGAACCGCCAGAGTCACCGGGCTCGGCGCACACGTTGGTCTGGGTGAGGCCGGTGACACGGCCCTGGGAGTAGGTGACGGTGGCGCCGAGGGCGCGGACGGTGCCGCAGTGGACACCGCTGGTGGAGCCCGAGCGGCAGATGCTGGCTCCGACGGCGGCCGCGGTGCTGCCCGACACGGGAAGGTTACCGCTGCCGTAGCCGTTGATCTGGCCCGTGAGCGTGGTTCCGCTGACAGTGCGGATGTAGCTCATGTCGGCGCTGCCGGGGAAGACCGAACCCGAGAAGGTTCCCAGCGACGCACCGCTGCTGGTGTAGGCAGAGCTGCCCACGGTGCCACAGTGGCCGGCTGAAACGAAGCCGGTTGTGACCGAGAAGCCGACGGAGCACCGGGCGGTCAGGTTGATCAAGTAGGCGTCGCCGCCGTGGACGGTAGCGAAGGTGCTTGGCATCGACTCAACTGTCCGGACCTCGAACTCAGACGGGGTAAGCCCGACCTGCTTAGCCAGCGCCTCGGCGTGGGCGGTGCTGTCGGCGAGTGCCTCCAGGACGAGCTTGTTGGCGGTAACGTCGACGTAATACGCCGCGATGCCCTCCGAGCTTGTATCGAGAGTCTTGGCATGGCTGATGTCCTGCTTATCAAGTGCCAGCTTGGCCTCTTGAAGCTTGGAGAGGCTGTTGGCCACGACCGTCGGCGTGGCACCAGCAGCGGTCACCTGGGCGGCCAAGGCCTCGTCGGTGATGCCGACGTTAAGTGTGGTGCCGTCCTCAGCGATCCAAGCGCCGGCGAACGACTCACCCGTCGAGCTTTGCAGCTTCTCGATGACATCGGCGGCCCAGTGCTCCCGGGCGACACGAGCAGTAGCCTCTCTAGCGTCCAGCCCCAAGTCGCGCTTCATGGCAGCGAGGATCTCAGGGTGGAGGCTAGTCGCCACTGGCGAGGGGGCACCGTAGGCAACGGGCAGGACGACTGCCAGGAAGGCGAGGAACTTGGTGAGCTCCATGTCTAGCGTTCTGAAGACAATACGTGGGAGTAAGGGGCGTCAATATTGTAAAAGCTAGCCAGAAGGCAAGTTGAGTCGATGATCCTGCTGCCAACTACCAGACTGATGGGAACGCCTCTACTCATTTATACTTATCCCGGCTCCAGTATCGTGACCTCCATCACGATTCTGTTGTCGCTGTCTCAAACAGAGCCCTACATTAGCCTGGTTGTCCCCAGATTCCTCCTTCCTAATCCGCCCCAATAGGCCGGGCGACGTTATCACAAGTTTTGATAGTATCGGCAGGACAGTCCTCAAAAGGCACGTAGCTTTTGATAGATAAGCTGCTCCAACAACCCGCCAGCACAGCTCGGTTAACAACTTGCTCTTTTCACATCCCTTTAAGTTTAGCAACATGTCAAGCCCGGTCTAGAACACCAGCTTCGGATCAGCCATATCTTCAAATTCGGCAGGCCGGTGGTGACGTTCTGGTCCGTGTCGTTTCTGTTCCATAGACCGGGAAATCGACGTCTTCCCCCGGCAAGCTTCAAGTCGCCGGCGGCCACACTAGCAGCCAATCTCACGTGAATTTCAGCCATTATCAACGGTAATAAGAGTTTCTAGCTTCACAGAGAACCTTGTAATACCCCAACTCTCGTCAATAATGCTATATAATACATGCCTTATAAGCAGCCGGTAGTGGATTGCAAGGCTTTTTTTCTTGGCCAAGAACTCCACAACACCGAACAACCAGGTGACCATCGCTCGCCGTGGGCTCGTTCTCCCCTCTCTTCATGTTGGCATAATCGTTGATAGGCCAAGACCACCTAATTAGGAAGGAAGAGGATCGAAATCTCTTGGTGTTCGATTCCTACACTTGTTAGAGGTTGACTGGGTGGCAGCCAACCTATCAACCGCTGTAACCCCATCTTTTGGTGTCTAGGCGGGCGTCAAATTGCCTAAATCCAAAGTTGGCCGCTTATGTCTTGACAACTTCCGTTCCAGGTCGTTGCCAAGATGTTAGCATGCGCTATAATACACCGTACACCACCTTCTATTTGCAGTCGCCAGCAAGGTTCCTGAAGATTTACAGCGACTCTTTGGATATGGAGCGGACCACTCAGTCGTGGTCGGAGACGGCCGCATCCCTCTCCACGATGCTCTGCTTCAAACAAAAGAAAAACGAACGAAACGCGAACATACGTCTAGAAGTCTCCGGAGGAAAGAACCCTATCTTAGATGAGTCTCAGGGATCAACAGCACTGTATATCGCCTGCCGCTTCACCTATACACCGATAGTTGATAAGCTCATTCGCGCCGGCGTACCTGTTAACGTGGTCGAGTTGCGGAGGGGACGCGCCGCCCCACGTTACTCTCGAGATGAATATTAGATAATCATTATCTCATGGAACGGTGCCATGGGTCATACGCTGGAGCTCCTAAGCCGCCACGGGGCCGATCCGGATGTTTCCCGATCGCAGCCGATGCGGCGGGAACAGATCAAATCCTAGGGTTATTCGTCGCTCCAACTGCACCACCGCCGTCTACGCGATTATGTAAGCGGTGGATTGTTGAATTTGGAGATCACCTAGCAATGGTGCAAGCGATTCTCAGTCCGAAACGTCGAGTGCAGAATATTCAGAAGTCGTTGGTAGGCGCTTCTCATCAACGTATCACGACGAAGGAGACTGCTGAACGAGTGGGTGAAAGCAATCACCCAGTGCATAACAATTCATACTGACAGTAGTCGAATATGCGCATAGAAAGCTTCTCTTTCTCCGTACCCCCTTTGGCGTAGATTGTCCAGGATATGGCAAGCATATTTGATCTATCAGCACTGCCTGGTGGAAATGAACGCTTGGAAGAGAAGGCGCAAACATATCAGGAACCAGAATCACAGCGAGGAAGAAGCGATCTGGAAGGGTCAGGCATAGTTCTGTCTATATGATAGGTGGGCTTTTCCCTATATGTAGTATGAGGATATTCGAATATTCACAACCTAACTGTGACTACCAGTCATTCAACCTCACTCTGGAGACTAAATAGTCTGATAAAACACCTCACGAGGCTGAGAGCCTCATTCTTTTTTTTTCTTCCTTTCTAGGTACTATGGGATGTTGCCCGTAGGCCAGTACACGGGATCAACCGCCCCGTCTTCTGGGAGGCGGGGGGTGGGGGGTTGGGGTTCAGCTCTGTTCCAGGCGCAGGTGGAATCCAATATGAATGGCACACCGGAGCACAAGCATGGGTGTTCCCACGAGGCTCACTCGTACCATAACTGTTGACTGCGGGTGACAATATACGTTATAGGGACCAGAGTTTCGTGTACCCCCAGAATATCAGATACAAAGCTCCCGCCGATACGTTTCTGACAGGTAGACTAGTAGCCCATGCTGTAACGTCTGCCTTCAAGTGCATTGAGATATCTGTTCTATATCATGGTGTTCCAGGAGAATATATTAACGGAGTAAACAAGCTGAATCCACTCCCGTACACTTCCCAAGAATGGCGGCATGGCGTTTCTCTGAGCTAAGCCGCTATCAAATTCACGAGAGCAAAAGGTGAGTAGGTTCACCAGGCAGTCACGCAACTACCTCCTTTTGCAACATCGTAGTACCAATGAGAATATAGAAAATATGCTATTATTAACTACTTATCTTGCACCAAATCACTGAAAATGACGGGTGTGTATTACAGTTGATAGCGACATATCTACATTAGCATGCCGTACTATCATTTAAAATAGAACGTAACGACCAACACGTCGCCTCCAGCTATTATCTGCAGTACCACGGTAATTAGTAGTTCTAGGCGGCTGTGTGCTGCGCCCAGTCTTGGCCTACATACGAGTAGGTAGCCTTGGGCAACTTAAAGCGATCAGAAAGTATTCTATTGGAGAGCCTGCTGTTGAGAACGCATTTTGACGCAACATGTAGGCTACCGTGTCTAAATAGTAATACCTTGCCTGTCCGTTTCCCCAGCGTCTCCTTGTATAATCCAAAGGCTGCACTATAGAAAAGACGGAGCTGCAGTTATCACAGAGAGCGAAATCCCCAACAGGTTGGAAAAGCTCTCAGTCGTTCACTTTTTGTTCTGATTGCATTAAGCAGCGTGGATATACACCGACTACCGAAACCAAGAATATCCGCCGTAGACTTCGCCTCAAATTGTGCACTTTAAGTCTAACCCCCTCGGTGATCTTCTCTATATCGGGACATTTAGGAGTGTTGCACGAAGCGTCCCGTGGCGAAGCTTGCATATTCTGATATCATCGTTGAGGCCCAACGTTCTTGCAATAATAGTCACCGCATAGTCGGGTAGGCGGCTAGCGAACCGAGTATTATTGTGTGCAGTTTCCACTACAAATGTAGTTAAATACTAGCAGCTGCTGTTCAAGCTCAAGGCTTCGGGTCTCGTCTCTTGTATCATCTAAGACTTGGGTCAGCTTACTCCCAACAACACTCAATTGCGGTCAAGTTAACATATTACGGGCTCGTTTCTTTCATCCTATTCTCTCCATAAACTACTGAAAATGAATCATACGGGCCCACCCAACTCTCCCGTCGAGCCGACACCCATCACTAGGGGAGTTTCTAGAGCCGAAAAAGGGGCCCCCGTTCATACTTGTGACATATGTCATCCACCTAAGGTGAGTGGAGACACTTAGACCAGCACAGAGTCTATACCTAAGACTTACCATTGGTATAGACATTTACTAGAGCTGAGCACCTAAGGTTTCTTATTACCCTATTGTGTCCGAGAGCCCGTAGTTTCAAGCTCTTACTTACATGCTAGGCGTCATCGGCTATTCCATGCTCCTAATTTCTACCCATGTCCAGCCCGTGGATGCGACAAACACTTCCTCGAGACCGGTCTTCTAGACCGACATATGCAAAGACAGTAAGCACCGACCTTCGTCTCGCAAAATTGGAAAATTTTAATTGAATGAATTGCGGAATATTCTCTAATGATAATCCAGTCAAGATGATATAGAATCCACACACACATCTTCAACTACATCTCATACGGCACAGGGACTTACTTCGATGGCGGGCTGGACAAACGTCGATCCCGATTCCTACACATGTTCAGACAATCTTCTTGCTGAAAATCATTCCGCGCACTCACACGCAGGCTCAAAATCCGAGTACCCTGAACAAATCTCGGGCAGTTCGAATGAATGGAGATACAATGAGTTACCAATCCCAAACCCACAGGATTCTTATAGGCAATGCAGCTAATGTTCTCAGGTACACTGGAGTGGGAATTGAGTGGGAAGATTGGACCTTTAATGGTAGGGGTGTAGATTTAGACTTCGGACCCCTTTCTCCAGCGCCAAACCAGAACGTTCAAGCGCCAGACCAGAGCGTTCAAGATCTCGGTCCAAGTCTAGACTCCGGATACCTTTCCATAGGTCCATACCAGAGCGAGCCCGGAATGGGGGACACAATTTGGGGTACTTTACAACAGTCTTCCTCGTCTACTACAAACGTTTACGATAATGATAACAAGACACAATATTCAGATGCGCGCAGTCTTGACAAAGCTAGGCTTGATATATATATCTCCGAATTCGCAGAAGAATTGGCGCCTGTACTTCCACAGAGTATCTCGACAGAGCAACTGTCGAGCTTATCTGCTACCCTCCCAGATCTCTTAAAGTCATTTGCTGTTAGAGTTGGCCAAGAAGGCCATTCGTCTTCACACTATGGGCTTATGCACCTAGTCCATAAGTACAGAAAGTAAGTTAGTGAATCTACCTTGTCCAAACGTCAACTGACTTTCTATCGGTAGTCAAATATCAGAGGCTGTAGTAGACACGTTTGCCAATGAGGAACAGGAAGCCAATGAAGAAGCGCCACGGCCTAACAATATTATGCCCATACAGGACAAGATGCTTTTATGGGCCAGACAAAGTGATCAGCTTATCGAGGATCCGGTCAGTCTTGTCGCTCAGACTGACGGCAAAAACAGCAATCGCGATGAACTCAATCAAGTTTTGCAGACAGACAATGAAAATGAAGAGTTTGTAAACTTTCCAGAGAAGCGGGAATATCGAGACACACTGGTGAACTCGCGAGCATACTCGTGGCTGCTCAAGTCGGTCATTAACGAAATTGAGCTTGAAATACCAACGAGACTCAACAATACGCGGGCCAAAATAAGGACGCAGGTATTAGAGATCATGGGTGAGCCATCGAGAATCAGTAAGAGAGGCGGTCCTGAAAGGCAGGGAATTTCCTACAGATTGCCTTGGATCCGAGAATATTTGGTTTCCCAGGAATACGAAATACCAATACATCAAGCGCTTCCTCGCGCAGTGGTGGTTGTGGGTACTGAAGACCAGTCTTTTGTCACTACATGTGGCGAATATCTTGGGACTGTGTGGCCAGACATTGGACCACAAATACTTGAACTTTACACACGCCTGCTTGTTATTCCCCATGGAAACAATATTAGCTGTAAGTATCTTCCCTCGTCAGGTCACACATACTGTTCTAACAATTCCACTCGTCTTTGTGTAGGCACGCACTTTGACAATACCGCTACCTCTGCGAAAGTCGCTTGCGATGGATCCACTGTGGAGTTCTACGTTAATGGCACCCCATATTCTCTGGCTGAGGTAGGTGAAATAGTGGTCTGGCTGAGTGCTGCATTCCGTGATGCTAGCGTCTCGGGACACGGCCTCTTTTTTCTTTATCCCTCTTGTGATATAGAAAACAACTGTGATAAAAAACAGGCCGGCAAGCCAGAGTTCTCTGCCATTATTCATGAAAGAACGGTTTCCTCGCCTTGTTTGAAATTTACTTTCGTCGAGTCGCCCCTCCTGAGAATAGCTGGTGCAGATTCCTATGGACGGTGTTGGGTCAATCTCTTTGGAAACCGCCCCGTTGTTGGGGGATATCCGATTCCCCGCCGTTCTTTGGAGGGCACTGGCGCCGAGATTCATCTTGATTTGATGGCACAACTCATCAACGCGAAAAAGATTACGAACTTCTCTGGATTTATTCTTATTAAGGGCTATTCGGCAGTCTTGGTGCCAACACAGCATAGTCAAGGCATTCTGTTTTGGCATTTAATATACGACCCTCACGGTGACTACATTTCGTACACAGATCCTAGAGTAAAGAACATACTCAAAACAGGTATAAAGGGCTTAACACCAGGAAGTCTCGAAGCTTCGTGACATATTCTTGGCTGGTCCAGCTACGTTCTAAACCACGCTGGTAAGTTTCCAGTTCGTTATAGGACTGGCTAAGAGCTTGCTGACCCTTGATGCAGGCAGTTCAGACGCTAATTATGCAATTGGATGGTCATCTTTGGCACCACCGGCCCCTGGATTCGCTTTCGAAAAGATCTCAATTTCCGGCGGCATGTTCTTAACGGCTGGCTTAATTACTACAATTGGCAAGAGAGACAAAGCCGTACAGTTGAGATGCAGAGACGATTACACAATGCGACTCAAATGGATCTCAAAGAAGTTCGTCGTCCTATATGATTATTACGACAGAAGGGCATGGCTATTGGATGGTGCGAGTGCTTTGCTGCACCTAGTCAGAGCTTCCTTGTGGCACGAGCTAAATGACGACTTTTTCAATTCGCAGTTTCAATACCAAGAGTCGGCCTTGATTGACGCACCAAATCCCCACGGTGGAAAGGGTACGGCCATTGGTGTGCTCACGAATCCCCGAAACCTCGAAATCCCTCTATATGCAAAGCCGGGCACGAACAAAGTAGAGGTGACTACTCACGAGGGAGGTGGAGAGGCCAAGGTGTTCAGTAGCACTAAAACGAACTACTGTCTGAAAGACAGAATTGAGGATATTTCCCACGCCCTGGAGCAGATATTCGCGCATCAAGCAGATACATGTACGCAAGACGGCGTCGGGTTTAAGGTGAAGGCAAGCGATCGCCGTTATATTGAAGGATTCGACTTTATGGACGTCGCGACCGACGAGGATCCCTGCTTCCCGAAACAGGTCACATTATGTTCAGGTGGAAAAGGCTGGGTAGACTTCGTTCGGTCCATCCATGCCATCACCCTTTTCGGAACTTCTTTTGGGGAACTCTTTAGCCCCTCTAAAGTCCGTGCTAAAGAGTGCATATCTTGTCATGCCAACATGGACCTACCAAAAGGCCAGGACCTTCTCGCAGTCTGTGTTGCTGAATTGAGCGATATTCTGCAGAAACGAGGCTCAAAAGCTACCACGCCGTGGAGGCTGGTGGACGATATATACTGGCTTACCCCTGATAAAACCTTTGAGCCATGCCAATCGGGGCAGAAGTGTGACAGAATACAAGTCCTGCTACCAGCAACATTCCCAAAGCTATGGGGCCGAAACTTCAAAAGCCCCGGGGATCTCAGCCAGGCACCAAGAGGAGCATTGATATTTGGCCATAGCCGGCGATTTCCTCTTCGTTGGGGCGATCGTGGCGATCCAGAGCAAGGCGACGTGGATCATGATCATGAACTGGAGGCCTTACAGGTTTCGATACAGGACAGTGGTGTGGGAACTAGTCTTGAATCCTCGAGCGGCAATGGAGTTAATTCTCCTCCTTCTACGGGTTCCAGTTCATTAGTTCACGAGAGAACCAGAACTCTGATGCGCGTACCAGAGGGAAGAACCGAAAGTGAACCATCGTCGAAGCGAAGAAAACTGAGCAACATTTTTTCCAAATCTGTCGCGATGAACAAAGAACCTAGACTAACACCCCCCTCGTAACCTAAAGACGAGTTAACAAATAGCCAGAACACGGTCACTACCAACATTGACTAAGACGAGGCATTTGAGTTCCGCACGGGTTTCATGCGCGGGTTCATTTCGGGTTATATGAATTTGTAGGATAGCTGAACAACAACCAACCTACGTACAGATCAATTTTCACATTACTCTGACGATTCAATTTACTATAGCGATACTGTGCTATAGGAATAACGGAGTCTATTATAACTAATCCCGTACATTCAGTACATGGCCTAGAGTTAGTATAAAATCCTTACCTAGCCTTTACTTTCAGTATTCATAGGAACAGGATTGATAAAGACGAAAAGCAATTCAGGGGTATTTTTTCAGCTCAATCAGCTAAGCCACAAAATGGTTGTTTCAGCTTTAGCCACTTATTCACACTTCACATGGCGGCTACGCGCGGAGAAGTTGGTTGAACGCTGTATTGGGGTAATATGAGCATCTACGAGGCCTGGTAGCGCGCCATACGTACGCGATACGCGAGTCGAAAGGTGGCGTATGGCCGGCTACTCGCCTAGGTCTCTAATCTGCCCATACTGATGCCTATATGATGTTCTTCTGGTCCATCATTTTTAGATCCTTGGGGGCGCCGTGAGGCGTAGGATCTAGGTATGCAGTATGAAGAACAGAGAATATCCCGAACACTACCGAAAATCACCTTCGTGGGGGTATAAGGGTGGAAATACCCGGGCGCGCGTACGCGGCCCGAGGCAGCTCTTTATAGGGGCTTACTAAGGCACGCTAGCCTAGTTAGTAAATAGAATACAATATCAGTTCGGGCCCAGTTCAGCTCAGTTCAGCTGAGGCAGGATTAGTGATCACTGATCACGGGGTTGCAAATTCCAAAGGTAGGCGGGTAGAACGCAGTTTCATTCATATTGGGGTGCGCAATAGACATGACATCCCCTCTCGAGTGAATTTGTTCCCTTATGCTTCAATTTACGGGTGATCAGCGAATTTGGAAACCAAATCATTATGGCGCCGGGGCCCCCGCAGAACGAACGTCTCAACCAAACACCTACCCAACTGCTCGCGAGCCTTCCGGCTCGTGTGCGTATTGTAATCGCCTTGTTCCTCCTCGGATTCAAAGCCGGGTCTTTTGCGTTAAGAGACACAATACTTTCTAAAGTCTGCGCGTGGGGTTTGTCCAGAATTCGATTGTTCGGATATTATACTCCTGCCGGCCCGGCCGTCACTTTTCTTCACTTGTCCCTTTTCGTCTTCGGTCAGTCTTCATGGCGCAAAACGGCCATCATACTCCGGCGATTGGCCAGTCGTGACGTCGCAGACGATGAGCTTGTTGACCAGCTCTCTGTTGAAGCACCAGATTTAGTCGCTTATGTTTTGATGTCTCTTTTATTTCGAAATATTGCTGTAGTCTGGCGTCTCTGTTTGTGGAGTTTGTCGCTATTATTCCCTGTCTTTGAGATTACCATTCTGTGGTTTATCCTGATCGATAATCCGATACAGACATTCAATGTTGAAATAGCTGGAATTTGGAACATTATATTGCCGATTATTATCACTTGTCTTGGGACACTCAGGCGTTCGGTGAGGACCTTATTGCAAAATTCTGTTTGGCTTTATGGGAAAATCAACACGTCTATGGCAGCGCATCGAAATAGAAAGACCGCAACCCGGGTGGCAGCGTTAGAGACTTATCAGTACTCTGCACTCGGACCTGGGCAGATTCGTTTGCTCAAGCTCTCCTCATCCACACCGTGGAATCCCATTCGCTGTGAGCTCAAAGCCGTACATCTGGACAAGGTGCCAGAGTTTGAAACTATTTCATATACTTGGGGTAGTCAACTTGGCATGAAATCGCTCATTGTGAATGGAAGCAGACTCAGAGTATCCGAAAGAGTCTATGATATACTGCACGAGAGAGCATCGTGTCTTAAAACGAGATACATATGGATTGATTCCATATGTATTAATCAAGAAGATGATAATGAAAAAAGCTCCCAAGTTCAGCTGATGAAGAAGATATATGGCTCCTCGCATCACACTGTCATATGGCTTGGCTATGCCCCGGATGCCAGCGACGCCATTGGGCTCCTTGCCCATCTCCAGCGACGAATGAACTTCGACGATCCCGTCGAACGGGCATCACGGCCCCTTACGGAACTGAAGATTGACGACTCTAGATGGCCTGGCCTAGTTCGGCTTATCAAGCATGACTATTGGTTCAGGTGTTGGGTAATTCAAGAGATTGCAGTGTCTAAACATGTTATTATATCATACGGAGCAGAACGTATAACCTGGGACTACTTTTCTTCCCTTATTCAGCTTGTGTTTACTACTGATCCGAATAGCATATGGCACATATCGAAGATATACTGGCACAAAGATGATGCACCTCCAACAGATGCTGGCCTACAAATTGCTGCTTTGGTAGGCATCAGGCAAGAGCTCAGGGCAAAGCAATCGATAGGGCTCTTTGACCTTCTCATTGCCAGTATCAACTCCACTGCCACAGACCCTCGAGATAATATCTATGCCGTACAGGGTATTAGTACGGCAGCAGATTCAGGCGACATTGTCCCAGACTACAGTTCAACAATCGAGCGTCCATTCCTGGAAACGACCCAATATCTACTACGGCAGGATTACCCTTCACGAATGCTTCATCTCGCAGGCATTGGCTTCTATCGAAGCGCCAAGATACGGGCATCATGGGTCCCAGACTGGAGTACGAAGAGACTACCCAGGATATATTGGCGTCTTCCCTCAGATTCGCCGTATTGCGCATCTGGTACCCTTAACAAAGAGCCGGATATGGTCCTAAGTCCGGACAACTTGCGCCTCGCTGTTAAGGGCATCATGGTTGATTATGTCAAAGAAACAGGGCCTCGATTCTTTGCTGTCTCGGAAAACGGCGTCCCGAAGACCACCGTGAATCCAGTTGATATCTACGACAACTATACTGATAGTAGAAGAATGATCATCGGTGCACTCAGTGAGCCCTATGTTACAGGGATCTCCTTGACTGAAGCACTCTGGAGGACACTTCTTGGGGATAGGACGCCAGCGTTTTCTCGGCCCGCTGACCCGGGGTTCTCTGAGTACTACCAAGCCCTGGTGCGATATATCGATGCCATCAAGAAGATCTTAGGGCCGGATATGAAACCGCGGCAACTCAATATCAGTGCCGAAGAAGAAGCAAGGCTGATGACCATTCTCACGAAGGATGTGATAGACTTGGGTAGGTTTCTGAATGTATCCGGACCACATGTGCGAGAGCGCATGGTCGCAGTGACCGAGCGAGGATACATGGGAATCGTACCGCCATACTCCAAAGTTGGCGACGCAGTATTTATCATCTCTGGCGCACAGGTTCCCTTCTTGCTACGACGCCCAGCTGATAGGGAAAACGTCGATGAGTCGGGAGGCCGTAGATGGCAGCTTGTTGGCGAGAGTTACTTTCATGGCATGATGGATGGGGAGATGATGACGAAGGGACATGCGGAACAGACCATAGAGCTATGCTAGCAGATTATCTTGACAATAGGCAATATGTCTCTCTCCTGACCCAATCAGAGTAGTCTTTTTATATATCGCATGAAAGGCATGTATATACTACTAGTAGCTCCTAGTCTCTGGCTACACCTCACCCCCCTCCTTTCAGTTGATATTTCAGAAGAACACCTTATCCGTGCTCCCGTACTTTACCCCCGTAGAATGAGCGAAATTCCGGAAATCAATCTCGCCTCTTCATTTTGACTTTCATATGCAGACTCTTAACGTGTTAGGGGTACGGGGACAACCTGATTGAATAAATATGATCTCCAAATCCATCAAGAGGCAGATTCGTCGAATCATCTCGGCCTCGTCATACATTCGAAGCTGTGGACAGCTGTTTCTTCAACCCCCGCTTTCTAATGCACCGATTGGTCGTCTGAACCTTAGCGCCTATGTTATTAACTAATAGCGACCGGGCTCATATACTGTTCTCCTCCGGCTGTATCTGTAGCTCTGCCTCTTGTTTATATGCTGCTTTATAATAATTCTGAGTAGTATTAAATTAGCGAAAAGATGAACCTATACATGAACTAGGCTTGATCATAAGTCTTAAATAATCTATAAAGAAGAGACTGCTGATGAAATATAGGCTGACTACTTTTGAATGTGTAATTACAGGCTGGGAAAGAGATAATTGAGACGAGGTGCTTTTCATAGACAAGCCAACAGAAACGCAGAAATTGCAGAATGTATCGGCGCATATATTCCGAATATATACAATATCTAGATAGGTAGATAGGTAGATAGGCAGATGGACGCTCATTTAATTACGACACCTCCAGCCTTTGACCGAAGGCTGACATTCTTTCGGTCTAGACAGTACCATCGCGCCCCTTTTCATTCTATCTCCTCCTTCTCTTTTTCCTTTCAGAACCAGTTTCAACAACGTTCCACTCTGAGTGCCCCTGCACGTCAAATAATTACCAACCTTTAAAATTTTTCAAAAAGAGATAAAGCAGCAGATTAATTACCTATGCGCCCAACTTGACGGCGAATAAAGCGAATAAACAAACAGGCGGGGGAAAGGGTTCTAGGGACAAAAGGGACAAAAAAAAAAGAAAGAAAATGAGAAAATTATATTCCGACCATGCTATTCGCCTCAACCCCCGTTCATCTATCCATCTCCGCCTCCTCTTCACCAGCATGTGCGTCCAAGACCTCAGCTAGCCCGCAACGCACAGCATTTCAAACCGCTACGCGACTCCCTAACTATCTGTTCTGCCTTACAAGAGAGCAACAACAACGCCGGCAAAAGCAGCCAACAGCCCCGCCGCGCCACGCTTCTCAAAGACCGACCCCTCCGCGCCGGCAGCAGACAAAGACGTCTCCGAGGACGACGATCCAGCCGTCTTGGTGGCGTCGCCGTCGCCGTACGTGGTCGTCGCGCCGTCCGTGGCGTCCGCGGAAGTGCTCTCCGATGTAGTGGTGCTGGCGCTCGTGGGCTTGGAGCTTGTTGTTGTCTTTGTTGAGAAGGCGCTTGCGTTTGAGCTTTTATTTTGGGGTCAGTTAGTTAAAGAAAGGGTAGAGCTCGTGGAGATTGATTGGGGGTAGTCATATGAAGAAACAAGAAATGACTCGAGGGAGGTAAGGCCGTTCATGATAAGTTCTTTATATGTAGGTATATAGTTGTGCGATGGTGACCAAGGTTATGCGTGTATAAGGTTGATGAATGACGGGATGAGGCAAGGGTATATGGATACACGTGGCGACCTGGAATATGATGGGAGGTGAGGAAGCAACCCAAGAAGACGCTTCAAACTCACCAATATAGTTGTTTCTCACTGTCTAGGGCATATTGTCGGTCATCATTGGGGCAGTTGGCAAAGCAGCTACCAAGCCAGTTAGTCATCTGCTTATCTAACACCTACATCCGGTACTAACGTCTCTCTCCCTGCCAAGAGAGAAAGGAAAGCTTGGGGAACGGCACTCACGTCATGATAGTGGTGTATTTGTCGCAAAGACAGCTATAGTCTGTGCTCTCGCAGAGACTGAGATAGCTCTCGGTGGTGTCGAGGCAGGCATCGAGGATACTCAAGGCAGCGCACGCGGTATCAGTCGAACCAGAGGCGGCGGTAGACGAGGTCGAGGTGGTGGTAGCAGTGTCAGCCCATACCGAGGATGAGGCGGCCAGGACGGCGATGGGGATGATGGAAGTCGTCTTCATTGTGTCTGTCTTATAACTTTAACGATAGCAGGATATGTATATATAAAACGAAGTGTTACACAGCGAGTGAGTAAAGGACGAAGAATATCAACAACAGTCCGATATACTGATCAAGAGCCGATCGATGGCCAACGAACGTCGTATAACTGACTACAGCGTGTATAAGCGAACGTCGATAGATAGATAGATGAACCGGGAAGGAGAAGAGGAAGGATGAGAACAGGTAGGGGAAATGTCTGATCACGGAGTTATGAGAGTCATGGCGTCTTAAAGAAGAGCACGGATATTCTTGGCGCGAGAAAAGTCGAAGGAAGACAGAAACCAATCAGAAGATGCAGGTGATCCGAGGTACAGGGAAGCAAGGTAGGTTTGCCAATACATGATGCGATGCGTCCCGCTACGCAGCAACCTCGCGTGGCGTGAAGGGTTCTGAGCCCGAAGTAATCTCAGTGGTAGTAGCGTGCTAAACCTATGCCGGCCAACGGCTGGCTGGCGAGCTTCTGTCCCGTTGCCCTGGTGAGGTAGGCAGTATAGGTGCATGTATGTAAGTTGTGAAGCTGCTCAGTATTGTTATTAATCTGAATTTCTAAGATGCGGCTAGACTGACGGTAACTTCAGAGGAGATAAGACCATGTCTCTCAATCATCTCATTGGACCAGACTACCGTAGAGAAACCCTGATCTCGAAATGGTTGTATAAAGCATAAGGTGAAGGCCATCAAGACTGTTAAGTTTAGCAGCCATCAGAGCAAATGACAAGAAATGAGTTTTGAGAAATTCTCACACTATGATTGATCAATTAACCCGATGTTCAAGGTCGCACACATGCAGGTGATGGATAGTGACTGCTGGACTCATTCTCATTAGCACATGCAAGCCTGGCCCGACCCAGGAAGCAGAGACTCGTGGAATGCATTCGGGGACCGAGACCTGCTTCCCCTTCTCATGACTGAATGTAATTTTTAGGCTTGCTATCTACCCACGCATTACCGGGCGTTCCCTGGTAAATGTGGACGTCTTGTTTGATTTCGCGCGAATGACAGGTTTACTTGGCACGTCTTCCCCAGCTTCAGTGAGATGGCCAGGTTTTTGAACAGATGCACAATAGCCAGGGTAGTAATAGTACCTAGGCGAGCAAGCCAGCACCTTGAGCAAGGCGAGATGACCTTTAGATGCAAGACGACGTGTTGGGCCAATGAGACACCACATGTCTAGCGAGATGAAACAACATAAACAAGAACCAGAGATGGAATGAAGTTGGGGGTATCTCGTATAAGTGTGAGCATACTGTAAGTGAATAAATAAAATAGATGTTAATGTCAAGCTGCAACTATTAAAGACTTTAATTGTGCTAATATCGCCTAGTAGGTATAGGAGTAGGTATGTTATTCGTCTTACAAGGACGGCAACAATAGCTCTGAATAAGGTTCTTATCGGTAGGGTATTCGCTTGTTCATCCCAGAACCTCAGGGACGACGAGGAAGCTCCACCAGACAATCAGGGGAAAAGAGTTCAAAAAACCCAACCCAAAGAGCATAACACAGGTTGATAGACAGATGTCAGCGTTCCACACGCGACGGCGGCGGCGGCAGCTGGGATTCCAGATCTCCAACCTGTCCCTCGAGCTCTTCTATACGCTTCCGCAGCCCCTCCATCAGCTCCTCCTGCTCGACCGAGAACTCCTGTACGATCTTGACGAAGCGCCACAGCCGCAGCACGATGACGAGCGACGCGATCTCCTCGGCGATTCCGTGCTCGAGGAGATCCACCGCGAAACTGACGACGATGACGAACGCGTCGAGACAGTGGAACCAATTCGCGAAGAACCTGGTAAGGTGCATGTTAACTAATTACTCCTAATCTTTAGATCTCCGCGCCACGCTCCAGATTGAATACATAACCCAAAGACAGACAGTCTATCTGTTGTATGTATGCATGTATGCATATATGTATATATATATATATAGCTCATAAACTCACCTCAACCCCTCACTAAACACCTCGCCGACCAACTCCACCATGAAAACACAGCTCATAGCGAGCGCGAAGGCCGTGAGCCCGCGCATCGTCGGCGCGACCCAGGCCTCGTCGCGGCGGCGCAGCTCGCACGTGATGAGCGCGATGAAGATCTCCGCCAGGATGCCCGCGACGTCGAGTAAGATCAGGGTCAGCACGAGCCAGTGCTTCGCGCGCGACGCGAAGAAGCGGCGCGTCTGCGTCCGCGCGCGGTGCGCATACTGAGTTATGATGGAAGAGGGAGAGGTAAAGGTAGGGGACGAGGACGACCTCCTTGAGCCGTCTGTATCGGTGATGATGTAATCGTTGCTCTCGTCATGTTCAGAGAGGGGGGTTCGAGCTGTGAGGTGTAGTTAGTATGTGTTATCATTCTGTTTTTCCTCATAGTGTGCATGCATGCTTTCTTATTCTGTAAGGCTCGACTGCTTTGCTAAGTTTGGTGGGGTATAACCTCTGCGGTAAGGAAATGAAGGGAGTGAGAGGTGGTGTAGTAGCAAGGTCTCTCTCATTGAAGTTCTGCCTGTTACTGCGGATATTAAGAAAGAACAAGACGTACCGAATAACGGAGTATTCTCACTCATCGCAAAACGATATTTTGATCGGCTCTGCGGTGGAGGATTGAAGTTTTATAATCATCAAGATACTATACACAAGTCCTTGGCACTCGAAATTTGGTGACTGCAATGATAGATGATCTAGCAATTGCGTTGAGCACGTATTGGTATTGTAAGGTCGATTAATAGTACCTATAGATAAGAGGTTAAGTCATTAGTGAGGGGTACAATAGGTTAGGCAATGTTGCTGTCAGCTTCCTTATATGGGAGTGCAAGGCAAAGAAAACCAAAGAAAACCACATCAAAACCAACATTGTACTTGAAGTCAGTATGAGATATCAATATTTACTGCGAAGGGGTGATAGCACGAATTGTTAATAGAAGGTAACTCTAGGTTGAACAGAATTGTCGGAGGGTGTAGCAAGCTTCTTTTATTCACGGCGCAGCTATCTACTGTACTGCCTCATATTATGTACTTACGGATCCAATTCACATGTCATCAGAATAGTATCCAACACCAACCTTTCCACCATCGATACCAACAGCTCCGTAGATATATCGTCCAACTCGAATGTCAAAAAAATAAAACGTAACACGCTCGCGTCTCTTTAAACCCCCCAATCACCCCCCAAACCCCCCTCAATCTCCCCAAAGACACCCACCCCCTTAACCCCCAACGCAGTCCCAACACCCACAGCAGCAGCGCCAACACTCCTCATCCGCCTAAACCCATCCGCATCCGCGACGCCGCCGATCCCGAGCAGAGCCACATGTCTCGTTTCCGGCGTCTGATCTAGCATGCGCCGGAGCGTCGCGACGTTGCCCAGCGCAAGCGGGTGCAGCGGCGCGCCGGCGAGGCCGCCGATGCCGAGGCCGGGTAACGCCGGGGTCCCCATGATTCCATCCTTATTACTATCGTTATTATCACCTCTGGCGGCTTGGGTATTGAGGAGGAGGCAGGAGCCGAGTGTATTCGTCGCCGTGACGAAACTGATGGGACAGACCTTTCTCACCCCATCAGCACCACCATCATCATCATCAGCACCAGCACCAGCACCATCACCAGCATCACCATCAGCACCAACATCTCTCGGCAACGGCAGCGCGCACTCCCGTAGCGTCCGAACAAACATCTCGAACTGTCCGGCATGCGTATACGGCGGCGTCTTCAAGCCCCACGGAACCGTGTTCCCCATCTCTCGCGCAACCTCCGCAACCCGCCTCACATGCCCGCGCAGCGCCTCGCTCTCATACGCAGGCGGCGGTTTCCCGGGTATATTCGGACAGCTGAGGTTAACCTCCATCGCTAACAGTCCCAGTCCCAGTCCCAGTCCCGCCTTTATCACCTCCCCCTCCCCCTCCCGCGCAGATGCAGCAGAAGCAGCAGCAGTGCGCGCGATGCGGCGGTAGCACTCGGCGACTTCGTCGGGCGTGCCCGTGATGGAGACGATGAAGGGTTTCCTCTTCTTGCTCTTCTCCTTCCTAATTTCCATCTCCTCCGTCTTCCTTTCCCTCTCACACCTTTTCTTTTCATCCCCTTCCTCTGCTCCTACTACCTCCCCACCACCGTTCTCCTCCCGATCAATCTGCCGTATAAACCCCAGATACCCATCAAGCGGAATAGGGCTATAACCAAGTGTATTCAGACTCGCATTCGCATCTCCAACCACAACTCCCCCTTTCTTATCCTCCCTTTTCTTAGCCTCCCCTTTCTTAGCCTCCCCTTTCTTATCCACCCCTCCTTCCTCCCCTCTACCCTCCTCTCTATCTTGCCCGCCCTCAACAACCCGATGCCCCCCCACCTCAAAAAACGCAAACCGATGCAACCTCTCATCATGCGGGAACCCGTCCTCCAGGAGCGCCGTGCGCGTCGTCACGGCGCCCGTCGCGGGACACCTGTATAATTCCCGGAGCTGCTCCAGCGTCGTGGCCCACGGGTTGGCCGAGTTGAAGAGCGGGGGGTCGATGTGTAGGCGGGGTGGGAGGAGATGATGATAATCATCATCATTATCAGAGTCCGCCACCGCCATCTTCTATAGCTAGCTGAAGCAATTGCCTTCTTGTCGGTTGATTTACGTGAGATTGTTTACGTATGATGCTTGGTGATAAGCTAAGCGAGTAATGAGAATCTGAAGATATTATCGCTGCTTGTTAAGAGAGAGGAGGCAGGTAGGTTATAGATAAGAACATAATAGCCAACCTCATAATATGATTTGGTATCTAGGTAGCTACGCATCTCTGTCGTTTGAGGCGAAGCGGGGAGCTGGAGATAAGATAAGAAGGTTGTTAATACAAGGAGACAAGCTACATGCAAGCGTCAGACGAACAAGATACGATGTTTTGCCTCTTAGGAGTTGATGGCTGTTATGTAGGTTCTGTTTCGCTTAGATTAATAAAATCTCGAATGGCAAACAGTATCGAAATTATTTAATCCTCAAAGTGAGGTTCTTTAAGTAGTGTGAATCTTGATCTTGAGCTGTCCCATCTTGCTCTCACCTCCCTATGTATACGCCAAGCAATACCCCATGGTATGCTTAAAAAGGCCGTCGGGACGCTTGTGCGTTCTGAGCTTCTTAGATAAAAGAGATTAATTCAATATTGACCATCTCGATCGTGTCATGTGCCCCGGCGACCACCGGTACTCATTAATGTGATTTTCTGTTTCTTCTTTTTCTTACCGCCAGTAGCTCCTGATGTAGTACTCGGCCCTGGAGATGAGCTCCCGCCATCGAGACCAAAGGCTTCCATCTGCATAGCAATCTCTGCCGCCCCGAGAATATCGTCGTCTTTGAGCCACCCGTCCTCTACCTGTTCCTGAACAGGATGAAGGTCTGGTGAGACGGGAATGGCGCGTGTGCCCCACACCGTCCTGGAAGTGGATGGGCTTGTAGACATTTCAGCAAGTTGTTCGAATCCTGGTCGGGGAGCAGGCGGTGATGTTCCAGCTGGCGGGCCCAAGGGTTGGAAATCGTCCGAGTTCACTACTGGGGTAGGTTCAAGGCCATCCCCGTTGAGATTATCAAAATGACGTCGGGTACTACGTCCGATGGCTGCGGCCTCTAAGCGCTCGGCTTGTAGTCTTTCTCTGTCCTCTTGTGCTGCCTTGTCTCGATGTGATTTCCTTCGTCGTTCTAGATCATTATTAAAAGTCTCGAGGATCTCGGGAGGTACTATATCGGTCCAGTCGCATTCTAGAAAGCTCACCACACAACCCTGCGGAAGGTGAGATAAATATTTCGCTCGCTTTCGCAAAGCATCATCTACTACATGGCCGGTCGATATATGCTCAACCCGGGGAAGAAGGGTTGACGGGAAATCGGAGAAGTCGCCGAATTTCGTCTTCAGGATGCGAATATCGAGAGGTGAAAGGTATAGATGTGGTGGTGCGGTATAGAAATGGAACTTCTGTTTGGCAGGATGTTTGGCTTTCGTCGCCGCTGAAGCAGTGATGGGTTCTGCTTCCAAGCTCTGATCCTTCAACTTATCCCTCGCCGTGCCAATTGCTCTTATAGCCCGGTGAGGCCAATCGCCCTCCTCAACCCCGAACTGAATCTCATCTTCTTGGGCTTGCCTCTGTAGATCCTCTATCTCCCGTTCATACTGTTCCATGATATACTGATTGGATCCCTTCATGATCCGGGCGTAGTCCATAACACTAGCGGCAAAATGCCAGGGAATGTCCTCGCCCAGGTTCGCAACGTCACTACCCCCTTCATCCGGAAGTGCCAATGTAGAGCCGGCCTCGCGCACCATCAATCGTAACACGACGTCTTCTCCAACGCTGGGCAGCGGGTTTTCTTGACCCTCGTAGAAGCGAACTGGTTTAACCTCGGCGAGTCGAAATGTGTCTTCACATATGGGACACTTTTTCCACCGCGCCTCTTTCCTAGCTGTAGGTTCATCGTCATTCGTTGAATTCATGAATCTCATAAGACAGGGGAGGCAGAAAATGTGGCCACAATGAGCCATGCGAGCGGCTACCGGATCGCAGAAGCATATAGGGCAGGACGTTGTCTGGGATCTGGAGGAGGCGATGATCTGAAGCACGTCGGACCACTCGAGGTGCTTGTCGGCGTCGGCGGCCTGGGAGGTATAGTTGCCCGTGGGCGAGACTACGAAGCGGTAATTGGCATGGACAAACCTGGTTGTTGATTGCACCTTAGCACTGAACTTTGGGAGATCGAACGGACCGTAGCAGTTACGAACCTGGCCTTATCTGCAGCATGATAGCCGGAACCGGAACTCCACGTGGGATGCCGACGGGTTGGCCTGTGGTGCTCGTGGTAGTGCCGAGAAGGCACGGAGTAGTTGAGAAGGTGGGTGATGGAAGTTTGCCCACGTCGACTCGACGCATTCCGGACAGCTCTCTGTTGCACAGCGGTCAGTGGTTGCTTTCCCGGACAAGCCAAGTACGTTGCTGTCTCATGTCGGTATCGGGCTTACGATCTCTGCCATGGCGTCGTCATCATCTGGGCTGACGTTGGGCCTCCGCTGGTTCCGGTGTTGTCGCCTCGATCCTTGCCCTTTCCTCGGACCAGCTGAGACTGGGAAGGACGGACTCGACAGGCCCGGTCGTCGAGAGCTAGTCTCGAAGCTAGACTGAGGAGCTGATATCTGCTGTGGCGAAGAGCTGTATGATGCCGAAGTCGAAAGGGATTTGGCCCCCAGGTTGCTCGAACCACCAGAGCTCATGGTGGTTATGACGAAGGGGTGCCGTGGTCGTGACGAATTAGATACTCACTCCTACCCCGTCGATACCGGTATGGTAAATTGACGGGCCAGTATCTCGGAAGGGTGAGTTGGTACTTATACTAAGACAGGCAGGATATACTACAATCGCTTCCTATATCAATAGAGAAGCGGTTGAAGAATGGTTATTTCGAGGAGGAGGAATAGAAGGGTCCGAACGGACGGGTCCCAAGGACGCTGGGGGCCAACAGGGTCGGAGGGCAGTCAGTTGATTAGCATGGATCCGAGGGAAGAGTCACGACTTGGCGGGGCCAAAGTACAACGGTACACTTCGGCTTGTACATACTGCAGTGACGGAATGGGCTGGTTTGGGTGCTGCTAAACCGAATTCTCCAATTGACGCCACAGCGTACCTAGTGCATTCTACGGCTTATCTACCCCAGGTCCCCACTTTATGTCCTGTATATCGTAGCTGACTAACATACATGGTGCTATACATGTAAGTGCTGGTTGTGTGGTGCTACACATGCGAGGCGATGGAAACAAAACTAGGGACACCCACCCGCACCACCTACCACCAAAACCTCGGGTGGTCGGGTGTCCCTAGTTTTGTTTCCACCGCCTCGACATGTAAGTGCTGGTTGTGTGATCAGTTCTACTCACAGTAATTGCCTCTTAAACTTCGCTTATTTCCCGGTTGTGCTATGTAATACCTTCCTGTAGAATCAATATCATAGTACCTATCTGCCGTTCTGTGTCTGCTGTATCACTATTCTCAAACGTCTTTCCCGTACTTAATTGACCATGAAGGGCCATCGTTTAAGCCAGATTCTCCAGCGTGCTAGGCATAAAAAATAACTTCTTCCAGCCGCGACTGGTCTCGTTGTTCGAGAGAATGATCTTGCCTGAGAGAGAGTCGGTTTACGTAGTGAGATGCTAGAGACCTTGGATAGGATAGTTCTCATCTATCCACCATGGCACTCATGATACCACCAAAGAAAGTAGTGTAATAGGATAAATCGTAGTCTAATATAAAGAGAGGCGTAGCCCCCGTGTCATCTACCTTGATACCACTTCACTGCACGTTATTTCAAGCATCCCTGACACCGTGCACTTTCATCTACAACTATGGATAACAGGCAGAGCTATGGGAATACAGGTCAAATAATGGCCGCGCATCACATTAATAGGAATTCGACAATAACAGCTATTGCAAAAAAACATTCGACCCGTGTATATGTATGTAGTGTGCCCTGACCACGTTATTGCTTCGACTGAACTCGGGCCAAGACAAGCTTGTTTCGATAGATGTTTTTATGTATGTACATTAGATGCCCGAGGTGTGCGATGCCGATCCGCCATCGTCATCAACATTATAGTGGGGAGACGCATTGGGGGAATCATGAGCTTCAAAGAAAACCAACCTGACCAAAAACAACTAGAAGCAACGGAGGGAAAAAGCAATCGAGCCAGCGCCCAAGACCGGTTTAGTTCTTGTGAGACAATTTTGCCTTGACCTTCCCAAACATGGCGCTGAGCCGGTTCTTCTTCTTCCTTTCCGCGGTCGCCGGGCCGTCGCTGGCCTTGCTGCTGGATGGGGTAGTATCCTCTGCTGGCTTGGTAGGGGTTGTTGGGTCAACAGCGGCTTTGGCTTGGGCGCCGTTCGTTGTCGCCTTCTGCTCAGAGGCGGCAACGGCTGGGGTCTCGGTGGTAGCAGCAGCTACTGATGTAGCGGGCGCTTCCGTCGTTGCCGGAACAGCTAGAGCTGGAGTCTCCTTTGTTTCCGGAGCTTCAGTAGCGGCAGGGGCCTCTTTCGGTGCTGATTCACCGGCCGCGTCTGTAGGCTTGATCTCGTGGAGCAGCTCACTCTCGACAGCCTTCTTTTCCTCAACAGCCTCCGTGTTAACGGCGGCCTCTGGAGATCTTCCCGACTCCTCGATGGACTCTTTAACGGTAGTGGGAACTTCGGACGAGACCTCTTCACGGGGCTCCCCGTTCGCACTCGAATCAACGGGCTTAACTTGACTCAAAAGCTCAGCTTCGACAGCCTTCTTCTCCTCAACAGCTTCGGTGTTGGCAGCTGCCTCAGGGGATGTGCCAGCCTCAGTAATGGACTCCTTGACTTCGGTAGGCGCCTCAGGTGAAACTTCTTCCCTGGTCTCTTCTTTCTGGGTGGTCCCGATTGCGTCCTGGACAGATTCGGGCAGATTCTCCTTAACAGAATCAGGGAGTTGTGTGGCGGCCGAAGTAGCGGTGGCCTGGGCGCTCGCAAGAGCATCCTGCGCTTTGTCCGCAGCAATATCTTTGGCAGCGACGGCACCAGCAACAGCAGCACCAGCAGCCGCAGATACAGCGGCGACAACAGATGCGGCAGCTTCTCCAGGAGTAACAACGTTTTCAGTCTTCTCGGTCCCTTCTCCTGCGGTACCTTCAGAGGTGGATGGGGCTTCCGTCACTTTCTCTAGAAGCTCCTTCTCAACAGCCGCTTTCTCCTCAACCTCCTCGGGCACTGCGCTCGCCTCGGGATCAACATGTGCCTTCTCTTGGCTTTCCTTTACAACGGCGGGCACCTTGGGCTCGAGGGGCACGTTGGTCGCTAGAGCAGCAGTAGTCGATTCTGGAGCAGCAGAGGAGAGCAGATGAGGGGCTCCACCTATTTCAAAGTTAATGTCTCATATTATCAGGCGGCATGGCAGCAAATTCAAGGTTTTTATGGTGGGAGCGTACCTGGAAGCGTGTCACTCTTCTCATAGGATTCAGGATCTAACTTGACGTTGCTGGTAGTCCCCTCAGCAGCGATTTCTTCTGGCACTTTCTCGCCGGGTGCAAGCTTGATCGGATTGACAGCACCTGCGGCGGCGGGCAGTGGGTTAACACCGAAGGCTCCTTCATTGTTGAGCTCAGCAGCAGGCGTTTCAGGAAAGGCCCCAGGCAGATCGGACTTCTCAGTTTTCCCTTCTGTCTCGCCCTTGTCGGCAGTCTCCTCCTTCTTTTCTAAGGGAACATTGGCGGCTAGGGCGGCCGTGGTGGACTCCGGGGCGACGGAATTCATTATGGCAGTGGTAGCGGGAGCCTCTGAGACAATTCGGTCGGGTGTCAGTACGTTGTTTTCGTTTCCGTTTTCGTCAGTCTCTTTTGGCGCGGTGTGGTCATTGACCCATTCACCATCAACGACGAACTGTACGGACCACGCAGGTTAGCACGGACAAGCGACGGGGTAAAAGAGACAAGTTATAGAGAAAGGAGGGAGTCGGGGTTTTGGGGCTTGAGCATAGTCCTAAGGGAGCCCTGAATAAACTTCAGGCTAGGACCATAAAGAGACGCAAGACCTAATACAGCGCACCATGTTTCGGCATACACACTGCATGCAGGGAGTATGCAGGACCAGCTTCCATGGCACAGGAGTAATAGTAAAACAGGGAGGCCGAGAGAGCTAAGCTTTCTGCCCGCAATTGACTCCCGTTTGCCTCCCGTGAGCCAGAATACATGCACGTAGGGCCCCAGGAATGCCAGCCCCGCTATGATGTGCTTGTCTGCTGGTTTGTCTTGCCTGAGAGGCTGGCTCGGCTGGCTATGTGTACAGATCTGTGCCGGTAATGGCATAGCCGAAGTCGAGATCTTCGCATGCCTGCGTGACGCTCAGGTATATCGGAGGCTTATACACAGCACTTGCCTAAGCGTGCAGGTCTTCCCATAGCAGTAGAGTTCTCAATTCAGGTTATGCACGAGACTCCAATTGACCTATCAGCGCTGCCGCTCGAGCCACTCAGAAGCACGGGAAATACTAGGGAGCTCCCTGCCGCCATTGCGTCATACGCCTCTGAAAATATGGCATATGCACCCGAGAGATGTACAATTAGGCAACTTGCCTCACACTATAAGTGCATAGACCAGCAGCTGGGCAGTTGGGGAAGTCTTGGGATGGCAACGATGATGGTTGCAGTCAACATGCCTGGCCAGGCGATGCTGGTAGGCTGGAGATAGCGGTTGATGCGCCCCCGGCGATTCTAGGTCGCACTTGACTCCCAGATTCACCTGGCGGCTCCTTGCCCTCCAGCACTATGGCCAGATATAAATCCGGATAGCGGTGAACATGGCCGAGGTCGATGGAACCAAGGTATATAGAAAGGGAATAGACAAGTTTTGGGCGATAGCGACGTAGAGACGATATGTGAAGCGACGAACCTTGTAATAGATTTTGCTTGAGCTGTCGGGCAGGGCGACCTTCTTCTCGAAGCCGTTGCCGGTCTTCTCTAGCTTCTCTGTCTTCTTCCAGTCGTCGAAAGTGCCAGTCACGTAGACTTCGTTGGCAGGGTGATCCCTAGGGCGCAGCAGCATCAAGCCGACTCGTCAGCTAACCATTCAATTGTGTGCGCAAGGCGACAGCCCGAGTGTTACAAAGATGCAGAAGCCAAGGGAGACCCCATCCCAGAGGATCAAGGCATCCGCGTTTGCGACAATCCACGCGAGGCCGCGAGACAGAGAGGACAGACTGGTCGGTCATCGGTATTGCCCTCGACAAATATACTCCTGTTTCTGGCATCTCTCTTCGTCCTCCTATGTCTCCGCAGTGTCGCTTGGCCATGAAGAGTTTGTGTGTGTTCTGTCGACTCACCACTTAAAAACAAAGCTTCCCATAGTCGCAGGTTTCGCAGATGGGTCACAGAGAAAAAAACAAGTATACGATATAGAATTAAAAAACGATAAAGCGTTATTTCTTGTTGCCCTTTTTCTTCCTCGAGCGCACGCGTGTGGTGAAAGAGAAAGGCTTAGGTATTGCTGTGATATAGGTAGGATAGTGATATCGGAGGTATTGGGAACAGGTAGGAGGAATTGCGCCAGGAGTTTTCGTAGGCAGGTTATCAAAAGCTTGCTGGCTCTTGCCGGGGGAGCTCCTTGCGCTAGTGCTCCTTTGTTGCGTAGCTGGAAGCGCGGAGAATGTGAAAGGCTTAGTTCAGTTAGGTACTGCCTAAAGAGCCTGTGCTGACAGGGGAGATCAGGGGGCATGCTTGAGCGGATAGCAGATAGCTAGCCCACCAGTTCGATCACGAACCGCCGAGGTCCCCATCGCCCCACCACTCCTATCAATACTGCTGTAACTCCACCGTAGTAGCAAGGTCCTCGGTGCGTAGTACATATTGGGCAGGAAGTTGCTTATGAGAGAAGAGATACATGTAGGTCGCGAACTGCCCCAATTACATTGATGCTTCCCGTGGTCACGGTCTCTACTGCCTCAGATATACCACCTAAGCACTACCGACCTACCTAAGGTCGAGTAATTAAACGCAATTGTGTTCCAATCGGTATCAGTTTTTGTCATTCTCACCGCTCAAGACAAGACACGGCCTAACAAGCACAGCATAACCGTTATAAAACCCCACTATGACTCGCATGCATCACGATCCATTTAAGCGCCCAATTCCCTCTATCAATACAACAATTAGACCGCCCGCGCTATGATGAACAGAGGCTAATTGATGTACGCTAGGAGAAGGGAGCTAAATACTAAAGTATTCAGACTAAAAAGAGAAAGAAAAATCAAAACCATTTACCACCCTTTTCTATAGGCAGGCTACAACACGTGCATACAGAGTACAGTAGCATGTATTCTAATTCTTCGCCCACGACGACACGTAGGACGGACCAAGTCGAACACGGCCAAGTCTACCTACTATTTCTCTTCTGCAGCGTCGTATACATGTATGAAATACATATACTCTGTACTACCTACCTAGGTATGCTGCAAAGTCCCATTCATACCTAATTGACCCTTTTTACTTGCTCCTCTCTGGAGCTGTTTTTTTTTCTTTCGTTATCTAGGTACTGTGACAGGGGAAGGCAATATACGTCATTGGACAACAGCGGAACCAGCAAAGAGCAGGCTCCCTTGGCATTTCTCCGGTACTGTAGAACCAGAGGAAAAAAATTCAAACACTGCAGACCGCCATTACTGTCTCCATGTACCATGCGCGTAAACCTGGACACCGCGCAGGTAAGGCTCCGGGCATCAGGCGAGGGTGGGAAACTTGGTGCGAAGGCCATCTTATTTTTATTTTATTTTTCCCCTTGGGTTCTATCGCCTATTTACTAGGTCTACTGCGAGTGTGGGTATAAAAGTGATGAATAAACCAGAGTCGGACTTAAGTCCGATGCGACAAGATGGGAGTCGGGTCAGAGCTGGAAGAAGGTAAAGGATGGTATTTTCCGTGGCGATTCTTGTGTCCTACACGCGCCCCATCGTATCCGCTGAGTTATAATAATAAAAAAGTAAAAGGAACGGAGAAAAGAGGTCAAAACACTATCATACATCGTTCCCGTCGTCGTCTCATGCCCCTGCGCAGAGAAAGCAAAGGGAAAAAAGGAATGTAATAGAACAGAGAGGGATGTGCAGAAAGAGAAAACATATCCTCTTTAACGAACGCCCTCGCTCAGTAAAGTCCAATGCGCGTCTCTTGATCATGACCTGGTCCCTCCCCCCCCCCTATGTATACCGTATAATGTTACAGTGGTGTATCCGCTCCTATCATGCGTCTATATATATGCCAAAGTGAGTAAATAGAAAATAGAGGAATAGAAAAGAGTATAGAAATAGACGAAGAAAAGATATAAAGAAAGAAAAAGAGTAACAGAGATATTAAGAAGAGAGAGAAAAAGAAAAGGAAGAAACAAATATAGAACGAAAGCGAAAAATAGGGGCCATAAGAAAAGGGAAAGAAGCCAGGATACCACAGAAAGACCCCATCCTCTCACATTGCCCCTCCAACGTACTGTCGTCAGAAACGTGCCCTGTTGGGATCGTCCTCGAGAGACTTCAGCACACGAACGGCATCGACAAGAAGCTTGCTCTTGCCGCCGACGCTTTCGCGCTCGAGTCGCCTGCGCACCATGGCGACGACGCCGAGGGCCTCGCGCCGCGCCCGCACGTTCCGACTAGCCTCCTCGGGGCTCAGGCTCGCCACCATCTCCAGCCAAGCCTTCGCCTCGCCCTCCGCTTTGCCAGCCGAGGGGGCCGAATTACCATTAAAAGAAGAAGACGCGGAGGAGAAACCAGCACCGTCAGCATTACCTGGGCCCGTGATAGTGGTGCCCCTCGCCGTGCGGTTGATGGACCAGCAGATGAGGGCGCAGACGTACAGGGCCCAGTAATCCGATATCTCGCCCATGTTCCAGCTCCCGCCTTGCTGCTGGTTTCTTCTTCTCTCCGTCGGGTCGTGGTCGTTAGACGCATTATCATTAGTATCCAAGAAAGCTAAGAGGGCCTTGGCGGCGAAAGTTGCGGCGGCACCCGCGTGGACGCTGCTGCTCCATGATCTGACGATGATCTTGCGGCGTTGAAAATCTTCTTGATCGAGAAGCTTCCGCGAGAAGAGCCAGCTGTCCCCTGTGACGGCGAGAAGGTCACGGAGAGGGGTGTAGTGCAGAGCTAGGTAGGTGTTGGCCACTGCCGATCCGGGGAATAAGCAGCACAACCGCGTTGTTGAGTCTAGGTCTAGGTCTGCTGTTATGTCCATGGTTGAAGCGGGCGAGCGGCGTGGCAAGCGGAGCGTCTCCGAGGCTAGATATACTGCTAGATCTAATGGGAGGGCTTTGCTAACAGAGTTGGCGGTGACTTCTTCGTCTGCCAAGGAAACAGGGTCCAATTGAGCTGGTTCGGAACTTATAAGGTGCTCCCATGTTTCCAAGTCCGGTGCTTGCCAAAGCTGCTGGGTGTGTTTCGTCAGGGGTATGGGGGGAGTTGGGGTAAGGAAATGATGTAAAGTGGAATGCTCGTGGTACATGGATGTGTGAATATCAAGAACAAAAGAAGCGGCAAGAAGTCTCCTGCGAGACTCAGAAAGAATCCATTCGTTCCAAAGTCGCTGGCTAGCGCTGGTGGAGATGTCGTGATCAACCGGAGTTTGAGAGCGGACCACCTGTGAGGAAGACGTTGAGTACTGGTGCGAATACTGGTTGGAAGGTGACAGAACAAGACTAAAGAGATGATCCTGAATAGCAAAGCATGTGAGGGAATCAACGGAAGAGAATAAAGGAAAGGGGCAGGAAAAGGGTTACTCACTCTTGAGTATAGCGACTGGAAGGGCTCCGACGGGCGGGCCACTGCCCTCGATCCTCGAAACCGGCCGTAGAATTCGCACAGGAGGATCGCCTGCATGACATTGACGCCCCAGTGCGGACGCTGTGAGCAATTAGTTTGGGGTCCTTGGCACGGCAGAAAGTGAGATTCGACTTACCCGTCTGGCTTCTTGCGAAGCAAAGCCATGCAGGATGTGACTATTGATGCGATCCTCCTTGCTCTGAAGAAACTGAGATCCTAAAGCGGCCATTGCGCACCGCAACACAGGATCCTCAGTCATCTCCAGACTCCGGCGGTGAACAAGTGGAAAGAGGGTGTCGAAGCGCTTCCAGTATACTTCGAGATAGCGGGGGATGGCTTGCAGTGCGGCCGTCGACGGGACCAAGGCCGTCAGGAAGGCAGCGTCCGAATAGGGGTTGCTGAGCAACGCTGCCGATCCCTTTTGACGGCCTAGTACCGCCGGGGCGTCCGGTACTGGGTGGCCAAGGGTGACTAAATTTTCAGCCGGTTGAGCGGAAAGCGTAACGGTCGGTGGGGTCGGACTACGAACAGGATATGGCTGTGATTGAAACTCGAGGTAGCTGGTATCATCGTAAGAGGCGTTATAGTCTGATAGAGGGCCATAGATAGCCTGCTGAGGCGAAGGATATTGAGGAGGAACGTAGATCATGTCTGAGCCAGAGACATCTGCATTTGGCGAGTTATAGCCGCCCCGGATTATAGCCGGGTCAGGCGTCGAATACGGGCTATCGGAGGCCGAAGACCAGTTCGACTCAAGATGACCTGGAAAACTACTGTCAGGTATTGTCAAGCTAGGTAGCCCCTCCAAGCCCATGTAGGTGTACGAAGGGGATCTTCGTGGTTCGAAGCCTAGCCCGTAGGAGTTATTGTCATAAGGAGAGCCATCCATACTTGAAGGGTGAATCCTATAGGAAGGCATATGAGGACCCGAGGATGTCGACAAGATGTAATCGCCCTGCGAAAAGCCCGCCGAATGAGACCGAGTAGAAGAAGAAGGAGACATTGGACCCTGTCCCGAAATACTGCCGCGGTGGCTTGACGGGTAAGGCGACGCGCTGCCGGGATAAGCTGTGTTGGTGGCAATATCATCCGCCATAGATAAACCGGTGCCGGGCAACAGAGGAGTTTGCGGAAAGTTACTCATAGACGGATTATCTACCGGCGTGCGAGACGTTTGACGACTAGGGCCGCCCGTCATATCCGCTACTGACCTGTCATCTTGTTCACTGCAATGCATCGTCAATCTGTGCCCTACTCAATATCAACATGTTGAGGACTCACTGTCTTTGAGTGTGGCGCGTGAGTAAGTCCTGTCTATGGAAGACTTTATCACAGCCATGATAAGGACATTGAAAGGTGGCTGGCTTGTGACTTAGTTGATGTCGCCTACGCGTAGTATTAGAGACGATCTTATTGTATAAGCTTCTATCATTGAGAGCTATTACCTAAGATGTTCTGCTCGTGTGAATGTCTAGACGCGGTTAGTAAGTCTCTGAGCTGACAGACGTCGAAGCAAACTTACTTTTGGTGGTTTGCATATATCGCACGTGTGAACTGGCACACCCTTTTTGGCCCGGCTTACACGTCCAGTAATGGGTGTCAGCTTGACAGGGATGTTGCTCTCTCCTGGGACGCTCGTCATCGGTCTCGAGGACACAGTCGACCGACCAGATGGTGGCATGTTTGACGATGAGCTCTGGGTATAACCTCCGTAGCCGGTGGGATCCATCGACTCAGTACTATCAACACTTCCTCTTTCGACGACGGGGAGGCGAGATGAAGATGAAGACGTTGACGCTTTATCTGGGCCTGCCGTTGCCGTTGTAGGCGACACCGTCGTTGTAGATTTGGATGGTCGACTCAATGGGCCACGCCGCCTTAGTTGGGACTTACTTGTGTCGGTAGTCGATGATGGGAGACTATCATCACTCTGCTTGGTCGTGGAGGAAGGATTGGAACTACGATTCAAGTCGGAAGGACCAGGTCGACGGGAGTACTTATCATTCCCGTCCTCGTCGTCCGTGTCCATAATATATTTCAAGTCGGCCATCTTGGCTCAAAATGGAAATCAAACCACACAAAATAGTAATCGGCACAGCCCTGTCTTTGATAAATAAAGTATAGACTTTAGAATAGGTCGTGAGAGGAGTGAGTTGACGGGGGTGTGGATAAAGAAGGGAAAGGCACCCGAGCTATTCAGCCTTCTCTCGAGCGTGCCTGAACAGCAGTTTGCGAGTGTCTGGAGGGCACGTATCCAGTGTCTCCGTCTGCAATGGGACGGAAATACCAACAGAGAAGTAACGGTAGGCTGCGTGACATTGCTATATTCAGATCTAGGGCCGATCGAACGCGGATAACGAGACAAGAAAGCTGGCTGACAAGAAGACAAAAATTAGAATAAAAACAGAGCCGAATTTCAAGACTACCACACTCATGTGAGCCGGCTTGGGGCAAAGCAGGCTGGGCCGTTGCCTTGCAGGCCTGTACGTGCATGCATGGATGCACATGAGGCACCCCTGTCAGCTGGATGAGATGCCTGCATGGGTTGAGATGAGGTCGCGCGCGCGCCAGACCGAGCCGACAGGCTTGACAGGCGAAATCTCTCCTTGCCATGGCCCAATGGTCCCCGACTGTGCGACGTCAATGGCCGTCGAGACTACTCACCGTTGCATACTGTATTCCTCTCGACAACCTCAAACAAGTCCTAGCCCGTAACATTACCGCGTGTTACTTCGCGGCCGACATGTTTTCTTTTACAGAGCACATCCGGCACCCCGCCCGGGACGATATGGCATTGTCGTGCTCGACCCACGTCTCCCATCATCGTGGGAGGTAGGTTGTCATTCCAATGATACACTGCTAGTGTACGTACGGTGTAGTGAGGAGGAACTCCACAAGCATTTCCTGGAACGGCTCCCTTTGAGTGGTGTGAGCTTCACGAATCACGAGCACACACTCAAGGCAAGACCCGCATCCGGGAGACTGGGTCGTGCCGGGACTGCCATAATTAGAAGAGGCGGACCTCGTTACCATGCGTTAGTGACCACCTAGGTATAGTGAGCTATGTACATACAGCACCTATTGTGGTGTAGCCTGACAGTACACCACCTCCTATACTAGTGGCAGGGCAATTAGTTGTACGACAGCCGCCCGGCGATGTGGGCTGCAGAAAACCGTGGTGTTAGAGTGTTGTAGCGTGTATTGTAAATGTTGTATGTGGTGAAAGGGAACTCGATCCACGAGGGACGTACCAATTCACTACCCAACCTACTCTACATTACTTGTACCATACATGACGGCTGAGACAAATCTTGGTGTGTTTCACCATCAGGGGTCAGCACCACGACCAATAATGGGTTGAGATGGCCTGTGAGCCTTATTGCGCAGGTGTCAACGGTGATGAAATTTCCCCATAGTATCAATCGACAGCGTGTTACAATGTGTTGGCGAGAGAGCCCCCATTCTCGGGAGACCGCGTTCGTCGACCGGAATCAACGCTACCCTTTCGCCATCAATGACTACTTACCTAGTATAGGTGATAAGGGTATGGCATGGAAGGAGATAGTCTCAGAATGGGCTCACGCATCTCTCGAGCGTTCTCGAGTTGGTAGCTCGTCATCCAGTTGTGCTGGGATCTAATCCTAATTCTGATCGCTGGCAAGCAAGGCGCAGTTTGTGGTTGCATACAAGTAACCCAAAGAAGTACCTGTTTTGTGCCGGACAGCCATACCTGCTATTAGTAAATGCTCTTCACAGCACAGCTAACTTGCAGTTGAATCATAACACCTAAAGCGGTTATGCAAGTGTGTAATTATGGTTTACACTGCCAGGTGAGCAATGGGGAAGTGAATGAATGAACGAATGGATAATAGAAGAAACCACCGTACCTAAGTCTATAGGTTCGCAAGATGGCAACTCCTGTACAAACTGACCGGCGACGATGATGGTGCCTGTAAATGCCGAATTCGGAAACCCATCCCACACGCTAGTTATAGCGTAAGCTTGGCCTCTAGCCTACGGAGTACTACGTATACCTATATGTTGTATACTACTCTACCCTACCTACTGTATCGGCTCCAAAGCACCCGCGGTTGGTAACGCGAGGCGCGGGGTCGAGGGTGTGCATGTGCCGCTCGTTGACGAGATGTAGTGTGGAAGATCCCTAATCGATCCAACCAGTCCAGGAGAGAGCCCGACTGGGTATGAGCAGAAGATCCCCCAATGCTAGGATTGGGAGGGGGCTACATCAGTGTACACTGCCAGAAGATAGCAGTTGAAGCTCAATAATTGTGATACATACTCGAGGAGCAACCAGCAACGAAGGACATGATCAGCAAAGCACGTCACAACGTGGTTCTGGAGACTTCCTAATGCTACTGTTGCCCCAAGGCAGACAGACACCTACGACCTATTCCGCGACCGTCGTCACCCTATTCTGTTATCTCCCTCCCGCGATGATTTGGTCAAGCCCGCTCCATAAGGCTTTTTCTCGGGTCACTCACTCCGTGTTTCAGCAAAAAGACTGACGGCATGGAGCGTGAGGCATCTCTGTAGTGTCGTGTCGTGTCGTGTCGTGTAGTGTAGTGTAGTGTAGTGTAGGCTGGCCGCTAAGGTTTTGAAAGACCCAAAATTCGTTCATCGGCCTTCTCACCCGTTTGGAGACAGGGGGCATATGTTGGTACAAAATCCTCCTGGCTGATAATCATCTCACCTGCAGCACTATTAGCGAACAATTGGCTGCAGGGTCCCAGGGTGCGCCCAGGTATGCAACGCCAAGACGCCTTTGGCTTGGTGGAGAGTCTAAGAAGCCGACTGGAGAGGCTTAGACGGCATTTCCTCGACAGCTATTGGCCTTGTTGCCAAGTGCGGGAGCACCCACTCGAGTAATTAGCAACAAAGTCCTATTTTTATAACAGAGATGCAGCAGGGTGCGGCCTAGAAATACCGCTCGTGCTATCCAGGAGCTCCTCCAACTATCAAGTATACGCTAGATGATGTACACATCTCGTTGTAGGTAGGCAGGCCGTCATAGGTGTCATTTGAGGATTGAGCAGCTTATGTCAGTCAATTCACCATTGAAGAGCGTCTTTCTGTAACACCGAAGGAAGAGTGGAACGGGTATACAACTGGCTGCAGGGGAAATCACCCGGGTCCAGGTATGTTTCAACCTGTTCGTTCCAACACCGCGTCTATTCAACGTGCAAAGGCGTCTAGCGCTCGGCAGCGGCCCGAGGGGATGGTGAAGATGGGGGCCGTGGACTTCGATGTGGTGTACGTACTACTGTAGCTAAGGGCCTATTCAGGTATCCGCTGACAAAAGTAAAAGCCAGATTGATTTACATGATATTAATAATAAGCGCGACATAGTGAACTAGGCGAGCCAGTCGCGACTCAAAAAGGGAATTGTTGGTGAGGTCATTGTTGGGGGCTCATCATTAATTCTTGCATACAGGTGCTTTCAATACCACCTTGCCTGTATACATAGTACCTATACCACCGACCTGTCTTGTTTTAGAATCCTTGGTGTAAGCAATACGATCCTTTAAATATCACCAAAAGGAGACTTTGCCACTGTATACAGATCTGGGTGATGCGATATGACAGGAGTTGATAATAGCTATAATAGTATACTGCTTCATGAGATATCAATTACCCAGCCTTATTTCGGTAAAGTGAGTATAACATGTTTGTCAAATATACAGCCAGCATATCGTCAGTTTACTCTGGATCATGCTGGAATTTGAGTTGGCTGTGGTATCTGTCAACCCCCTTTCGAGCCCACCCTCCTTTGCCAAATAATAGTCTACCAACCAAGGATGTAGTATAAGAAGCATTGACATGCTATCTTGTTAGCATAGTCCCCATGGTAGTCCCTAATTCCTTAGTAATAAATTTTTGTTGTCTTTAGTCTTCCCTTTTCCCTTCTTCCCTACCTATACCACACTACTGCACTCTATAATAGTCCCCGCAAGATGACTGCAGTTCCTGCAATAAGCCAAGACCAATAACGTCACGATTATCACAGCCTTCATGCTCGGCGCTTAATCTTTAATTATAATGGACCTAATTGGAGGTTCATCTCTCCCTCTCTCCTCACCTCTCAACTCCCTTCTTAGAGAGAAATGCCGCGTTGTTCGTGATGTAGAGTGGTAGCTAACTTGGTAACCGAATCTATATGTGAAGCATAAAGTATTCTCCGTTGGCGTTTTACTGCGCCTAGTGAGTGAGGACGGGTGATACAGCACTATGTACGTAGTAGGTGCCTGATGTACCTGACATTCTGGAGACCCGAACAGAGCTTCCAGGCCAATCGCTCGCCTAATACTGATTACCGCCTTTGGACACTTCCGCACCCGCGCGGAATGCCACACGACCGCGTGGCTTTGTCTTGAAATGCTTGCCAGCAACCAGCGTCGCATTGACTTTGCATGTGCCGGTACGGTATATCGTGGTTGGCATGTGCTGCCAGCCGCCATCGACATCTTTCTGGTTCGTCTAGATGCGTCTCATTACGCCCCTCGTTCGCGTTGACGTCTTCGTTCACATTCACGCCCCCATGCTCATCCGACTTTGGACTTATAGTAACCAGACAGCGCTCGAATTGGATGACAAACGCCCGGATCGGCTCACTGCAGCAAATCTATGATTCCCGCTATGCATGACATTCTAACGTGCTTCGAAGTGCTGTCGATTTTGTCCCTTGCATGGAATGTCTCTTTTCTGAACTAAATCGAGTAGGACTCAGCCACTGAGAGAGAATAAACGTACCTACTTACAGACCTCGCCACTATTCCGCTTCGGTCCGACTACCTACTTACGCTATGTCTCCCGGTTGTCTCGCTGTAAGTGTTGCGGCTATGGCAATGTACCATGTATTCGCGGCCGCACTGGTTGTAGATCCAAACAGGGCTAACATTGCCCAGCCTCACCTTCAGTAAAGCCTATACATCTCTCTGGCCGTCATTCTTCTTTTCGCCTTTCCAGCCGGCCGGCCGGTCGACCAACCGACCAACTGACCGAGGCGAAGCGAGCATTGATCCGCGTTGATTTAACTCGCGATGTGCGACGTCGCAGTGGAGAAGTAACACCTTCAACACATGATACCCAATCCACACCCGGGTCGGGTCGTCTAAGAGGGTCCTACGTTAGTCTTTGAAATGCTGGCGTGAGGCACAGTCAGGAAAGACCCCCAATGGCCAGAATCTAGAATAGGACTATCGTTGTCCACTCCACCTTGCCCACAAGCAACCCTGATTCCGAGGACAGGAGAGTTTATAGGCAGACCGAGGACCATTACGGTCGAGGACAACACCTGTTATAGTTCGATACTACGCTCGTATCGGCATGTCATCACTAACTGTAGCCCCCATATGTGTCGTACTGGCGCGCGATTCTCTAGATGCGTCAACGTGTCCATCCAATGCAGTCATCACTGCTGCTATATGGAGATGCTAACCGTGTGCCGCTCAGGTAGTTGCATGACACTATTGAGAACCAAAACATCGACTGAGGGACGAACCTCGAAACGGGATAAAGAGCTGGCATATGCAAGGTCCTTCCAGTGACATTGTGTAGCATCGTATACCTCTGTCCCGAATAGGGAGCGAACGTTCTTGGGGGTTCATGAGAGATAAGCGGTATTAACCGTGAACCATATGCAAGGGCCGTATTGTGAGCTATGTGTATGAGTGACCGCGATATTCTCGGCATAGCTGCAAGACTTATGATGCCACCCACCCCGTTGACAGGCATTTCATCCCCCACACTGAAGGAAATACCCTGCAGTTTCTGAAACAAGCGACGGCCTGAGACAACCTACATTGGCGTCACCTTGGTGGCGGCAGCGGCAACGTCGGCGGAAAGATGAATCAAGTTAGGCTTATCAGTCTCTGCTGTCGATCTTGATACTCGTCTGACTAGCGAGGGTCTCCGCGGTGTCAGCCTGTAGGGCTGGGTGTGCCTAGAAAGTCTAGCAACCAAGCTGAGGAAGTACGGCTTGAATCTTGTAACACATCATACAACGTCGAACAAGCAACGCCTCTGAGATCATCGAAAATAGGGCTTAGGTGACTCGAAAATTTGTGTACACCTCACCCGAGTATGCCTTATTCAGCCAGTAGTGGAAAACTTTGATGAATCTAGATCGCTTCGTATTCCCCTTTTCTTTTCATGACCCTTTCCTCAAGCGGAAACAGAATGGCTTGTATAAGTCCTATGGCGATGAAAGAACTACTCGATCGGTACGACGTTAGGAAGAGAAGCATGCCATAATTAGCATATTGCTATGAGACCCGGCAAGGATGGGCCGGAGGTGTTGCCCGGCAGTCATGATAACATCCTCTCTCTGGGATGGTATTGGTCTTTTCAACCTCAACATGCCGCAACTTGCCACCCCCCTCTATCTGCCCCTTCTTATTACTTCCAAAGCCAGGCTAGGGCCTGAAGCGACATTCATGCTCTGGCCGATTGGCAACCCTACTGTTAAGCGTAATGCCAGACCAGTTTCGCCGTGAGAGTCGGTGTATCTACGTGCTAAGCAGATCAAATGTAAACCAATGGTGAGCGATTGCGTCAACACTCAATTCATTAGGCATGCTGATATCGAGGAGTTCTGACCAACCTCTAAGTAGTCGTCCATACCCCCAAAGAAAATGGGGCACTGGAAATAATCGCTTTGATGCGTCCAAACGTGCTTCTCCCTGCATTATCAATTGGGTCGGATATGGAGACAGTCTATCTTAGTCTCCATCCCGGTGCAGTAAGTCCACTCACAATCGGAGGGCGGTGAAAATTCGAGCGACGAGCCTTACGAGCTATCATTTCATTTCCATTGCCCTAGACCCTCTAAACGAAGTCTAGGCAATGCATGGCAACCAACGACCTCTCACGGGACCAGTGCCGCTGTCGGCGGGTTATGTGGGTAATCTATGATCCAGCGTGGAACTTTATCGTGATAGTAAGGTCCCGTGGATAGAGGACCCAGACATCGTGAGTCCGATACCAATTTGTGTGCGTTGGTAGCGAGAGGAGAATGAGGGAAAATTTTGTGATATATGGACGGCTATAAAATAGTCTCTCTCATTGTGCTTCTACTCAGTGATCAAGTATACCTGCCGTAATATTGTACTGTTTAAAGTTTGCAGCGTCGACTCCAGTCTACAATGGCGGCTGCTTCAAGATTCCAGGTCCGCGGTGGACAATTAGTCGCTTTAGTGACCCTGATCGATGCGAGTCAGTACCGTGAAATCAACTCTACAGCACTGACTGATGAAATGCTGATGATAGCATCTAGTGTCCGCGTGCTGGTTTGGGTATTGTCAGGTCCGTTGTCGTCTTAAGACGGTAGTTACGAAATGCAATAACTGATGTGTCGGCCAGGGCGTATTTGCCGGTGTACTCGTGTCACCAGACTTCTTGAACCTTTTCCCAGAAATCAACAATGGGACTATTTCCGGTGCCGTAACAAGCAGTTTCTTCGTGAGTCGAGCACATGTAACCCCCTCATATATTTGCAGATATCGATCACTCGAGCGAGTTCGCTAACCCTAATCAACTCACGATAGTTAGGAGCATTCGTCGGCGCCCTAGCTGCCTTCGTCCTGGGCGACAAACTCGGTCGCAAAAAGACCATTATAGCAGGCCATGTCTTGAATACAGTGGGTGCCTCACTGCAGGCCTCTGCATATAACCTGCCGCAGCTCGTCATCGGAAGGACGCTGAACGGCGTCGGGATAGGCATAACCTCGACTATGTCGCCAGTATATCTAGGAGAGTGCGTAAAACCTCATCTCCGAGGCCGTCTGCTCGTCATAGGGGCATCTTCCAATGTATCGTCCTTCGCGCTGTCGAGCTGGATCAACTATGCCCTATCCTTCCGCACTGGCGCACTGCAATGGCGGCTTCCCCTGGCGATTCAGCTCTTCTTTCCTCTGATTATATTTCCGCTTGCGCCACTTGTGCCGGAAAGTCCGAGATGGCTTCTGCTCGTCGGTCGAGATGACGAGGCGAAGCAGGTGCTTGCGAAGCTCAATGATGAATCAGATACCGGGGATCTAGTGATGGCCGATTATAAGTCCATCAAGGCATCTATCTTGCTCGAGAAATTCCATCAAGTGCCTCTAATGGACGTTCTTCGAAATCGAGACAGGACACAGAATCTCAGGCGCCTGATCCTCTCCTGCGGGACACAGTTCATGCAGCAGTTCAGTGGGATCAACAGTCTTGGGTTCTACCTGCCAACGTTACTTCATGAAAGCGTTGGGTTCAGTCTGCAGATGAGTCGACTGCTTGCTGCAGTAAATGGGACAATTTACTTCATTGCCGCGTTCTTCAGTCTTGCTGTCGTCGACCGCCTCGGACGGCGAAAGTAAGTTTCTCCCCCAGTCCAGATTCTCCCTCCCAACATATGACTAACAATCAAAGGCTTATGCTCTATGGCTCTCTCGGCATGGCCGCCTGCCACCTTATTACTTCTCTGGCACTGAAAGCTAGCCATGAAGATCTTTCAAGAATGAAAATAGTGCGCAGTCAAAAATCCTAAACGGAAGACTTACATTCTGACGGGGTTCTAGTTTGGCAACGTGGCGGTGGCGTTCATCGTCATCTACCATGCCGTGTTCGCGCCCACTTGGGCAGGTATCCCATGGGGTGAGTGGCACCAAGAAGGATTCCAGAATCTCTACAGAACCTCACGTATAAGGGAATCATGCTGACGCGCCACCTCAAAGTTTACGCAGCGGAAGTAAACTCGATAGGCTGGCGCACCCGCGGCGCCGGCGCAGCTACTGCCACGAATTGGGTGACGGGATTCGCAGTGGTGCAATTCACCAAAGTCGGCATCGACAATCTCCAGTGGGCGTTTTTCCTAAGTAAGTGTTCCCATTCCCACACATCCTCTTAACTTCTTTATTACGAGACAAGTCTGACAGTCGGCTCTATTCATGCAGTCTTCGCAATCCTCTGTGTGCTGTTCTTCCCTGTAGTGTATTTCTTCTACCCGGAAACAGCAGGCCGGAAACTTGAGGACATGGACGAAATGTTCCTCCGTAATCCCTCGTGGTTCGTCTTCGGAAAGAAGGAGATGACTCAACCCACTCGGCCTCAGGCTTTCATTGATGCTGAGATGGCTCGGATCTCGGAAAGTGAGGTCACTGTTGTCGAGGTGACGCCTGACAAAGTTGAGAAACGGTGACTGCCACGGTGAAGTTACTTTGGCAATATCGGATATGTGACCTAAGCCGATTTTACGTACAATGAGTGCCTGCTTATATAGTATTTGCTTGGTATGGAAACGGAATATATAGCTAGACCTCAAAGAGAATAGAGTGGCACGAGAAAATGATAATGAATAGTGCCGGATATGGAAGATACCAGTGTTTTTTCACTCTTCTGTTATATAATGTGTGTCCTTATATTCAGCGTCCGTCAGCCAATATTATGACCGAATACTCTCCGTAGCAGATATATACTGCGCCTCACCAGTATACCTCCAGCGACTAAAGTACGCATTCCCACCATCAGGACAAGCAAACCCCGACCCGGCTCCATTGCAAGTGGCATAAGCACCTATAAGGCTGCCCACAAAAGAGCCGTTCTCGCCACTGACGAGTCCCGCAGAAGCCGTGCCGATAATCAGCTTAGCTCCAGGGTCGCCCACGGGCATGGCCGCCAGACTATAGTGAGTCGTGTTCAGCGTCTGTATTAGCAATCTAATTTTCCCGTGAGTCCAGGCCGCCGGAACAGGCACGATCCGCGGCGCGGGCGGGATTCCCGTGCCCTCAGCCCGGAACCGGAAAGCCACTTGCGATCTCCCGGTGGCTTTATCCGACGAGGAGTTAGGTGCGAGGAGAACCACGCCTAGATCAATGTGATTGACCTGCGTCAGGAAAACCGTGACGCCAGCTTCTTGGCCGACGGATGCCGGACTAAAAGATAAGTCAACGTTGAACGTGAAAAGGGTATGCGTCTGCCGCCGCCCAATAAACGAAAGTCCGTCCTGACCCGTCAATTCCGGCGTGGTCGTCGAGAAAGGCCTGCCCGTGAGATTGTTCCGGCTGGGTATAATCTGGAGACCCCGCGCGGTAGTCGAGAAGGCGTCCGGACGAGGCACGCGCCAATACACCAGGTTCCGCGGGATCTCCGAACCTTTCCTGAAATCGTAGACGTCGTTGTCGGAATTAAAAGGGCCGTCCCCCGGCACATTTCTATTTGGCGGCGGCAGCTTCCAGCCGCTCATCTTGCCCCTGACGGGCTCTAGTACCGGCCACTCGCCTTTGTCCCACGTCACGGGAAATAGTACTGTCTCGCGGCCCATGGGGTAGATTTCCCAATCTGGCCCGGAGCGCGTCGCTAGACACATCCCCCACCAATTACCCGCGGGGTCTTGGAAGAGGTCGCCGTGGCCAACTGTCTGGAAGTACTCGTTCGTACCACGGTTCGTTAAGATGGGATTATTCTCATATGCTTCATACGGGCCCGTGAGATTCCGCGAGCGCGCGATCGTGATGGAATGATTGGTCTCTGTTCCGCCCTCCGCGATCATGAGGTAGTAGTATCCGTCTTTCCGGTACAGGTGCGGTCCCTCAGGCCATACTCCGCCAGTTCCGTTCCAGAGGCTGACGGGCGGCTGGCTGAGCTCGCCCGTGTCCAAATTAATCTCTTGCAAAATCACACCCTGCGTCGCAACATATGCCTTGCCGTCGTCGTCCCAGAATAGATCCGGGTCGATAGAAGACGTTTGGAAAGTTACTGGGTCCGACCAGGTGGGTTCGTCGAACGGGTCCGTCGACTTGAAGACCACGCCGAGATTACCGGTACCTATCCCGAGGTACTCGCATATAACGTAGAAAATCCCGTCGCGATGCCGCAGCGTCGCGGCGTACATCCCTACTTGCTGCCCCGTTGAGTTTGCGCTGGCGCCCGGGAGCTGACTTTCGCGGTTCCAGGCATGGCTAATCAGTTTCCAATTGATCAGGTCTTTTGAAGCGTAAATTGGTAGTCCCGGAAACGAGATGAATGTCGAGGTTACGCAGTAGAATGTGCCGTCTACTTGTGTGCATGACGGATCTGAGTGCCAACCTGGCAATACCGGGTTATAGTAAGTCGAGTTCCTCTCGATACTTGACACTGAAGCCACGGACCTGATGGCTGCCAGCAAACTGGCTGTGAAAATTATGTTCAATAGTCTCATCGCATAGATAGGTGGAAGAAGACCTGACTTCCTGGCGATGCGAGATTGTGGGAGCAACTGGCGCCGCAATCCATTTTAATGCTTCCTTTCGGCATATTTGCGTATTCTAGTGTTTTGTTACGGCATTGGAATTTCTCCGGCGGCGAGAGATCCAGACTTTCGGATCTTCCGGGTTCCACGTCGGGCGTATTTAACCGGTAAGTCGGGCCAGCCTCCTGTGTCTGTCTTGAGTTCTCCGCAGCTTGAATGGGGAGATGGGGGGTTATCCCGTGATCCATGATGTCGGTATCCATGGTCGGTATGCGTGGGATCTTGGAAGACCCAGATGCGATTCATTGTGAACACAAGAAACAATCCTCCCCAGAGAGGTTTTGGTGGCCGTTGCCAGGACGCATTAAGAGCTCCTGAGGATAGTCAGCTATCAGATACTCCATCATTGTCTTATATTAAGGTCCGTATTCTTCCAGAATGCAATATATGTACATATTCCAGCTGATCAGATCAATAATGATATGGGGTTTCATGACTCTCAAGCTTCTTCATGGGGATGCGCGATGTTTCGATGCAGTGTTCTGCGAAGCAGGAACCAAGGGATATGACTAAACACGTCTCTTTAGACCTTGTTAGATGTCATGTCTATACATTTTCCCCCTCTGTCTCCCGAGTCAACTCTGCTATACATAAATCAAAGCGAGAATACTCGAGGAGATACCATGTCTTTTAAGTGGTAATAGTATCTTGAGCTTCAAATCGAATACCACAATGCAAGACACCGATAATCAAACCACGCCGAACAATTCCTATCATGCTTCACTCCTATCATTCATTTTTGCCACATCTCGTCGGCCATATCCGTAGAACGGACTGAAGGAATAGCATACATTTAAAGTAAGTTATGTGCCATCGCTTATATCTGGCAACTATTCGTAGATTGCTGTGATGACATATATGCGCAGCTATTGCTTAAAAGGGAGTCGCTTCTGGAACAAAGCTATTACGGAGGGAGGGAGGGCGGCACTCGATAGCTGCGATGATGTTTGCGATAAGAGAACTGAAAGACTAGAGAGACATCAATCCTGCGCCTGCTATTACGCATACAGCTGCAAGTCCTCGTATCGCCTAGATCTGATTGTTTCAGTTCTCGGATAGGATAGGCGGGCAATCTACGAGGAAAGGGAGTGTTTGGGCAGCGATACCCCTGACACTGCGTCTCTGAGACCGAGCTATGATTGAATCTAGCTACAATTCGGTGTCATGATTCACAATTGTTCAACAGACACCAATGGAATCAAATCGCAAATGCGCTAGAATTGAAATACGACAGGTGTACGACGCCATGCAAGCCCTACTGTCCTGCGTCCCTATTGTATCCTCCCTACAGTGTCGTGCTATTTGATTAGAGGTAACCTGACTGGCTATATACCTGCTTCACCACCATAGTCTTCCAACACTAGATCGTTCCCGCACTCAAACCACCTACAATCATGTCCACATCTCACCAGACCAAAGTCATCGGCGGCAAGAATTTCTGGCTGTATTCACCAGACAGCGGTTACGATCTTACACATCCGCCTACACCATCCTCCCCGCCCATATTTCCTCGCATCCCGTTGAGCACGACGAGCGGTGCGGTCGCAATCGACCCTTCCAAGAGTGCGCTGGTCGTTATCGATCTGCAGAACTACTTCCTCTCCCCAGCACTCGGAAGGCCTTCGGAGAGCGTTGGGTTGGCCGTCACAGGTCGGCTCCTGAGGCACGCCATCCCCGCCTGTCGCAAGGCGGGTATGCCGGTTGTATGGCTGTGCTGGGGACTCACGGCAGAAGATATCGATGATATGCCTCCAACTATTGTCAGAGGATTCGCCGCCGACACCAACTTCGTAGATGGCAAGCAAATTGGCCCCTTAGGCTCGGACATCGGCCCAGTCGAGCTCGAGGATGGCTCAACGGTAGATGGCGGGCGAGTTCTCGTCAGGGACCAATGGAACTCAGCACTTTGGCACCAGCTTCTTGACGCGACGGAGAAGGACGACATCCACGTCTACAAGAATCGTCTGTCTGGCTTCTGGGGGGGAACTGGCGTCGAGGACGTGCTGACGTCCCGCGGGATCAAGACCCTGTTGTTCGCGGGTTGTAATACAGACCAGTGCGTGGGCGGCAGCGTGCAGGGCGCGTATACCAAAGGCTGGGACTGCCTTCTCCTGAGTGATGGGACGGCGACGTCGAGCCCCGCGTTCGCCCAGCAGGACATCGAGTACAATGTAGCTAGCGGCTGGGGCTTCGTTCTGACTTGCGAACAGTTGGCTGAAGGGGTGGAAAATATGCAGAAAACAGCGCCAGAGTAGGCTCTTGGGTGAATATGGAGTCCGAGAAAGATTCTGGGGAGAGATGATATCTCAAGCACAGAGTACGTGATTATATCTGATGGTGCAAGTGGATTGGCCTCACTGACTAGATATAGATCGGGCCACCTTTGGCATTGCATGGAGAAGATACGCCATGATCAGAAGCCATACAATGAGGCATTGAAGTATTGCCAACTAGCGCTTGCGAACTTCAAGGCCACCGTCGGAGAAAGCACTACTTTGCCGGTGACTGTTTCTATAACTTGGCGATGGAGCAGATACAACAAGGGGTTATTGACGAAGCATTGTATGTTCCCATTACTTCTCTCTCTGAAGTGTCTTTACCATTCGCTCCCTTCTCTCTAAACCGTAAAACAGGACCAACCTCGATCACGCCATTGAGGCTTTCACCAGTGACTCAAATCGAGAGGCACAAGCTGCACGTACACTGTGGAAGAAAGGGTGCCTATTGCAGGAGAAAGGAGAGGAATCGGAAAGTAAGGCTCTGTTCAAACAAGCAATGGAGTTGAGAAGAATCGTACAACCTCACGACCACCGTCTACTAGAAGAACTAAAGGATGAGGATTGGACAGCGCCGATATTTTATTGGTCTCGCTAGGCAATTGGGTTGAGAAAGGGGTAATTGTTACATCTGTTATAGTCTATGCCCTTGTTTTCATACAATAAAAGAAAAGTTTTATTTTACTTTTGGAAAAATAGCACTAGAAATTCTTTTTGTTTTATTTTAAATATATAAGTTTGAACACGCCTAGCGAAACATTAGCGACTCGAGTCCAGAGATGCACGTCTATCGCCATCACCAACAGAAGCGACCCTAGGAACGAAGTAACGTCATAGTCGGCCCAATTGAACCCCCCAGTCTACTTGCACTCACGAATCGCTGATCTCTTGATCAACACTCTGTGTAAGAGCTAGACCCCCAATTTCACCTATCTCATGAGGTATCAGTAGAAAAGCAAACCGAACATTAAAGTTACATATTTTCATTGGTCTTAGATAATGCACCCGGGTCCCGTCGACCTATAACGCGGCGCCGGGCCCGCAAGCTGACCGCATCGATTGCCCAAAGGGAAAAGGCGGAACTCCAGTCAAACGATCGGACTGGCGCTTGGCAATATGCACGTCCTGACTGCGCGGGCTCACCGGACTCTCTCCTTCTCCAGGTTCGAGTGTCGGTTATACTCTATTTCCAGGCTCTGGACATCAGGTCTTTTGGTGTTCAATTACCGTATTACCGTGAGGGCGCGAGCTATTCCAGATATGACTGAGAAAATCTAGGTACGTAAATCGCGATATAAATCGCCGTATAGTATCCCAATGGTGGCTAGAGGATCTAGAAACCATGACTGTTTCCGCGATGTAATGGATATCCTTCGATCCGCCCTTATCTCTTCTTTCAATTCCTGCATGTGCCGTGCATGTAGTGTGCTTTTCCAGGCCAGTAGTGTAGGATGTGGAGTTCAATGCTCAAAATATAAGATCAAGGATCTGCAGTTGGTGAAGAACTCTGATTTCGAGCATATGCCATTGACTAGCTGAGCCGCGCTCGGTCAATGCTTGGGACTAATATAGGGGCTTTCCAAAGCTTGTGTAGCAGGCATGTACCTGGTCCGAAAAGTTGAACACCTAGTAGTGATACGGATAGCCCTTCGATGCTTCTAGAGACATCAAACGACATGACGGACACGACCTCTTCGTCGAATCTACCTTCGTCATCCCGGCCCTCAACCCCAATTTCAGAGTCGACCGCGTTATTACCGAAACCAACGAGTGGGCATTGGAACGAAGCCAGGCCGAGGTATCAAGAATGGCTCGCAGAAATTTGGATCCTAACAAAAGCGGCAATACCCGTGATACTGGCATACACCCTTCAGAATAGCCTTCAAGCTGCATCTGTACTAATTGTTGGACGGCTTTCGCCGGAAGCTCTGGCTACAGCCGCTTTCTCGTACATGTTCGCAACGGCGACAGCTTGGTTGGTCGCACTGGGTGGCACAACAGCACTTGACACGCTTGCATCCAGTAGTTTTACCGGGTCGCAAGACCGACACGACTTAGGGATCCTCCTACAACGAGGACTCTTCGTGTTAACTCTTATGTATGCCATCATCGCTATAATATGGATGATGTCAGCACCATTGTTCCGAGCGCTCGGGCAGGAAGAGTTCATCTGTGTCCAGAGCTCTAAGTTTCTCCATATCCTCATTCCGGGCGGTCTCGGGTACGTTTGGTTCGAGGCAATGAAGAAATATCTTCAGGCACAAGAGATTTATGAACCCGGAACCTACGTTCTGCTCATCACCTCCCCACTTAACATATTCTTAAATTGGCTGCTCGTCCATAGGCTTGGAATTGGGTTGTACGGGGCGCCCATTGCTACTGGAATCAGTTACTGGGCGTCTTTCCTTCTCCTCGCTGCCTATGCAGTGTTCATTCGTGGTCACGAGTGTTGGGGGGGACTTAATCCGAAGCTCGCCATTGCCCACTTATGGCCATTCACGCGTTTAGCATTACTAGGCATTGTCCATGTTGGCACCGAATGGTGGGCTTTTGAAATAGTGGCGCTGGCAGCCGGCCGACTGGGCACAACTGCACTTGCAGCGCAATCGGTGATCATGACTGCGGATCAGATCATCAATACAATCCCCTTCGGGCTCGGTGTCGCCGCTTCTTCCCGCATTGGCAACCTTCTTGGGGCACAAAGACCACGTGACGCAGCCCAAGCGGCCCATTGCGCTGCCGTGCTCTCGGTACTGAACGGGACGATCATACTGGGCATCCTCATGGGAACGAGGAACGTCTTCGGCAAGCTGTTCAACGACGACGAGCGCGTTGTTAGCCTAGTAGGAGAGGTCATGCCGTACGTGGCACTATTCCAGATCGCAGACGGCCTCAACGGGAGCTGCGGCGGTGTTCTGAGAGGCATGGGAAAACAGTGGGTGGGGGCTCTCGTCAACATCATCAGCTACTATGGCGGTGCATTGCCGACAGGCATATATCTCGCGTTTCACGGCTGGGGGCTTGGTGGACTGTGGCTCGGCAACTGCGTGGCCCTGTACCTCGTGGGAGTGCTTGAATGGGGCATCGTGGGCTGGACTAAGTGGGATAGAGAAGCTACAAAGGCAATAGAGAGGCTCCAGGCAGGGGGAATTGGCGCACGAGAAAATGCGGTGGATGCAGTGGACAGCCCGTTATGATCACCGGGTGGGTGGTTTAAAACAGACCGGCCAAGTATCGTATCATGCCTTATTATAGGACCATACATATACGTATAAGAACACTCTTGCACCTGTGAGAGTGAGATGGCTGAATTGAGATTGGCGCGCGGCTCGGTGAATGGTTGGATATCAGGTTGCAAGTCAACTTGCCCTTGTGCTGTGCCCTTGGCGTGCGATCTGGTTGCTAGGGTAAAAGGTGGACACAATAGAACCAATCATAACGAAGATCGTTGCTATGGCGCGCATTAGGCAGTGGCAAACGGCGGGAGGCCCACACAGCTGTAGCTTCGATCTTCGATGGGGGCTTGTAGGCTGTACTTAGCATGCATTCTCTCTTTCTGTATCGCGAATGTCAACTTGCGTCCAACACACATCTTACTAGCAGATAATAACAAGGAAACATGTTAATATGAGCATACATAGAATGGTCGAATTATCGAGATGGAGGTTGCGTGATATAAATTGTAGAGCAAAGATCGATATCGTTGTTGTATCTATGTGCAGGTACCAAATAGCTCAAAAGGCAAGCGGCGTTCTGAGTTGTATTGTGTACCTACTGGCTGATGACCTCATTAAGTCCGGTAGGTACTTACCTGCCAAAGATAGACTCTGGGAAGGTGGACAAGAGGAGGACCCTGAACATATGATCCGACCAGAAGCTCCCGAGGTCATTACATATTTCACCTTCACTACAACACCATTCAATACACAGTAATCCAACAACGAACCTTTTTCTCATCATAGACGACGCGAGTAATCACAAAACGCTATCATCTAAGTAGCTAACTACGCTGTATCTTCGTGTCGACGCATCGCACAATCAACCTCGAGTCGAAACCCGGTTCATTCGCTATTCGCTCCAGCTCTTCTGCCGATCCTTGTTCCTGTACCATCGCCGCCATTCATAACACCAGTAATATAATCAACAAAAGCAACCTGTCACAGCAACCGCTCAACTCTACTATCCTCAACTACCGTATTCCCGTCGCTTTCCATTCCAAGACTCTTATCCGATATCTCTCCCGCCTATTGCTACGATCGAGATTACCCGTATTCAATCAAGGCTGTTGACATATCCTTCTACCAACCCAACTTCGTCATCTACGCTGCCCCGCGACTACACCAAAAGACTTAGACTACCGAAACAGCGAATACATCGGACCATATATCGAACGCCTTCAATATGAGGAGCATGATCAACTCAATCCTGCGCCTCGTGCAGTTTCTCCTCGTCTTCATCGCAACCGCTCTTGTCGGCAATGTCCGCGCAAACAGCCAGCACGCAGCAGCATCGGCGACGGCTGCCATCAACTTCGCCCTTTTCGTGTGCGCCTTGGCTTGGATCGCCGTCATCTACAACCTTCTCGCAAACTTCATCTCCGCCGTAGCCATACCCATTGTCTCTCTTGCTTTGGATGGCCTTGCTACACTCTTCACCTTCATCGGCGCCGTAGTTCTATCCGCAAAGCTGACTACCGCCAACTGCGCCCACTGGGTTAGTATAGAGTAGCCCCCCCAAATACTACAAGACGATCTTATGCTGACTAGTATTGTGTACCCATAGGGCTCGAGACCATCCGATTGGATTGCCTTCGGTTCTGGTGACACAGAGAAGCGCTGTCGCGAAATTCAAGCGGGCCTGGTCTTTATGTGGTTCCTGTTCGCCACGTTCGCTGCCACCTTATTCCTCGCATTTAAGGAGTTCCGACGGGGCGGTGGCTCTGTCCGCGGCCCGAGCATGTCACAGATCGGCGTCTAGGGTAGCGACGATCAGGCAGATTATGCCAACGATAGAGCGTCATACGACGAGTCCAGGCATGGGCACAATTCGGAGTTTGGGTGCTAATAGGAGATGGTCGGCGTTCTGTCAGCCTGCCGGCGATAATACATTGTTTCATGCTTAGGATAATGAATGTTTATGTGGCTGGATGCGGGCCACTCTGGCGTTGTTCCTCAGAGTAGTGGACTACCGAAGGCTTATGGTGTTGGTGGAGTTATCTTGCGAATGAGCGTGCAGAGGCTAATGATGGTACGAGGCCTTGGAATTTCGAAAGCAGGCAAAGAAGTACCGCGAAGCCTGTGTAGTTGTAACGGACCGGACTACGAGGGTGTTATTTTGGGCGTTGGGAATTGGGTTATCCTTCATTGTCGAACCTACCTAGTAAAGAAATAATAATGCAACAGTATCCAAAAGATAACCTGGTTCTATATTGTTCTAAGTACTCTATGCGGGAATCAGTCGTGTCTCGGGACTTGGTGGCACATAGCTATACCGTCCTAGCATTAAAGTAAGACATGCAGTAAGACATACATGATCTGCTTCGGGGTGAATCTCGAGACAACAAGGGACTACCTAGGTATATGTATCGTTGCTGGAGAATGTCTATTCTACTACTCGACTGTCAAAGTATTGAATACGAGAATCTATCGTAAAATCTCAACGGGTGAAGCTGATTTCCTCTATGTTCATAGTGTTTTATATCCTGATAGCTGCTCCCTTTAGATGGTTCAAATTTCATGTGGTACAAGCTGCCTGATTAGACAGCAAGTCAGCAGGATAGTGAAAGAAACGAAGTGTGTAGTTGGGAGTTGTCACGGAACTAACTAATACCTCTAGATGAAAGTATACACACAACTACTTTTTTAAGTCGACAACCACAATATGACGAAATGGGAGCTTTTACTACGGCACCAAGGGTACTCATATTTCCTTACATTCGGCTCAGAGGCCCTGGAAATGAATCAAATATGAGCGAATAATGCGTCGACTCCAAGGACCACAGGGCATAATTTATCACGAAAGAACTGAATGTCCCTATTCGTCATGTACATTGCATTTATTTATCATTCCGTCTATTCACACATCTATCTCTTTGTCTAGGTGCCCTGAGTATGTACACCGATCCTTCTAGCGTATAGGCAGTGTGGTTTTCGCAGTCTTCCTACTCTCCTTGATGAGATCCGCAGCCCGTTCCGCGACGGCGTACACCGTCGTCTGGATATTACCAAGCGGTTCCAAGGGAATCATGCTAGCGTCGACAACACGAAGATTAGCCGTGCCATGCACGATCAGCCGCTCGTTGAGCACGCCGCCGAGCTCCAGCGGCAGCATGCGGCAGGTGCCGGCAATATGGAAGCAGGACACGGTGCGCCCGCGCACGATCTCCTTCGCCACCTCGAGGTCGTCGCCCGTCGCGTCCGGCAGGCGCTTGAGGGCTGGGTCGATCATGTCTTTGTACGGAGCCGTGTTGACGATCTTCTCGACGAACCCGACGGTGCGCGCGAGGATCTCGAGATCCAGCGGGTGGGTGCAGTAGTTGGGGTTCCAGGTCGGCGGGACCGCGACGTCCTTCGAGGTGATGTGGACGTTGCCGCGCGAGAAGGGGTGGTTGAGCAGCGACATGATGCCGATGCAGTCGTACGGCGCGTGGGACGTGAACATGTCCGTCAGAGTATCCGGGTGCGGGGTCACGGTAAGAGACCCCGGGAAACAGAGGTATTGGATGGCTGGCTCGTGCTCGGCCTCGAGCAGCTCGCGGATGAGCTTGAACTCGCGCTTCTGCACAGGGCTCAGCGTGGGGCCGCTGGAGAGATACTTGTCGAAGAGGGCCTTGCGGTCGGCTTGGGTCATCACGCCATTGCGATCCGCGAGTGGCACGTACGCAACACTGGTTCCCATGCCGGCTAGGGGACCTTGCTTGGTGGATGCGTATTGCTCGAAAGCGCTCTGGAATTTGGCTGGGTCGCGAAGCCCGTCGGCGGACGGATACTCCTTCTTCACTGGGAATTGCTGTGAAGTCATGAGATGGTCTTGCATGTGCTCGCCGACGTTGGGATTGTCGATCAGGACGTCGATCCCGAGACTCTCGAGAAGGTCGCGGTCACCAATACCGGATAATTCTAGGAGTTGTGGTGTCCTGATGGTTCCCGCGGCTAGGATCACTTCGTTGTTGGCGGCGATAGTGCTGACTTTTCCGCCCTTGTCCTTGATTTCTACGCCAGTCGCGACTACTAGACCGTCGCGAGTCTCTGCGGTGATTTTCTGCACCGTTGTCTCCATCATCACCTTGAGGTTGGGTCGTCGGGCGATCTCGTCTGAGTAGTATGCGGTGACGGCTGAACTGCGAGTATTCTTGCCACTTTCAATAGTCGATGAGTTTTGGAATGCACCAATAGCCCTGCCGGTCCTGGGGTCTGTCTTCATCTCCAGTCCGAGCTCAGCGAAGGTCTTGAACCACTTCTCATTCATTACTGAGTACTGGTCATCGAAGGAGAGCTGCACGGGGCCGTTTCCCTTCAGATCGTCCTGGTAGTACGACAGACCCCCTAACGTCTCGCGAATAGATTCACTCGGTGGGTGTGACGTCGCAAATTTCTGGAAGTAAGGAGCGAGATCATCGTAAGACCAGCCTTTGTTCCCCATTTTATTCCAGGTGTCTAAGTTCGTGCGTGAGGGAAACATGGCCATCATGAAGTTGGTCACCGAACTGCCACCTAGAACCTTGCCGGTATCCTGCCGAAGATGGCGGCCGTGCAACTCAGCCTAGTGGCCAAATATTGGTAAGTACCCGGCACATCACAAGTTCGCATAAGGTCCCGTACCTGTGGCGTTGACTTGAACGGCCAGATGAAGCGATCGTCACTATACGCGCCGGCAACAAGGCCGGGGGTTTCCAGAGCAGGGTCATGTCTCTTGTCGGCTCCAGCTTCAATGACCAGAACGCGAACGTCAGGGTCTTCGGTGAGGCGGGCAGCTACCACGAGACCAGACGTGCCGCCGCCAACGACGATGTAGTCAAACGATTCACTCATTTTCCCTAGCAGGTTGTTTTAAATGTGGTAATAATTGATACTGACACCAGAGGCTTGCCATGATGAGAAAAAGAGAGAAAAGAGGAAGCGCAGAGGCTAGGAGAATCTACAATTTGAAGGTGAAGGACGCCAGAGAAAGGCACAGCCAACGTTTACTAAGGTAAGCTGACATGGTGCCGGCAAAGCCATGAGATGCCGCATCTTCAATGCAGCCGTTGTGGTCTAAACCACAACTAGTGGATGGAAAAGGGAAAGCGTCTAGCAGCTTACTGCACCTACGTGACATCGTATGTCACCTCACCGCACAATCCAGGGATAGGAAGATGCAGATCTAGGCTAGAGACCCTACCTAGACGCATTGGTTCCTGTCTGTCTTGGTGTTCATCCCCCTATTATATTTGTAGCTGCCTCAATCAGACGCCTATCTGCCTTTTTGTGGGATGCGTCCGGCAGGGTGCGGATGCAAGTCCGGAACATTGTCATGGTGAGCAAGGGGGAATGTTACGCATAGGGATCTTCAGGGTCGCGGACTTAGCGAGTCAGCACTGTAAGTGTGCGGTGTAACGGTTAGCATAGCCACAGGCTTGGGTCCGCATGAGGGGCAGTATGTAGTTGAGGGGTAAGCACCCGTTCGAGCCATTTCATAGTGGGCTGATTGATAACATCGATAGAGACAGTTCCAATTGATTCGGATTGTCCGGCCCGAATGTTCTATTCATGATCAAAGTATTGTTATCGGCTACTAAGAGCAATGGACTATACCAAAGGAAACATCGTAATTCAATAAATGTACTGGAATGATTTCGTATACAATAGTAGCAATTTACATGAAGCGTACCAATATCCGGCCCTACCGACTTATTTGTGAGCATTCTAGGTTATTGCTGATCCTGTTCCTCGTATGCAGTTGTAAACAACAGTCAAGGCACATCTGTAGCCAGTCCAATTTTAAGTCTCGATAAACACATACACGCACGTTGTCTTTTCGATGATAGAAACTACTTAGTAAGCATTATTGGCAACGGAGTATACTCAAGGCAATGCTGATCTCGGAACCCGCCGTCCTCTCCTTGATAAATACCTCTTTATCTGGCAATTGCCAAAACAGCGGTATCAAAGCCTGCAAATTCAAATGGATAGAGACGCTTCACCTCGAAATCTACACTAAGATGTCCATATATCATCCGACGATGTTTGAGGGTGGTTAGTTTAATAGAAAACAGTCATGATCCAGTACATGTCCTCTCACTCGGGACTTGCTATATCATTCCACCCAGTGGCATAATGAAAGAAGGGAGGTAAATATCTATTTCTTTCAAAGACAAAATCAACATATGAGCAACGTAATCTAAACACTAGTTTCTTCGTGTTAAGTCACGATTATCGCGAAGTAACTCTTCAGCCCTGCAATTCCGATCGGCTGGCTTTCAATCAATTTCCGAACCTCAACAACGCAGAGTCATGAAGTTGGCACAACTATTGTTGTCGTTATGCAGGGTCTTTTAAGCTTCGGTTATCTACTTATATATAAATCTCTCACAATTTTTTTCTTAAATAGACAGGGCGTTTTGAAACGAATACTTAACGACCGCGGTCGTTAAACTTACATGGGAAAATGTTCGGATTTAGGACTGACGGGAGTTCGGCGTTACCGGCCGACTGAGCAGAGCACCTGTCGGACCCTTCCAAACACCGTCCCGCACAAGTTGCATCACCGTGCAGGCCGATGCTAGCTCTTTACCAGCTTTCCAAAATTTTGCGCAGGGCTCTCAGTCATTGGTAGCAGCAAACCTCATCGTCGCGTCACCACCCATATTGTACGCTACACCCCTAGCTGCAATCGGACCTGTACAATACCTTCAACCTCCTTGCGAATCCCTTATGAATTAAATTTCTGGGCATCACCGAGCTTCATTGACCGACTTCAATCCCGGAGCGCCTTTTTTCTGTGCTCACGCGATTATCTTACCCTAACACATGCGGTGACGTCGCTGTCGGCAAATCCTAGCTTTCACTCGAGTCTTTCGATCGCCGGGCGATAACCTGCGACCCGTGATCCGGCTCATCTAGAGGAAAAGGGGAGAAAAAAAACGATGATACGGGCCTACTTTAGTGCTCTGCGCCCGCTTGCGCAACCCTCCGGCAATGCCGTTGGTCTACAGAATGCGCTCGGCTTAGAAACACAGTCCTTGCGACGAGCCTTTTCTTCGTTATCGCAGCCCGGTTTAAGGATGCCGATATCGAGGAGCATCCAGAGGATTAATTACAGACCGAGAATGTCCAACTCGATCAACAAGCCGTACCAATCCCCGCTACGAACGAACAAGCGATCATTCCACAAGAGCTCAAGGTTACGAGACGCGAAACCCGATCCGACCAAGGCGAACACACAAGAGCCCCAGGGCTTGTCGGCGAGGCTCAAGAAACTATCGAGGGAATATGGTTGGGCTGCTGTGGGCGTATATCTCGGGCTCAGCGTCCTGGACTTCCCGTTCTGTTTCCTATTGGTTCGCGTTGTTGGCACGGACAGGATAGGTGAGAAAATAAGCCCGTCTATAAAGGAGCCGTTGCTGACTCAGATAAGGCGAACTGGAACATTGGGTGGTATCACACGTCAAGAGGATCATACCCGAGTCTATCCGCAACAGATATAAGGAATACAAGGCCGCGCTAAAGGAGGCCAAGCAAGGACAGTCCGACGGTGATGCGGAGGTTGAGGTATCCGGCTGGGGTGTCGAGCAAGCCGAAGAGAGGAACAAAACAGAAGCCAGTAGGTTACCCTTCTCGATTTCGCTCATGAAAGCAACATATAACTGACAATCATACTAGGTCTTGGCACTCAGCTAGCTCTTGCCTACGCCATCCACAAGAGCTTCATCTTCATTAGGGTGCCCTTGACGGCTGCTGTGACGCCTAAGGTGGTCAAGGTGCTGAGATCCTGGGGATGGGATATCGGAAAGCGACGAGCCAAGCGGTGATTTGCTTACCGATACGCGGGCGCAAGGTTCACATCACTCCTTTCTACTAATCGTTTATAACAGCATTTATGTGGCTTGATGATGAGTCATAACTATGTACTATAATATGCATATATAGATTCCATCGGGTGGTGTATAAAAGTTAGAGCTATTCACCCTTATCTCGAGATATTCGTCTCCTTTTGGTGTCCAATAGGTCACTCCGTACTAGTGTACACTGGCGGACAGTTCGTGTACCAGTTCAAATAGATCATTCTACACGTGTAGCATGACTGATCTGAATATCGAGCTCGAAAACAGGTATAGTCAATATTGTGCCGATAGGAAGTCTCGAATCTGTGCGCGCTGGACTATCGATGGGGACCCGTGAAAGTTGACGCGGCCGCAGGGAATGCCGTTGCGTTGGCTATGTTCTACCTCACGAAGATCAGGTTATCTAGACCGATGGATGCAGCATATTACGTTGCACTCTGATATCCCTGGGGAGATTCTGGAAATTTCCTTATGATTTACCATCGCTATAGGTAGGTGGATGACTGGACTGTAGAGATGAAAACATGGCATTTGCAACACCAAGTGAGCCTCTATATTCCCCGGCCAGCAGCATGCGTACTGTGGTCAATGCTCTGCCGAAATTTCTAGATTTGAGAAACATCTTGCTTTCCAATCAGGTGATATCCGAAACACGAAGCCGTTATCAAGGCGTCAAAGATTCTGGTTCCTAGCTTTCCAGCCTAGCAGTACCTGGCATCCCGGGACAGAGTCGGTGAAGGGATCGACTTCAGCAAATCCGGTACTAATAACGTCCGGTTTGCTCTAAAATCGATCAGATGCCTTCAAGCTCTGAATCATCTGGCATCTACGGTACCGAACCGCGGGCCGGCACGTGTCATGATGCTCGATTAGGACTACCGATATAGGAGCCCGCGGAGGATTCTAGCTCTTGGTTACCTAATGCACCAAACAAGACCCCTTTTTTGGCAGCAAAGAAGGCGTTCGTCAGCTGTCCTTGACAAAGGTTCTAGGTGCTGGGAGAGGGGAGTTCCCCGCATTAGCCCTTGCCCCCTTCGGCCTAGTCTAGGGATTCTACGGCAGAAGCTGGGGAAGTGGGCCTGAACGTCTGCAAGGGTAGCACAGTAATACGCACTTTGTAGCATGGATGAGGTGTCACTGGGTGAACGACTTTGCAGAATATGCTTTGTGTCCTTTCAAAAGGGACGATAAGATACAGTAATCCTTCATTGTATACAAATAAAGAATATGCAATGGGACACATACAGTAGGAGGAGAGGCAAGAGACCAGTCCGAAACAGCGGATGATGGAGGGAGGCCATGGGAGCTTTAAAATGTGCTGGTCAATTCACCGTAATTGCTGCTGCGAAAACCGCTCCCCAATCCAAGCTATGATGTAATAGTGGATGGGCCGACCGCGCAGTTTCTCCAATTCACTCACAGTGCACTGTCGAAAATGACGAAGCGGAAAAATCGGAGGAGGAAGGCTATCATACATGAGACATGTCGGGACTAATCAAAAATATTCAAGGCTATTTGCTGGCGGCTGGCATGTTAGCGGATCTCGAAGGCTCTGGAAAGACTCCGATGGGGCAGTAGGCCGAGCTGCACTGCTGAGGTCTGCTGAGGGGTTGCAGAGTCACGCGACAATCTCGCCATTCCTTTATGGCCTTGCCGCCAAAGCGCCCCAAAGCACCCCAAAGCATCGTGCGACAATCCAAACTGGCGCGGTCACAGGGTGTAACGATCAGCACATATCGCTACCGAAGGTACCAAGGAGGTACGGCCTTAACTTGAGCAGCAGCTATGTGCACTTAAGTACTGACCTGTTCTTACCTGCATCGTCATGTCTATCGGTAGGTACAGTCGATTGCGCGAGACAGTGTACTGTGCTTCTTTGTACTGTACAAGGTTATCAGGTAATTCTACTGTGGTAGAGATGCAGGCCTGTAGCTTCCCGCCCATGATTTATCATCTTGGAGCTCTTACGATGCCTCCTTATTTGTAGGTAGACTTGGGTAGCAGTAGTAATATGACTCCTTAACATACTGCCCTGCCTCACCGAGACTGCTCAGTAGTATTTGAAGCGTGCAACTCCCACGTCTATTTATTCTCACCTGGATCCTACCCAACATTGCACCTCAGGCAAACAAATCAACAACCAATATCATCTGCATACCTACTTACGCCTACACGTATACTACAAATAGATCACCCCCAACCGGAATCGCAAGATCAGCAAGCAATCGAACTCGTATCAATTGCTGCAACCCTTTCTGCCACCACTACAACTTGTTACTACTGTACAACCACCACAGACAGATAGACAACGTTCGGATTGGATCGACACTACTTCTCTCCACCCCGTCATTCGTCCAATTACCATCGACCTTCACCCGTCCTCCTTATATTCACTCCCCTACTTGCCAATTATACTTGTTGTAGACGGATCTCTCACTACGTCTCCTATCTTACTTAGTGCATCTGGCACTTGACTTTCATCTCTTCCCCTCATATCCCACCTTTGTTCTCCATCATCCATCAAGCTATCTTCTCTCTCTCATCCATCTACTACAGTCGACTTTAAACCCATCCCGCTCTCTCGATATCATCCATCTCCCATCGTCAAGTCCTCACTATCATCCATAACCTTCATCTCATCATCATCAACCTCTCGCTTCGAAACTACCCGTCGTTATAAACACTTTCAAGAGTATGTGGAATACTTCCCCTAACTGCATGCTGACGTCTACTTCGGCTTTCCTTTGCCATTGATTAACCCTTGTTATATATCATTGGGACCTCGCCATTGCAACAATAGACTGAATGCTGACATGTCATCGATGGTTTTGCAGTGACTCGATCTCACAAGTTCAACGACAAGGACCATGCCGGTCTCGCTGAGGGTACCGTCCTTCCTCATGACAACCTTCCCAAGTTCTTCGCCAAGAACGGCTTCGAGGGTGCCGACCCTAAGAAGACGAAGAAGAATGGCGCGGGCAAGGGCAATTGGTAAGCATATCATATACATTATATTTCTGCATTTTTTGTTTGTATTGACTTATATCTAACTAACCGTCATAGGGGTAATGTGGGCGAGGAAGTCGTCGACGAGCAATTCAACTTCGTCAACGCCCGCCGTCGTTCCAACAGCAGCGGCTTCTCCAACCACCTTGAACCCTTCAAGACCAAGTTCGAGTTCAACGAGCCTGAGCCCGTCTTCGAGGAGAGTGTCCACGGCCCCGTCGCCGAGGACGAGAACATCTTGACCAAGACCGAGACGTCCTCGAGCGAGTCTAGCTCTGTCGACGATAAGCACCGCAAGAGCATGTAAGAGAGACATAGCAACGTCTTTCTGGCCTTGCCAGCCTGTCGAATCATGGCGGCTGTCAATGCCATTTGCATCGAGCAGCTTTCGCTCGTGCATGTATCGTCAATGTATAAAAATCAACAAACAAAGTAGTAAAAGTCGAAAACTACAAACTAATTTAATATCGTGGATCACGGGGAAACCCGTGCCATGATAATGATGATGACGACGATGACAAGGGAATAAGGGACTAGGTCGGTGTTGGGAAGTTGCGACATTGAAATCGTCAATGTCCCACCATAGGCGTTATGATGATTGCTATGGGCATTGAATGCCGATGTATGATTAGGAATTCGTCTCATCTCCGGATCTCAAATGTGGGGATCCTAATTGACTTGTACTACTGTACGCGATCTTTCCGATTATGCAAGTGGTGACTTTATTATCGTTCCCTGCGTTACAGAAATCTTAATGTGGTACGAGAGCCTGCGCGCAGATGGGAGGTCACGTATGCGAGGCCCCACAAACTGCATGATGTTTCCGTATTCGCGTTCATCATATCATGGGCATGAAGCCGTATTGCAGAGGTTTCGGGTGATAGATGAACGAAGCTATTCCGAGCTCTGAGACATTGGTTAGACCACCAAAAGAGGTGTCTGAAGCCGTAGGAATACTGTGTATATAAGACTGACTGACTGCCAGGGGGGCCAAGCGAGTCTTCTGGATATCAAGCGGTCTATGCGCTCATAGCGTATTATTTCTCACATTAAATCATTCTCCAAGCCCTGTGTTCAGCCCTTGTGGTACTTGTACTGAAGTTGTAAGTAATAGGGATAGGGAAAACGCTAAGTGTATATCTTCTCCTCTCTCATGTTAATCTGTCTTGAAATGCGAAACTTATATACAAGCTACGAGTATGATACAGTATACATGGCTTGAAAGACAAATTGTACCCCTTTCCTGGCTGGCATTGACTTTGGTATTCCATGTCAATTTCGCTACTCTCACATTGTTATCTTCTCGTTTATGATGAAATTGTGCAGCGCCTGGCGCGCGGGCTTCGCCTTCTCCCCTTCTACCTTGAGGCTGAGGATGCGATGATGCCCTAGATAGAGAGAATCATCATCGTATTCTACGGGGCCAGAGGCGGGAGAAGGGGACAAGGACGAGGAGGAGAGAGGGAAGAAATCGGGCTCCCAGAATACGAGGTTCATGCTTGGTTGTTGTTGTTGTTGGGGGCTGTTGGCGTCTTGCTCGATCTGCTGCTGTGGAGTCTGTTGGCCCTGCTGCCGCTGTTGATCCAGCTGTTGATTCTCTATTTTTTCTTCGAACGGGATTCGATACTGCCGCACGGAATGAGATGCTTTCGCTCCTTGTTCGATGCTTTGTTTGTTGATGGAGTTGTTGGTGTGGTTGTCGCTGGTAAATGCGAGCATGCCGGGTATACCAAAGTGCGACGGCGCCAGCGACGACGGTAGCGATAAATCGGTCGTTATCGGCTCCTTGGCTATCTCTTCGAGGATAATCCGCTTCTGCCTCCCCTGGCGATCGCGCGAGAGGAACCAGAGGGGTCCTATCGCCGCCTGACGACGCGCAAGAGTCCCCAGTGTCGCGGTCACGACGCGCCCTCCTTCTGTCACCTCCGAGTCGCGCGCCTGGAGGATAGACACGGTAATCTGGCGGTCGCCCTTCGTGATCTTGGGCGCGTAAGTCAGCTCCGCCTGATCCTGCTCCCGTTCGAAATTATTCACGGCTTCGTGCGGCGGCACGTGCAGACCTGCCCGGAGCCCATCGATTAGCATCTGCGTTGCCACGGGCGTCACGAGGGCCTGCAGCGCGGCCACCGTGGTGCAGGACGGCGGGATGGGGAGGGGCGGCGCAGTCTGCGCGAGGATCACGCCGTGATCGTAGGCTGAGGGGTCGAGAGTCTGCAGAGACACCCCTGTTGCCGCGCGGCCCGCGAGGAGAGCGTGCTGGAGCGGCGCGGGACCGCGGAGGTCTGGGAGTAGGGAAGGGTGTAGATTGAGGCCGCCGTATTTGGCTGCGAGGAGGATACGGCGGGGTACAAAGAGGCCGAAGGATACGGCTATTATGAGGTTTATTTTTGAGGGCATCTGGAGTTTCTTGTTAGATCGTGGTTATCTGTATATGGTGTGCATGTACGGGTGGAAAGACGTAGAAAGGGGAGCTGGGTGATTGGGCCAATAGGTTAGATGTCTGATGCGGTGACTTACGCTCCATCCTGTGAAGGAGTCTCTCTCGTGGATTTCGAGACCGAGATCCTGTGCTAGACTTCGGACTGGTGCTACGCGGGTCGCAATGCATTAGTGATAGGTTCGATATACGACGGATGAACAAATGAAGATATTAGTGAGTAAGTACAATAAGTCAATTGGTCGGACTCTCAACACTCATGGAAAGCACCAAGTACGGAAGGGAAACCCAAGAAGACTAAAAAAACTTTACTTACAATCCCGCACAACCTTATACCCACGACCGGTCGGCTTGCCTGGACGTACGAGGACGTTGATGGACCGGATGAGGTCGGGGTTTCGGACACGTTCATCGTGAAGCGCTTGTAGTGAAGCACAGCTGAAATCGTCGGATCCGCAGAAGAGGATGTGCAGAGGGTCTGATTTCTTCTTTATTATGGTCGAATATCGTCGGCCTTGGTGAAGGAGTGCTGCTGGTATTTTATGCTCATGTTGATGCCTCTTCGCAGCGTATTGATGGTGATGACGGATGAGATAACCTGCTATATGGCATGGTGTGGTATGATTCAATGAGCGAGGGGAACACAGTAGCACCAGAGACCTTGTCGTCGATTCTAATGAGCCGAGGAGTCTGTTCATTATTCAGGCGACTTTTGTGGAGACGGGACTTCACCGATTCTAAGTCCTTCGTCCTCTCATAAGGCAAGCCAAGCTCACCCTCCTCGATATTTTGAGATGTGTTGCGAGAATAGGTGCTGCGGCCTTTTCATAGAGACACCGACTGGTAGTGAGATTCAATGGTGGTATATTATGATCAGAAGGTCTATATACATCGTTAGAATGACGCTCATAGTCGATGAAGGTGTAATGTTGGCAGTAAGTAGTCTCAGGCCCTGTGGTTGACCTACCTTCGTTTTCATGCCAACGATCCCTCACCTACCTACTTCTCTATAAATGACTCCTCAAATTCCGGAGTCAGGGTGGTTCATATGCCCATCAGAATGTAGCATGAATCTAGAAGTATTAATTACTTTCTCTTAATTAGATAAAAAGTATAGCTTTGAAGGCCGTCGCTTCATCATGATTCTCTCTGGATTGCATGAGCGCTTTGTGGCGGCGGCAGAATGTGGCTGGTTAACTTAGGTGGCTGTCTTATCTTATCGCTAAGATACAGGATCTCGCAGCAGTAGGCAACCCCTTCACACTCCTTTACCGATTCAACTCTACAAAAACTGCTGCCTATTTTCTGTAATCTCTTTCCGTTAACATTGGTGTTTTAACCGAGCTGAATTATATCCTCACCTACTTCATGATATCAGTAATTTAGTGTTGAAGGAAGGTCATCCTTTCCCCTGCAAACTATGTGAGACCCACGGTCGGTAACGAGCTTACGGATCTCAGAATTCCTGAGACTAATACGATTCACGAGATATGCGTACGATACATTAAACCTTTTAGAAACTGACTATTACGCCAAGCTTGTCAAAAGACACTTCTTCACATATTAGGCAGGGATTGTCATCTAGAGGCCTCCACCCTCGCAGCTCGTTCCTGACTGACCGTACGCATGGCGAGAGGCTTCAACAGTCCTCGAGTTATCAAACTGAGACTAACAGATTGACCGCAATTAGTCTTACGTCAGTCAAGAAGATGCGACCCAAATGAAATCGTGAATACTTTGGCCTCGCATCCGTTTACCCATATGTGTTGTCTTAGTCGTGTACTCCGTACATGACTGGTCTGAGGGGTAGGTTGTTGATGTTCAAGGAAATATCTTGCGCATCGATCTTTACAAGGTCCTTTCCTACGATCTACAAGAATCAGATGATCAAAGCGTAGCTTCAATCCACTCGGTAGTTGACTAGGTGCGTCACAGTCAGCTCAGCACAGACCTCGATTGTGACGAGATTCAGTTGAGCGCCAGTCACGTAAATTCTGTACATGTTTAATGCATTAGTTGATCTGCATTCACTATTAGCGGGTCCTCGGACACGCTTTCGAGTTGACGGAAGAACCTCACATCCCGAATCATAGTCGGTCTGCACAACTCCAGATGCTGCCATCCGCTCCTCTCTATCCTCCACTCTAGGCATCCGTGAAGATTTTTGATAGTGCCTATGCCTCGCCCATGCTTTACGCCGCTGCGGCTGGCGTGCAAGGGTCCGTCCCGTTCCTGAGCCGCCCAGGAACGTGACGGACAATCGTCCCAATCTATGTAGCTATGTTGGACAACGGACCAGATGTCTATTTGAATGTGCCAGAGCATCACAACACATATTAGGCCACACGAGTTGTGTTGCGGCTAGGAGCAATCCCAATGTTCTGTTACCTGAAAAAGGTACTCTTATATGCTTTACAATGCTGGATTAAACACGATAGAGTGCCGTTGATGAGAGCGGATTCCTGCCCCGTAACCAACCGGGGCACCGGAAAAGTCGCCGTCGCATCATCATCCCTGTTAGATATACCAGATGTCTGGTATTTGTTAATTTGACCCATTTACGGTCACGACTGTGCTCCCCTGCGAGAAGGACCACTACTTTCGTGAATATAAAAATGTCTAACATGGCCTGCATATAGTTCATCCGCACTTATACTACACTTCTCATCACTCATCCATCCTCATACCTAGCAACAAAACCAAAGCTCGAAGATCTTCACATCAACTTAGCCATGTACAACACAAAGGCCTTCCTCTCCGTAGCCGCCGTCACGGGTGCCTCCATGGCTCAAACCAGCACTCCATTTCCCGCCCCTGATTGTGCGAGCTCCATTGGTGCTCTCGTCGCGGCAGCTCCAACGATTCCTCCGGATTTCATCCCAGCCTTCGAGGCTCTCGCTCCTAATGGCGACACTGCTTCCCTGAACCTCCTAGGAAGCCCGTCGTCGTACGTGGCCGAAATCTGCAGTTTCGCCAATGCATTACCTGCGTCGAAGTTGTCTGAGTTCGGAAAATGGGGCTCCTCACTCCTTGAGTTCGTCGCCACCGAGACCGACTCGTATGACGGCGTCGTCACGAAGTGCGTGGCTACGGGAGGAGAGGGTGCTGCTATAACCAGCTACATCCACTCTATTGCTAGCCACCCGGGTGATCTGTGCAAGCTCACGAGTTCTCCCTCCAATGGTACTGCCACTATCACTTCTTCTTACCCAACTGCTTCGGGCAACGGCACTAGCAGCCCTACCTCGTCGATTCCTGTGGCCGGTGCTGCCAGGCCCACTGGTGTCCTCGCCGGCGCCGCTGCGCTCGGCGGTCTCATCGGTGCCGTGGCCCTTCTATAAGCTTCAAATAATTAAGCAAGCAAGACACAAAGGACGCTTTACACAGTCTTGCAGTTCGACAACACCGACGACAAGACGTAGGCAACCCAATTAGTCTTGGCTCCTGTCCTAAGCCGGGGTCTATGATGGATGAAGAGAACTGTCTGACTGTTCTTAGCTATACCAGCTGGCTCATACACTTATCCCGCACGTCGTAGAGCCAATTCGATTCAAACCTAGATGTTCTAATGATAAATGAATAATACACTCGAAATTCTGTACCTTGCGTCTTTAGAAACCTTGAATTAAATGTGATAGGAATCCTGAGACTCTGCCGGTAATAGCTTTCGACTAACTTGCTGGTCTGGTGCTATAGATTAGGTCATACGTGTCACGGGGCCACCCTTGAACGAGGGAAGAGTATGCCGAATTTTTTAAAGTCGGCATCTACCAATAAGTGGTGCAGTCCTGTGTAACCACACCACTGTGACTGTGCAGCGATGATATGCCGCATAGGTGCGAATTCTTCATGAAGACCTTCCTATGGCCTTCTAATGAGATAATTCTCATTCAGCTGAAGTAATACTACCGACTGCTCTTGGGCCTCAATGGGATGTCCGGTGTCGGATGCACCTCTGCTTTCGAATCAGGCTCCGAGCTCTCCCGATATTGACACTTATCCGTCTGCTCATTAGCATATCGCTACGGCAATCAGAGACAGACAGTGTAAGGTTGCAAGGACTCGCTCTCTACTGCTCTATATGCAAACAGAGATCCCGTTCTTTTGTTTCGCTGGAAAGGTCTCATCGATAGGTTGTAAAGACTCAAAGAGCCAGGGCAGCAATCCCATGTCTTCTTACATCAGTGAATCAAGCAGCACATCTCAATGGGTTTCAAGCTCACTTTTATCTGCAAAAAGAAGCGTACTAGTTCATGGCATCGAGAATTTGGAAGTCCAAATGTAATTTGGGCTCGTAGCGTTCCACAAGACCCCGCGCACACACGGGAGGCCACATGTACTAGGTCTTGTCAAATGCAATATACCTTCGTACTATCATTCGTAGTTATGGGAGCGCACGGCATAAGCTTCGGCCGGGAAATGGATGAAGATATCTCGACTTTCGAGACGAGCGCCAAGCGCCGAAGAGAACGCAAATCCTCGCGTTCAATCATGGAGATCACTTGATGCTTTGCACTCGGAACCTCCTCCCTTGCTGGTGTGCAATACATAGTACATGGGTTTCCATAAAATAAAGGCCTCTGATAGCTTCAGCTACATTTTACGACTGCCGCGGTTCAGTGCCCCAATATGCCAAACACCTAACCCGCACTTAGACGTATGTCTCGCACATCCCGCAGTGTTTTAGGTGACATGTCTCATACAATAAATCTTGTGTAAGTGGCGTCTCTGAACTTGAGAGATTTGGAGAGCTGTCTCTTATGTCAAAGCGCCATTTTGTCGGGAATGGCTTGATGGGGTGCAGTTTGAGAAGTCTTCTATTACTCGATGAGGAACGCCACATCTGTGACGTACCATCCTCGTGTTCGTGATATTGGGAAGCTTCTGCAATCTAACTGGTTTTACCTATTCATTTGGCGCTAGTGTCACCCTCGTTGCTGATCCCTATATGTTCTCAGCTCTCAATCATTCGGAATCGACTAAGCCACGACTAATAGCGACGGTATGCTCTCAATGATTGACCTCGCAGGTAGCATTTGTACGCAGTCGGTGGCCAGCTACAAGGTCAGTGGCTAGCTACACGGCCGCTTGTAGAACCAGACTGAATCTCTGAGTCAATCTTTGATTCAGCATCTCCGAGAATAGTATGTGAAGGCTTGCAAAGCTAGGTCGAGAAGCAAAAGTATAAAGACACAATGCGTTTCCTGTGCTAAGCGTTGAATGCAGTCAGAATATATGAGTACATGTCCTCAATCATACGCAGAAAGCTCTGAGTATTCAAGGCTTTATCATCTTGACAGTGTCACCAAATGGCCGCTAAACCTACCGTCCAGTACCGGCAAGGCCAGTTCAACCGTATCGGAGGTTGGCTGCCTGAAAACCCTAGGGTTCATATTGAGTGGACCCGTAGATTGATTTCGGAGTTGAAGCAGAGACGCAAGCACCGAAGAGGGGTCGAGTCTCGTGATGAGTCGATCCAAGAATTTGACCGGCTCGTCAAAAGCAACCCGAGATATCGGATGCTCGCCGCAGCCATGCTCGATGAAGTTCCTAACAAGGAACCATATTTGACCGACCCAATCGGGACAGCTACTATCAAAGACTACGAAGAGCTGCTAGATGCGTTCGATCTCATCGTGAAAACCAAGGCGCCCCAATGGAGCGCGACCGAATATGAAGTCGGTCTGATCGGGTTCCCTTTCAACGCTATTCTTGACTGGCCCATGGCTACCCCAAGCGGGTATGCCTTTTTCCTCAAGCCCGAGATCAACGAAAAGCTCAAAGCTATCCTCAATACTTGGAGGACGGATATCCTGTCGACGGGCAAATCTTTATACGTCATTACCACGGAGAGTAACGGGTGGCTGAGTGAGCAGGCGCTGAAAGCCATCGAGGATGACACCAATATTGATGGGCAGAATCTCAAGTTCAAGGATCTCTTCAAATGCGACCCCGTCAATGACCCAGCCCACTGGGGGTTTACGTCATGGGATGACTTCTTTGTCAGAAGGTTCAAAGATATCGACACTCTTCGGCCGGTTCACTTCCCAAATGACAAGAAATGGATTGTGAACTCTTGCGAATCCAAGCCATTTTCTCGTCAAACAAAAGTGAAAGAGTACGACAGCTTCTGGCTGAAGGGCCAGCCGTACTCGGTAGCTGAGATGTTGAACTACGAATCAGAGTACATCAACAAATTCGTCGGTGGCACTATTTATCAGGCCTTTCTGAGCGCGACGTCGTACCATCGTTGGAACTCGCCTGTCGCGGGGGACGTCGTGTACGCCACAGTCATCGATGGCACCTATTTCTCAGAGCCGACGATAACTGGCTTCAGTAACCCCGACGGTCCCGACGTGGCGGCTCCAGATCTAGCCCAGGGTTATATCTGCCATGTCGCAACACGTGCAATATTCATCATCGACACTCACGACCCGGTGGTTGGTTTGGTGGGAGCCGTTTATGTGGGCATGGCAGATGTGTCGACTTGCGAAATTGGTGAGAAATTCAGCGGGACGCTTCCGGTAGCGGTTGAAAAGGGAGAGGAGATCGGAATGTTCCATCACGGTGGCTCAACTCATTGTCTCCTGTTCGAGAAGAAGGTAAAGCTGGCCTGGGTCAGTGAAGCGAGCCCTGAGACTGCTACAAGGAACATCCCGATCCGATCCGCGCTGGCCTATGCCTATGGATCTGCCTAAGTAGTACTTACGACAAGATTAGATTATAATGGAGAATGTCGTCTCGTAGTTCCACTGCGGTGATCTGTATATATGATCATCAAGTCGTCCACATGATGTAGCATTTGTACTTTAGAGCTGTCAAGCTAACTGGGCTGTGAAAAATCTGCCAATGTCATATCCAGGGCGTTATAGGTTTCCCAAAACGCCTCTGAGTCCGATTGCCGGTCCGCCGCTGACTCCAGGTCTCCCAGCAAGGTAAGGGGACTATCATGGCGGGGATTCCACAAGAAATCTGCAATTCGCTCTTCGCTGAGGCTCTTGAGCGTCTTAGAATCGCGTGTAAATGATACCTCACTGGAATTGTTTAGTAAATGTGTTATGGAAATTTGCATGGTTAGAGCAAGGACTATCTTACCTGTCGTATACCGCATTCACAGAATCGGTATCAAATCCTATCGTTTCAGAGAAATGAACACCTTTTGTGTCAGACTTCTCTTCCTCGATATCTTCAGAATCTCCAGTATCTTTCGCAGCGGTTTCAGTATTGCTGGAAGACATTTCCGTTCTGACTATATCGCCTCCTGTTCTTTGGCTACGTGGTACGTCGCTGATAGGTTTCTCCAACAGAGGTGGCAGTGCCGACTGTACAGACTTCCAACCTCGAGACTGGGAGCCTCGAGATTGGGAGCTGATGGAAGTTACCCAAGTGTTGATGCTCGAAATACCATCGCGACTTGTGGTTTTCGCAGCCGACTGCGCGGTTGGGATTTCAGGGGAGTCATCGGTTACGCGGGCTGATAATTTGCGTATATCCTCTGCGGTTGGAAGTTTAATTATGCTAGCCCCTGTGAGTTTCTTCATATCCTCAAGACTAGTGTGCATCGGAACGATCATGCCGTCTCCGTTTGCCAGGCCAGCAACAAGATGCCCGTAAACTTGCCTCTGGCTTAGCTCGACAACCCATGATCCTGAGTCTCCTTGTTGGAGGGCTATGACATTGATCGTTATTAGCATGCACCGGAAAAGGATTGATAGCACTTACAAAACCCCTGGGTAGGCGACAGAGTCAAAGTGTTCACAAAATTGATACTAGGACTAACTAGCATTAATGCGCTGCGCGTTTTCAAGACCGCTGGCTTGTAACCGTTCGCTGACATCAGTATGACTTCTATCTTGTCAAATCGAGTATCGGCACAGACTTCAACAATATCCAGTAGTTCTTTGGAGGCCTTCTCTTTTCCGAAAGTGATCTTCGACTTGTCGATCCGATTCGGCAGGCGTAGATCAGGAGGTACACGCACAAGAGTATAGTCTAGGTTGACAATATCTTCGCAGTACTCTGACTCAGACAAATCCCTCGAGAGAATTCTTTGGGCCGTGTTAAGATCAAAGAGCGTTGGTCTTGAGCTCCTGGGGCTATCAGGTTCTGGTCCGGAGGCGTCCGATTCTAATATCGAGGAATCATCTTCTATATCGGAATCTGTGTTGCCTTGGGATGCTTCGTCGCGTCCAGGCAGAAGCCGCGATAGTAGATGCCCGGCAGTCATACCAAATACTGTTCCATCTACTAGCACATTGCCCCCAATGGTAGCCCAAGTTGATGAACTACCCAGCGTCGCGGCAATAGGAAGTCCACAAGCGGTGGCGAAAACTTCATTCTCTAAAGGAGGGGTCCAGAACGAAAGAATGCCATCAAGAGGGACGGTCTGAATTGGCCTCGTGTCAACCCCGTTGTTCAGAAGCCTCGGTGGTTTCATTACGAAATGTAGGGGAAAGTCCGTATTAGATGACTTCATGGTTTCCTGGATGTGGCTTTGTTTGAAGAAGCCGTTGATCTTCTTTGCCAGCTTCTTTTCGCTGTAGAAAACGCTCATTGGTTCAACATCGTCCTCCGACTTTCCTACCATGTATACCTCCCACATGACAGCATACTGGAAAGATTCGAGTTTTATGTGCGCTGCCAGCCCGGATTTGAAGAGATTCTGCAATTCTTCAAATCGTCCACGAGTATCGTCAGGTACAGGTAACTCCTTGAAGACCTCAAGAGGTTGTCTCTGATGGAATTTCTCGGCGCCATTGGTCTTGATCTTCTGTAGTAGCTTTGGGAAAGTCCTAGAATTGGTTATCCTGGAAGATTGAGTGTTTTGAGTTGACGTTGCAGGCGAACTGGGTACTGCTGCATTTTCCAGAGCTGGAGAACCGTTCGAGAGAGTAGTACCCCGACTAGAGGCAGAACAGCTCTGGTTTCCGTACGATGTTCCTCCATTCACATTGGAGAGCGTTGGTCCCGGTGCGACTGGTATAGCCGGAGCATGGATTGATTTCAACTGCTTTTTTAATCTGGCGATAGTTTGAGAAGAAGCTCCAGTGGGTTGACCGATAGCCCCATCATTATTAGAGGCCATCACTCTGCAGGATACCTGTACTCGCCATAGATGGTGGAGACGATTGTGTGGATGTTCGAAGTTGGGGAAAACGTCCATAGCGTGGAGCTGAATTGAAGCTGACATGCACTGCCCCCTTTTGAATGCAACCCATGTCGGTCCGCACGTGACAACAGCAGTGCGCCATGGTTATTGCTTTTTCCTTTGAAGCTGCGTGATATTCAATGTGACGCACATTACCTAGGTACACAGGTGACCGACATGCGCTCTTATTGCGGAGACTTATATCGGTAGAGCCTTCTCTCACAGTCATGGAATCGCTACATTAATTGCATTTGCATAATGGAAGTAGACAAAAGAAACATTATTAAGTTAGGGGAAAAGTTCTGGGGGTGGAATCTCTGTGGCCGTTGCCGTGCTGACCAAGAATGTCAAAGTCCGAGGTGTCCTGGTCAACGGCATCGCAGGATACAGAGATATTATCAGTTCTGTGAAGCTATACGTGAGCTACACTAGTTATATTTATTATCCTAGGGAAGGTTTAGGAGCAAGTTCCTTAGTTCTTCGGATCAAGTTCTCTTAGAACATGTCCTAAGGCTTCCGAAACCTTAGCAGACTTGCTACCAAAAGGATATTCACTAACTCCGCTACTGTCAGTACGCCCCGACCCGTTAGATGAATCACTCAGTGCCAGATTCATGGACGACAACGATCCTCACCTACAGGTGATGCTCAAGTTAAAAGCCAATCCCGACCTAAGCCGTCAGGAGTTAAGAACCATCATATGGGGAACCAACAGCAATGTCTCGCTTACGATAATGTTGGCAACCATAGATCGTGCAGTTAGAACTATGTTGATGATCGATTGCGCGCCTTCATACCAGGCCACTGGACGTCTCGAAGAGGGCCAGTCGAGGCTTCCTTGGGGCGACGGTCTATCATTGTCCAAATTTCTCGAAGAGGCCTTCCCGAAGAATCAGCACCGCGTGTTAACCTCCACAAACAACCCGCGACTTAGGAAGCTCAAAGGCGAGCTCAGGGCTGACAGACTTAAGAAAAGGCTAGGTGTCACTTTCCGAGGCACAAGCGACTTGCGGGATCATCTCCGACTGAGCTACACCACACATGGGATAATCCTGAACATCTACCATCACGTGGGATTCCTCAAGGAGCAGTTGATTTTGACGAAGACGACACCATGTGGCGCAAGCTTTGCACAATCAATCAAAGTGTATGACTACTGCTAATTAAACATTCTGAAGTATCCGTTCTGATTGCTCACAAGACACTAGCTGCGGGGCGCTCCCCAGACAACTGATGTTGGAAACAATTGATTCTCTACAAGGTATCCTTTTCCCCGTGGCGAGTAAAAAGGCAAGGAAGCTACTAGATAGATTGGTGGCAACCGAACAGTGGGATCCTGAGATAAGAATATACGAGTTCGGCACGATACGGAACCGTGAAGAGGACAATATCCCCTACTTTTACCTTGCCGACCGTCTTTCCGAACTGCACAATGGATTGAAACACCCTCCACCGCGGGGCTGGCTCGAGAGACAGATAGAGCGACGCACGGCAGATAGATATATGATGATGGCGACTTTGGCAGGCGTGGCATTTGCCGTATTACTCGGTATATTCTCACTGATCATCAGCTCTTACCAGACCTGGATCTCATACCAGGCGTGGCAGCATCCCGTCAGTGGGAGCGGGCCATGAAGTAGGATTTGGTGGGTTGAGAAACCGCTAGATCATAGCCATACCTACTCAAACAGCTTTATTTACGGGCACGGGTCAATTCAAGGACACTTTGGACCATGTCGCAGGAATCCGTATGACAAGTCGTCCACGCAACTACAGAAAGAGCTCGCGCCAGGGGTAGGTACCATGTTCTCGAAACTACTTCTGCTAAAACTAAATGTTTACAGTCGCATCTGCAGCCATCGCGCCGGCCTTGTTCAAAAATTTACAACTCGAATCTTTATCGGCGATGCTTTCGTGAGCCAGCGGGTTGTATCCTCTATCTTGTGATAGTGTCTGACAGGTGTAACTCCAAATGATTGCCTGTCGCTTATTGTGTCACTGTTTCTACTGTCTTCTGTCTTTCAAAGAAACGCGCGAAGTAGCAGTTGAGTTAGAGAGCCTTCTAGAAAAAGGTTGTGTTATGGGCAAACAAGGAGCGGTTTCAAGGCTGGGCCACTGTGCTAAGACTATGAGCCAATTACTAACATGAAGTCTATCAACTTATTCAAGAATACCAGTCTACTACATCGGTTTCTGAGTTTTCTAATCCGAAACTGGAATTATGTATTACGAGCGTGTAAAGGAGCCGAACTACGGCTTTTGCGCGAGCGCTGTGGAAAATGCTACCATATTAGTAAGTACATTTGCCAAAGTACGGGCAACAGGGTTGCGCCTCCTACCGGAGCATCTCATCCCCGCATAAGACCAACTTCTAGCTATGCACTTTCTCGACGGCGGTATCCTAGCGGATCTAACACCTATGCTATAGAAAACTGTGATTTTATTATTTTCGCCCCTTAAGTCTCTCGCCGTTCTTCCGGCCCGCGTCCAGAGTGTTTCATCCAATGTCTATCTCGAAGAAAACAGTCCTCATTACGGGATGCAGTGATGGTGGCCTAGGAGCCGCTATGGCTAAAGTTCTCTGCGAGAAGAACTACCATGTTTTCGCAACCTTGCGAAACACTTCCAAGGCGGGAGCATTGAGAGACCTTAGTGACGTTGACATTCTAGAGCTTGATGTCTCATCGATCGATTCGATCGCTCGGTGTGCCGAAGAGGTCAGGCATCGCACCAGTAGACTCGACATTCTTATCAATAATGCTGGTAGCGACTTTCTCATGCCGATTCTTGACGCCGATATTGAAAAAGCTAAGAGGTTCTTTGATGTAAACTTCTGGAGTGTTCCGGCTGTCACACAAGCATTTGCGGATCTTATAATTAAGGCTCGGGGTGTCATCGTCAATTGTAGCTCTGTCCTATGGAATATACCTACTCCCTGGGCGGGTACGTATTCTTCTACACTCATCTTTATACTACCCTCTACATGTCATGAGAGATTTCTTCCATCAAGCCTATTATGACTCGCTTACAGTGGCTTGAACCTCCTCTAGGTCTATACACCACGGCTAAAGCAGCAATTAAGCAACTGTCGGAAACTATGCGTATTGAGATGGAACCGCTTGGCGTACGGGTGGTGACTGCAATAATTGGTGGAGTACAGACGAATTTCTTCCACAACGCCCTTAACGAGCCATTCCAATTGCCTGAGAACTCTTACTACAAACCAATCGAGAAACTTCTTGAGGATGAGCGCGCAGGCAAGCATGCTCTTCAAGGAGAAAATGTCGAAGTCACGGCCCGGAATATTGTTAACGATGTGCTTGATGGAGCGAATGGGTGTATTTGGCGGGGTGCAAAATCGACTGAGGCAAAGTGGCTCACCTGGCTGCTCCCTACATGGGCTTTGGAATGGATTGTGACTCGGTCGAGAGGTCTAGAAGAACTAAGGCAACAGTATCTGGACAAGTAGATCACAGTTGTGGATAATATGGCTATACAGTAGAGATCTGTGAATATATTCGGACGAGCTTCACGTTTTCATCGGCTTGTTGAAGACATTAGTCGCGGACAGTGGTTGAAAACTATGCAGGAAGATATCAACTACTCCAACGAAAGAACAGATTCATTTGGTGCTCTGTTTTAACTCCTCTCAGGAAACTGCAGAAGTACTTGAATTCTGTTTCTGGAATTGGCTTCGAGGTAGTTATTCTGCGGAGCTAAGGAGTATTTTATGTGGAAGTATTAAACCGCCGAAAAGGGGCCCTTGAAAAAGGAGCACTTGGTATCGAAGTGAGCCCCATGAGTCAGTACCCAAGCTTTCAAGATCCCGGCCGTTTCTACACCTTCTGAAGCCTTTAGAATCAGTTTTCATGTGGTTATTGATTGGGAACGTCGTGATTACAAGGGAAACTGGCCAATTCAATGAAGGACCGCGATGATATCTGTAGAGTAATGTGATCACTCCCTCGCCTGTAGCAACATGCACCCAGAGTAGCATCTTTACCCCTTTTTAAGTACATAAAATCTCTCCCGTAGACTTACTGTCAAAGTTAAAGACCGCGTTCCACGGAAGGTAACATACTTATCGTAAGTAACAACTTTTTCTCCCAGACGAGATGACGTCCAGCAGTAGACATGTGTATATGAGGGGAAACTTGTGCAAATAACATTTGGTATCCAGCGACTTACCCGGTGCTATGCTCTAGTGAAGGTAGGCAGGTCCGAGTAGAACGGCAGAGGGGGCGAAGTTCCATCACGGAATTCCTACGATGTGAATTGGCTGCACTGCCCCCTGATGGATTTACATCTGTACTCAAAGGGGAATAACGAGACTCTTATAATCTGATTACACAGATAGACAAGATATAATGAATGAAAAGAATGTATTCCATAGCTACATCTCTCATTTAGACAGCTGCCTCCATGCCTTCAAAGGGCGACCTTATCTGCCACCTATTCTGGAAAGTCCAATGATCGAGTATCATTCACACAGACATCTTTTTCAGCTTTGACAAGGAGAAAGAACACAACATAACATAAGCAATCAAACAAGAAAGGAAGGGGGAAAACAATGAAGTCTCAGATTTCACATCATCTAGCCATAGAAAATAAAAACAAAAAGGCTCGTTTAAGAGTTCTTATGTCATTGGCGTTACCAGGAATCGAACCTGGGTCTATTCGGAGCTTCGTAGTGAATGAAACCACAACGAATTATAATGACCACTATACTATAACACCCGGTTATCGAAGGGTCGGCTCGGTACGGCCTACTATAGCGCGATACTCCACGCGTGGATCCTAAGCCCTAATGCTAAAGGACTGTTTATCTATCTGCGCCAGCGAGTCCGTTTGCGTGCTTGTTGAGTGATGGAATTGTCAAGGGTACATCTTCTGGAGTTGTGGTATCGCCTGCTTCAGTATCAATCGGCAAGACGGCATCGTGGAAGTCACAAGGTCCACGGCGAAACACTCTGGTTTCCGCCAGGGCGCTCGTGTGCAGAGCCGATGCAGCGGCGTGATGCACTCTGACACCACTCTTAGAAAATCCGAAATCTCTTGGGCCAAGGCTGTGTCTACGGAGTCCAGTTGTGAGAGCATCCTATGATAGTGATAGTGCTGGCCAGCGATCCGTAGGATGTTGCTGCGGTACATATCTCTCCTGACAATCTCGAATGATGAGATACATTCTCACACTTTCCTCACCGATAAGAGAGTGGACGCGAGCGCTAAAGAATCCATGTGCAATCTACAGGAGAGAAACCTTTGACATCATCAGCGATTAGTTAGATTTCATACTTTGTCGCATCGGAAAATATACTTACAGCCCCGGAGCTCTTCCGCCGTTGACCCAACAACCTCGCCCTGTAGATCTTCTTTCCACTTGAAACTCTCAGCCAGCTTTCCTGAATCAGTTATCCGCGTTCTGATACAGCTGTACGTGTCGAACCTCGGCTGTGACAACGCTCACCACACGCACGTCAATCAACCCCTTTATATCGGTTCGCAATACCCGCGTTATAACGAGACTGTTAGCCCAAGGCTACAGCCGGCTGACGCCATCCAGAAGCTTCTCTCGCCGCGCCTCGTTACACTCTCATCAATAATTAACCACAAACATGCATGCCTGGGACATCGCATTCATAACCAAGCCCCTCTCAACAAGCCCGCCCGTCGAGCTACGCCGCCGAAAGCTTCACCCGACGGACGGGCGTACAGGTCGTTTCAAGCTAGTCCACCCGAGTCAATCTCGAAGAGCCCGCGCCTTCGCAACAACTCCATCCACAAATCCACCAGCACCACCGTGGGCTCCTGTCTACGCCGCCGGAAATCAAATCGCAATACACGTACGTACATACGTACGTGAGCCCCGTTCGTCTCCCTCCCCTTCTTCACAAAGCCTTGAAGGTAGGGTAGTCAAAGAACAATCGAGGCGAGGCGATGAATATCTCACCTTACCAGAGCCCAGGGGGCTCCAGGACACCAACCAGAGCGTGGCTGGCGCCGGGCACGTAGAGCCTATTCCGGGGAAGGTTGGCGAATCGATGAACTAAATTCCGGCCTATCCCCGTCTATCCCTAGCTAAAAATCCCGTTGTGCTTCTCTCAAAGCTGATAGATGCGAATTAGTAACCATGATATCCATCATCTCCCGGATCCGTCGTCGTTCGTTTTGACCACGTCCGGCAAGACAAGAAGTGCTTATAAGGGACTCGCCCGGATAGCGTAATGTTATACTCATACATATATAGGTATTAGGACTTATTTTATGGACTGCTAACTAGGTAGGTAGTGGGTAGGTGACTTAAGTATTTTCTTCCTTCGCCCTGGCCATTAGAGAAGGCTCTTCTTCTTGCTGCCTCATCTCGCCAGCACACATGGAGTTGTATATGTTGTTGGAGGTTGGAAGATGGAAATATAAAGATGAATAAAGAGCCCATCATACACAACAAATCTTCTCATTCACTCATTTCTATCGAGTAACATGCCGCTCGCCACTATTGATTAATTTAATGCTCCTCCGCGTCTTCAATCTCCCATGACTACTACATCCCAAGGAGCTGTCCATTGACAATCACCCATCGAGTCTGAAGGGGGACGAGTTCGATAGCAGGAATAATATCCCTGCCACTAAGCCGTTGACATGATAACCAGCTCACCAAAGGCCTAAGTGGCTCGTTGCTCGCAATTGGTGACGTGTCGTGTTCCATAGGAGCTATGTATGGGAAGTCGATGAAGGTGGTGGTATGTTTACGTTGCTCCAGAACAACAATACATATTAGGCACTCTGGGGAGATGTTGTAAACCCCAAATCACCTGCCTCGCCGCTGTTGAATGTTGACTTGAGCAATGTAGCACTTCCTGCCGCCCTCTGCGAGCCCAACTTCTCTAAGCCAGATACCGCACTATCGACTTCACCAAAGGTGATTCCCAAGCCGCCTTTCCTATCATCGTCGCCCTGAGTGCCTTCTTCTATCCTCTCGTCAAGGTTCATCAGTGCAGGCGGCCGGTGACGCATCTGTCTTGCTTTGGCGAGAGAGATCGTCTTTTGTTGGTATGTAGATGTCATGGGTTGGCTTTCATCACGATCGATGGTCGCCTTCATTAGTGCCGCCATCCAAGCCCGCCCTTGCTGTATATTGGGAACCGCAAAGTAGTGTACTGTTGGCTTGGTGAAGTTGACAGCCTTGGAGAGGCCTGCTCGGGGTGGCATCAGTTTGAATATGAACATCGAATCCGTCCCTTTCTCGATGGCTGCACCTGCGGCCGCGTCGCTCTCAGCAAGAGTGTGAAGATTGCTGTCTGCAGGCGTCACGGGAGTGTTGCTAGCACCTGTCAATGTAGCATGTAGACCAGTCAAACGTTCATTATCGGCCGGTAGCACTCGGTGAAAGGAAATATCGATTAGCCCTTTCTCCTCGGTATCATCTTCTGAGTAGTAATAAGAGAGTCTCCTTCCCCTGAGAACGAAAAGGCGTGGTTTCCAAGTCGTCATAAGATGAGAGTTCTTCTTTTTCATCCATCCACTATAATCTGCATCTTTCATTGCATCCCGGGGACCAATTTTTTGCAAGCCGCGCAGATACGCGCTCGTCTCCTTCTTCGTCTTCTTTCCGCTTTTCCGGCTACTGGCCGTTGTAGTTGAATATGGACTTCTTCCAGCGTCAGGTGACTCTAAATCAAAGCTGGGGCCAGCTGAGGGAGTACTGGAGCCGGTCCTGGCTGGTGATTGCAATGGTGAATCTTTGATGGAGTCAATCGGCGAACCAAATTTTGAGCGGTCCGTGCCGGTAACGGCATCAGATATGGCTCGCAGTCCACCAAGCCCAGCAATTTTACCACTAGTATTCGATAACCAGTCACCCTGGCCACCCTGGCGTGCACCCAGCGTCGTAGGGGAGGCAGGCATTTCATCAAGCTTTGTCACCGTAGGGGATGGGCCATCTTTAGCTGGTGGCGCTGGTCGATATGAATCCGTAGTAGTGGCGGAAGTATTTCGACGGTGGTCGCCACCTGTACCGTAATACAACTGTGCAGCCGAAGGAGGGGTCGTGTCTCGAGTGGAACCTACGCTTCCAAAACGTGAACGCCTAGATAGTGCGGTTGCACTTCTGACTCGTTGCTGTTCTGCGTAGCTTGATTGAACAGCGTGGGTAGCGAGGCTGTCGCGCTTTTTAAGCACGTTGCGGCGGCGCCCGTCTAGTTCTGTTCCAGAGAAATAGCCGCGGTCAAGATCGGCCGTAGGATCCTGGGAATTATCAGGGTCGGATGCGTTGACAATATCCTGGAAACCCGTCGAGGACAATGGGCGAGGCGGGTGGTGGGTGGGTGCGGCCCCCATTGTCCAATTTCGATCGAAAGACGGCTGTTTTTTGTGGGATGCTTCAGCCTGGGGAAAAGTCCCAGAGCTGGCCAGTTTCGGAGTTCCGGCAGCGGATGTGGGAGGATTCACGGTGATTCGGAAGTCTGTAGAAGAATGTCTCCGTGAATGATGGAGATCGCGCACGGAAGCTGCTGATGGCCTCTTTTGATGGGACGACCTAGTGGGACTATCCATAAGACCCTTTGGAGAGATGGGGCCACTCAGTGCTATGGCCTCTACCCGGGGAGTTTGTGAGAGACGTTTGGTGTGAATTGATGTCGGGCGGTCCTCAATGGGCGAAAGCCTCTGCGTGTTTGTTAGAGTGCTAGTTCGGCTCCTCCTCCTACCCGTTGCCCTGGAATCTTCCGACCCCGCATCGCTGCCATATGTCTGTCGTCGCACGGCAAGACCATGCCCATTTACCTCATCCTGCAGAGCTTTTATTTTCTGCCATGTCTTCAAGCGCCTCCCCACGGAACCAAGATCAAAAGCCTTTAAGAAAAGCGATGACTGGTCCATGCCTAAAAGTACTTCACCTGCGATCTCCTGATCCCGAAACACCTCGCAGTGTTTCTTTTCTACTCCCATGGTGAACAAATACTCAGCTACGTCGTCGGCGGTCCACGCTTCGACTTCTGCACGGCTATGCGGAGCGTCCTCCTCCTCATCTGTCTCTTCGCCCTGAATATACGAAAGACGATCTTGCATCTGAGAGCTGTACTCACTACCAGAGTCCGTCGCATGGTGCGTGTTGCCATTCTGCGGAGAAGAGTGCAGATCGGTTATATGCTCGTTGATGACGGTTAAGGTCTCGTGAAGAACCTGGCTGTCCTGACTCGCAGACGGACTGAAGTGCGTCGGGGTGTCGTGCCCAGAGCCATAAGTGGGCGGTCTACTCGTTGCTTGTGCTGTCGGCGCAGAAACAGACCTGTTCTCTTGCTTCGTGGCGCTCAAAGGAAGCGTAACTGGGCTATGGTCGCCAGCCAGAGAAGGGGTCAGACTAGGATTTGGTGTCGGCTGCGGCGCGAGGACAGGGGCGGGAGCCGGTGTGGGAGCCGGAGCAGAGGTTGGCGGCTGAGATGGTTCGGTGAGCGTGCCGTTGGAGGGGAGAGCATGAGCAGGGCTCGCCGCGGGGTTCGGCGTGACGACAGGCGCAGGGACGCCTTTCGGGGCCACCCTCGTATAGACTGGCGGGGAACATTTAGTCGACACAGAAGAACAAATGAGCGGGAGGACGCACCCTCGGGGAACAGGCCAGTATTCCCATTGACCATGTGGCGACCCAAAAACCAACCATCGCCAAACTCATCGTCTCGCTCGATTAATTCGACTCGGTCGCCCTTGGCCAAACTCAATTCATCAGAGCTCCTGGCCTGGAAGTCGTCTGCCATGACGGCGATATCTGATTAGCGGCAACTCGCATGATGGAGGGGGACGCGGAGGCACCGAGACAGGTCAGGTCAAGACTCACGGATGACGACCAGGATATCGCCCACTTCAGGACGCCCTTCGACAGGCTGCCTCGATGCCATGCTGGGCTTCGGACGACGCCGAGGCCGGGTTGGGAGGAGTATCGGCGCGGCGGGATGATGGAGAGAGCAGACGATGGACCATGGGCGCTGAGGACGTGAAGTGATTTGGGATAGCCGCCGGCGGAGGGAGAGTGGGAGCTAGCCGCCTCGGACGGGTGGGCTAAGGCCTAAGGGGATGGTCTCGACAGGAGTGGGCCGCTACGGAAAAGGGACTTCTCTACTGGTGTGTCTGGTGTAACTGCGCGGTTACTGGATTGGGATTGGGGGGGAGATCGGGGTACTTGGGGGTTGGACGTTATCCGACCTAGCACGGCAGGCAGGGCAGGGCAGTCAGATGCAGTCAATGGCTCATGAGTCGCGGGCGTGGTGAACCGTAATAGGCAGTGTAGTAGTTGGTCAATTGTATGTAGATATTGGACGATAGAAGTTGGATAGATTCTTCGGCTACGGAACAAATAAATAAATAAACAATGCACGATGATGCTAGGTATGCAGTAATTGTACAGGAGGAATACAATGAATGAATGACGGGAAAATAGGGACAGTCGACCGGAACGGAAATTGGAACAGGAAGATGAAGATGAAGATGGTCAGGAACAGAAACAGGAACAGGCACAAGAACAAGGAGATGCAGATGCAGATGCAGACGCTGGTGCCGAGTGCTGATGAGGAGGTAGGTTAAGTGGGTTAGACAGGTAGAAAGATAGATAGATCGGTCTGTGTGCTGGTCGCGTCGATTGGGATTATCAATGCAATACAATGTATGCACCTATATAAGTAGGTGATTATACTGGGAAGTCGGCGTCGGCAGCAGTTAATGGTCACTACTAACCTCGTAAATTTGAGGGCAGTATCGTACCTAAGGTGTTCTCATCTTCTCGTCTTCTGAAACCGTCGCCGGTCCCCTCGCCACCTCACCACGACGGCTCTTTCAATGACAGTGGACGCGAACAGAAAACAAGACAGGTCGGGAAGAGAAGCACAGCAGTACGGAATGCCAGAGAAGAAAGCTGGATTTGCTGGGACAGTCAGTCCCTCGTCATCGCTCACTCGAATCGCTATGACCGCTAGGACTGCCGGGACCAGCGTCGGGGACCGTGTCGCGCCGGGTCAAGGGCCTTTCAATACTAGTATGTATCCCACTCCCCTCCTGGTCGTCGGGAAGGGCCCCTTTTTATTTCTTGGGTACACCCTAAATAAACTCTACCGATGAACCCGGTGGCAGCAGCCAGCAGCGTGCGAGTGGCCAAGATTAGTCCGAGCGACGACTCAGATGAGCCGCCAACAAATATTGACACGCGCGTGAGAAGGATATGAAACCGAAAATTACCGGAGAGGCGATGCACTCCTTAACAAATGATGGCTTTCCAATCTGACACTCATGCGACAGGGAGCTGGAAGCCAGCTATATGTTTTTAAAATTATCGTAGCCGTTTGGGTGTGTTGGAGGGGCAGAAAAATCATGAATTGCTGCTGCTGGCCTCCGTGACTACTAAAGACCTCGTCGCAATGGATGCTACTCCCTGCTTGGGCGAGCTTACAAGTAGGTACCTACCATGGAGAGATTTATATATGGAGCGGCAGCCCGCATGTGCGTTAATTATGGGTAATCTAATAGCTATTTTTACTTACCTGGGTATCCTACCTTCTATAAATTATAGGTGATGCTGGCCCAGACGAGCATACCTCCCTGTGTGCGACGTTAATCCAAACAACCACCTGGGCACTTATTTGTGTGATATGGCAACGCTTGGACATGGCCGGGAAATGTTACTGTCGGAGATACCTGGTATACAGAAACTAGGATCCTGATAATACCCTTCAACCTTGACAAACCACCAGGTTCACGTCTTCCAGCACCGTGGTACAATGTGCCGAGACAACGGGAACAGCACCGGGCAAAAGACGGCTTCAGGTCGGTCAGTAGGTAGGAAATTGGCCGAGTAAGATATGTGTACAGACCTCGGATTCGTTGTACCCATGTACTGAAGAGACCTACCATTGATTGCCTCTTCAATGGGTACTTACCTACCCTACCCTATTCACGGCCGTTCTCAATGGCAACTACGCCGAATCTCTTAATGTGGCAAAACGATATCTAACGACCCACACGCGACCGAGTGTCGAAATCTCTAAATACAGAGATGTTGTTGTTGCCAAGTGTGTGAAACCTTAAGTGTACCGACATATGATAAGTACCTACTTCTTGGAAAGCAGTTGAGTGTAAGCAAGGTGAACAGGTAGGCGCAGATAAGTTAAAATTCTTGAGTGTGGAAGTCACCTACAGAGTTGGCGCCTACCAGACTGAGTCAGAAAACTTGTCAGGCAATGCCTACCCATTTACTTATACCTAGGTAACTACATCACCTTCGTTTAGGTAGGTGCTGGTTGAACACGACAGCAAACCTGCCTTGGATCAGGATGTGCGTTCCTAATGCAGGTACCGAGGTACCTACGAATAACAATAAGTGGTCCTCGCGGTGTGTATTTACATTGAGTAAACAAAAAAATAATGGGACTGATAATGCGGCTTTTGTAGATAGTGACACTGGAGGTAGTCAAGTTCCAAGTTGTTGGTAACAATGCATTCCGGGACGACAGCATGTCCATTCATCCTTGCAGCATTCTCTTCAGCTCTTAAACCACGCACTTTGCATCTCGACGAGAGCAGACCCGGGAAAACAAGAAGCAAGATCTCATCGAGTCTCCCCGGGCCTCTTTGCCTTTCCTCTCCTTTCCTTTCCTTTCACTAATACATTTACACGTGTAGGACTCCCAACCCCGGTCAGGTCAGTTCGCGCGTTGTGGGGTTGTCCAATTGATGAAGACTCCAGGCCAGTTCCAGGCGAACACCGGTAGCTCAGATCCGGCCGGCCCGGTTTCTTATCCACGCTGCCACGCTCCAGCACCCTGCTCGCGTGGGTGGATGTCTCCGCTGCTGACGAGACGTCTGCACAGGACAGGGTCCAAAAGCGAACGCCGCACGAGACAGAGCTGTATTAGCCCCTAGATGGCGCCCACTGGAGGCGCTGTCGCTGGGGTGGGCAAGGGAAGAGGGCACGGCCAGGCTCCTGCTGCTGTTGCTGCTTCTGCTGCCGCTTCGTTGACCGCCGCGGCGATCAACGGCCGCCAGATCGCCGCCTCGAACTCGACATTGAATGCCTGGGTCGGCCGTCGACAGCCCTCATGGCTGACCAATGCGACGCCCGTGCAGCCAAGTCCTCGTCCTGCGCGACCGCCTCCCGTGACGACTGCTGCTGCTGCTACCGCCGCCGCCGCCGTCGCCGCCGCTACTGCTGCTCCTGCTCCTGCTCCTGTTGTTCCTCCGCCCGCTGCCGTCCCCCTTGCCGCAGCGCCGGCCACCGAGACGACGTCGGTCCAGCCTCAGCCTCAGGCCAAGCCCCAGTCTCAGTCTAAGGCCCAGTCTGAGTCTGACTCTCCGTCTCAGTCTCGACTTCAACCTCATCCTCCGTCGCGGGCCCCACCCAAACCTCGTCGCCAATCTCAACATATTCTGCCGCCTCAATCGCAACCACAGAGAGAATCTTCTCACCAGCCAGCGCCGTCGCCTCCCCCAGCCACGGCAGCAGGCCCACTACATCTCTCGTAAGCCGCCCTCCGGCTGAAAGCTGCTTGTTCTTGCTGGCACTCAGCTTTTGCATAGTAATCATTCTGTGGCAGCTAACCATCTTCTTTCCGTAGGACTTCGGTGGCCGCTCCCGCTCTGCTATCACCATCCCCAAGCGAAGAACCAAGCCCCAGCTTAGCGCTTTTTTCCGACAGCCTCAACATCCGAGATCCATGCCCGGTCGGCTCCCGGAACGACCCTCCGACTACCACAGCTCAATTTATGCTCGATAGCCATGTGATTTCCGACTCTTTTCCTTCGCCCCAGAGCCGAGACCTTGCCTCTCCAGCGCACGACGGTGGGAGCGTCTCACCCCAGGATACAACCCAGATCCACCCACCTCCGGTGCCTCCTTTAAATCAAGAGATGGCTCTGCATGCTCTGTCTCCCACGATTGCGGGCGTTGGGAACTCCGCGTCCGTCCCGGAGGCCGACTTCCAATCCACGGCGCCTAAGAGGCGGCGAGTAGAGTATGTCTCAAGCCCCGTTTTGTAATGATGCATTAATTATTTGGAGACGTAATCGACTAATCCAGGTTCTCTAGGAGCAAGTCCCTCGCTTATCTCCAAGCTCACAGGGCCCTAATGCAGATAGACGAATACATGCAAGGAGTGGGCGGAGAGTCGTCTCTGGAAGAGATCATCGAACGACCACGCTTTGTTCTTCTGATGAAAGCTTGTCGCGAAGGGGATCTCTTCTTTGTGGCACTGCATCAATTGTTTTGTTCGTGGACAGCAAGCCAAGCCTCGGTCCACCAACTATGTGACGAGGAAGTGCACGACACATCTCTCGTGGATAATGCTTTTGGGATTATGGGAACAGTTCTTAAACCCAATTCAAAGCTGAAAGAACCGGTTCTAAAATGGTTCGCCAACTTTCCTACGCCTTTGCCTACGGCGCACACATTACACGTCGAACCGTTTTACGCACGAACAATAAATCAGGTGTTTGATTTTCTAATGTGCGTGTCAAAACGATGGTCACTTGTCAATCACAGCCACTTGAATCTAGGCTATCCCTTACTGATGAGTGAGCTGATCAACGCTTTCCACCTATACTCACCAATATTACAAAGTATCTTGTTCAGAGCATCCAGAAGGACTGTAGGGGTTCCGGATCATCCTCTGGGCATACGGCTGGACGAGCTGTTCAGGGCCGATCAGGAGAAACATTGGAACCCCGAAGTTGGGACTTACTCACTTCGACTTGAAGGACCGGCCTACAATGAATATAACAATGGCTTGATTCGACAGTACCAGCTGCTCATGGCTCGACCAAAGCGTACTTGTCAAGTGCGCTCGAGCCATAGCCCCTCTATCCCTCCCACATCAACAGCTCACTCTTCAGGTACCTCGTCACCATCTATAGCTAGTGAACACTTACAGGCGGATATGGCACAGAGATTTAGGCCAGCACCGCCAATGATTAATACAGGGAGGATAGTGCCCAGTAACGGGCAAAATGTTCATTCGCCCTCACCTACCTATTCCCCGATACCCTCTCGTCAGCCTATGATAATTCCACAAGCAACTTCACCATATACTCCTCAGTTTGCGGTCATGGCACCACATCCTCACTCAAATGGTTCCATGACCGGGATGGCAACCTCTCCATATCAATCTCCCACTATGCCTCATCAAGGCCATTATGGAACCTCTAGTCTCCAAGCACAACAAATTACTCAGCAGCGACACCTCGAGTATCTTCGACAACAGCAAGCCCAGCAGCACATCCTGCAGCAACAGCATTATCACCAACAACAGCAGCATTACCAGCAACAGCAGCATTACCAACAGCAGCAGCAGCAGCAGCAGCAGCAGCAGCATGGGTGGCAACTTCAACAGTTTCAGCAATTTCAGCAACAACAGTCGTCTCCATTTGCACAGCAGATCCAACAGCTTCAATCTATTCAAAGGAAGCGATCCCAACCTGGAGCAGTACCTAGTCCGCGGCCCTCGCCTGTCCAGAAGACGCGCTCAATACCGAACCCAGTACCACCTACTGCACAGCTTCTAGCCCAAGCTCAAAACATCAACACCCAGCCTATTTCTCCCGCCCCATTCCGTAATTCAGTCCCTGCTGCCGGGCTTCCAATTTCGGTACACGAGTCTAGCGCTCGAGCTGTGAATGCAAATCAATCAAGCAACCTATATTCTCGCACAGCGGCTGGGCCACAGCGACAACCCGCCCCCGTAGTTGACCGATTGATTCCAATCCCTGGTGTGAGGATTAATTTACAGGACTATCCTCATTCGCCGTACGACAAGAGATCTATCGATCGCTCTCTTCATCAAGCTCATCTGCGGAGTCCGAAACGTATTCCCAACACACTTTCCGGTGTCCGCGCTGAGAGGCATTACCAGGCTGTCAAAGACTTTGTTCTTGAGCCAACCCCCATTCCCCCGCAGGCATATTTATACGTGTTCAAATTTAGCGTCACAGACACAGTCGTTCATAAACTCACGCTCAATGAGAAGGTAGCGGGTGAGATGCTCCCCGTAAATCGTTATAGTAACGGATCTCTTCGAATTCGCGCACGGTGTTGCAATCGGCCCATGACGGGTTCTAACCCTATTCCCGATCATGAGTGGGTAACCTTGGAAACGACCTGGCCTGATCATATCTTTATGAGTCTAAATGATCGCGTCATCGACATCAAGCGCAAACAGCACCATTCGAAAGACCTGCCCGTCGAACTATCTTCAGCCGTACGCGCGGGTGTGAATAGTGTCTCCATATCCATCCTCGCGCAAAACACACAACGTAAACAGCAAACCCCATACTTTGCTGTGGAGGTAATAGAAGTGCTAAGCCACAGCGCTATCCTCCAGATGGTACATAGTAAGGCAAGCAGGCCGGCGAACGAAACTCGTGAGGAGATCCAAAAACGCTTAGCTGGATGTGTCTCAGACTTGACCGGAGGCGACGATGATCTCGAAATACCTAACGATGGAATCTCCATCGACCTTGCTGACCCCTTTACTGCTACAATTTTTCAGGTTCCAGTTCGTGGAAAAGCCTGTAAACACTTAGAGTGCTTTGATCTCGAGAACTGGCTAAATACCCGACTCGGAAAGAAGTCATCATGCGTTTGTGGCGGTGGTTCGAACTGCAAATGCCCAAAGGAGCCATCATTCGTGGATAAGTGGAAGTGTCCATTCTGCGACGGTGATGCGCGTCCGTATAGCCTTTACATCGATCAATTTCTTGTGGAAATTCGCGCTTCTCTAGAGCAGGTCAATCAACTGCGGACCAAATCCGTCACTGTATATGCCGATGGTTCTTGGAAGGCCAACGATCCAGCTATGGACGATGAGAGCGACACGGAGAGTGACGATAACTGTACGCGTACCACCTCTAAAGGGGCTTCTAAGTCCTCTGTACCGCAAAATGTTATTGAGCTCGATGATGATTGACGTCTCGGACGTCGCGTATCAGCCGAAGTGGCTTTGGCTATTGCGGCATTCTGAAAGCTCGGCATACACATGATAAGCCACGTGGGTTTATCAAAAATTGTTACCATGGTAACCTTTCACCAACGACGTTATAGAATGAGCGAATATACCCTCCCTTTTATACCCCTGCATGATTGCGATTCTGTGGTTTTACAGCGTGGAGTACGGTGCAAAATGGGTTGACATTTCAAATAAAGGCCCGATCTAGGTTCCTACAATGGGCGGTTTCGTCTCGGGCCAGTCACAGTAAATAGCTGTATAGGCATGGTTATGGAAGGGGTCACACATGGGCTGTGATTAGAATCGCTCTTTGTTGGACACCTACGTATCTGCCTCATGAGGACATGACCCTTAATGGCATAAACTGGGAGTCGTGATGATCCCTAGGTAGAGAGGGCGTAAAAGCTTTTTATGTATAGGTAGTCTAGGTTGCGCGGATGCTTTTAGTTCGTCATGTTGAAAATACGAATTTGATGATATCCATCCATTACATTGCAACTTGTGATTTACATTAGGCTTGTATAGAGTATAGCACAGAGGCAATTGTATCCTCTGTCTTAAGGGGTTTCAACATTTCTGTTTACATGTATTCTCCTCCTCGATTTTTATAAGATGGCTAACTAGCTGCGTAATTTTGCTTGCTCCGTCTGGACCTCGTCGTTCAGCAATATAATATGTGACATGATGGAGCTTTGTTGAACGCATTGGGCGGGAAGGCTGAAGAAGTATACAGATATAATTGTTTGGATTGGGCGCTTTTTGTGGTATTGGGGTTGTAATGATCCTGAGTTTTATCTTGTCTCTGGGCTTTTATATTATTTGCTAACTGCCTTACCTCCTTAGGTACCCACGGCGCGAGATGTAGTGGTGTATATTTATCTACTTAGGTCGACTAAACTAGTAGTAGGTAGGAGTAGATCGACAAATACTTAGTAATGGCCATGATTAATCAAGCTCTTTACTTTAAATGCCTACCTACCTACTCACGAATGACCCTTTAAACCTCTAGGAAGGAGAGAAACGCTTGTCCGTAGATGTTTTAATCGATTATAAGTGAGTTCTCTACCTAATGCCAATACAAGTAGATACCCTTTTCTACTTATTACTAGACATCCCGTTGGGTTTATTATTTGACCGGGAACCTCCGTTGGGTCCAAGGAAAACCTGCAGCATAGCAAGAGAAAAGAAAAAGATGAAAACTAATGAAAGAATATCGAGAGATTCTTTCACTTTGCTTTCATGTTACTATCCATTACCGAAAGACCCCGATCCAGTAAGCATAAGAGGAAACTAGAAACTCCAAAATCAAAAAATGCAAAAGCGTCGAGATATATATCATTTGTGTATTAATACCCAGTCACCCACCCGCATACAGATATACAAATCGCTATAGTCCCGTAATTGACTAAGTAATAAGCGAGTTAGGTAAGTACAAAATGGTAGCCACAAGGACATGTCACATCACTACCCTTTCACCCATGCTTAACCCGGGTTCTCTTTTCTTGGAAAAGCATGCTACCCCCCGCGCACCTGTAAGAGATATAAAGATAAACGCCGCCGAGTGTATATACATACATGACCAGTTGAAAAAACAAAATAATAATAAGATATAAAATAAGTAGCAATGGACCTCGTAGTGATTCTCTAATTCAGTGCAAGTCACTTCTACGATCCTCTGGCATGCTTCGCGTTGGATTCGCCCTTTTCGGCAATCGACTCGTCGTCACTTGCTTCGCCAACGCTGTAGTGATTCCTTTCCATGTCAGTCGGCGAATTGACGTGCAGGTCGTCCAACTGATTCTCGTCGAAGTCGCCGGCCTCGACGTCACGGTTCATCCGCCTGTTACGGAACCCCGCGAGTCCGGTAGCGCTATCGTTCATAACTGGTAGACCACTGTATCCGGCGGTGTGCTTTCTAGAGCGCCACACGATGAATCCCCAGACAGCCGCGCCAATCGCCACAATTGCCAGAACCACCTCGCCTGACTTTTGGTAGGCGGCCCACTTGGCAGCCTTTAGCTCCTCTTCCTTGGCCGCTTCCTCTGTTTGAGTCTGGTTGCCTACTCCACCCACTGTCGTCTCTGGAAGCTTTTCTCCGTCCAATTCACTCTCGGAGGGTTCGCCACCAATACCGGTAATGTTGACCCCAGTAAACCGATCGAGCATCTCACGAGTACGACGCGGGTAATCGAAGGGAACCATATGCGATGAGTTGTTATAGAGCACGTAGGTGAGATTGCGAGCCTCTTGCCAGAAGCCAGCAGCATCTCCTTCGAAGGTCCATGGGCGTCGCGGTGCCCAGTTACCCGGGGAGAGCTCAAACCCCTTCCCACCGTTCCATTGAAGGTTGCTAATGAATGCCTCCGTGCCCATGTGATTACAGATGAGATCCTCTGAACCGGAAAACAGTAGAACCTGAATCTCATTGAGAAGGCCAGGCAGTAGGTTGACAGCGGGCTCAGATTTTTGTGCGTTGAATGCGTTGCCGACTGCACCGTTGCACTCGGTCCATCCCGTGTTCTTATTTGAATTGATATGCAATGCCGTCACGACCTCGCTCTTGCGTAGATAGGGCGTGACATATTGAAGATCTGGTGGCCAATTCATGCCACAGCTGGGATACGTGTCGGTCAGACGGACATCGTACATGTTGACGCATAGGTTTTCACCATTTTTGCCTTTCTTTTGAGTCGCACGCAGTAAGTCGGAAAGGATCTGCTCGCAGCCTCTGTTGCTGACTTTATTGCTGCTCGTTAAGGCCAAATCGTTACGACAGACCCGGAGCTGACCCTCGAGCTTAGTAGCGAGCTCTGAGCCCTTCTCGACGATACCCTTTTCATAGGCGAAGGTGATATATGCTTCGTACTGCTCGTTAGGAGCTATCCACCCGTTGCCAATCATAAGTCCTTTGAGATTCCATGGTGTTTGAGTTTGGGGCTGCTTATTCCGGTCCAGGATGGCCTTGGCAATGTATGGGATGTGCTGGCCAGCAAAAGACTCTCCGGCAATATAAATCTTGTGAGACGTAACGTTAGCGCCAATTTACAACGAATCATCATGATGGAACCGGGGTTCTCACATCGTCACCCTCGTACTCGGGGAATAGACGGTACCATTTCTCGAGGAATGTTATAAACTGCGAAGCCATCTCATCGAGTTCGTGGACGTAGCTGTTGGTATCGACGTAGCTAAAGCCGGTACCGACGGGGTTGTCGACAAAGAGGAGATTTGCGAACTCGTGCCAGCTGCCGTTATTGTACTCGAGGGTATCGGCATCTTTGAGGCGATAGGGCCCAATCTCCATCATAGCGCCGTCTTCGGAACTGCAGCCCGGTCCTCCGTTGAGCCAGATGATGGTGCGCTGTCTGTCGGCGATGTGCTTATTTTGGAAATGCCAGAAGAACATGTTTCCGTTGTGTTCGGGGGTGATCTCGATGTGTCTTTTATCCATGTCGTCTTTCGTCAGCATCACGAGAGCGCAGTGATAAATGTTGGGAAATAGGGTTGCTCACCCAGCATGCATCTTGACCAGATCTCCCTCGGGAGCACCAGGCAGGTGGTGGACATAATAGTCGCCGGCGGAGGGCTCGGCTTGGGCGAAAGCCACGAACGACGCCAAAGCACACAGAGCCGCGCTCCAGCGTGATAGGGGAGCCATGGTGGTGGGCGGCCGACTGGCTGTGTCGTCGCCGGAAGTGTCTCAATGTTCCCAACCCTTGATTATTGAATTACCCGTCCATTGATGTCGGAACTATTCCTCTTTTCCGGGCTCGCGCGACAGATGGGGTGGATCGCGAAAAGGGTGATGACGAGAAAAGGTTGATGGAAAGAAAAAGTAGAGGTGGTCTCTTTGGATGGAGGTTTGGAGACTCCTACAATACCCGGTCCGCTTCAGGGATCTTGGGGCTATGTTTCGTCGCGGCCAGCGAGGAATGGGGAATGCTTACGTAGCCTCAGGGCCTACCCAGCTAGGCTATTAGTGGGCTTGGTTGGGGTCCTATCAGCTGCCGTAGCTGCCTTGGCCGCATCCTGCCGTGTCTAAGGCAGTCCAAGGCTATGGGGATATGTAAAACAGCACTAATCAAGCGTCCGCTGCCTACCTATTTTAGGCATAGGCAGTACCTAGGTAGCGTGGCGGCCTGTGTGTTTTGGAGGGGTTCATGCGTAAGCCACATCAACCTCAGAATCCGCCTTTACCTAAGGTTCTCTTCTCATGCACTGTGGCGATGCCCTCTACCTGTGCACACACAACCAGAACTTCGAACAGAATATCAACCATACTGCCTTACTTATGAAAACCCTTGACGCAAGCTACTAGCTTTGAACGTAGAGCCTCATCGGTTCGATAGTATTCAAACGAGTGACTTTTCTGGGAACTCGTCTCATTTGTTTCGATACTTTTTTCTTTCTTTCTTTCTTTCTTTCTTTCTTCCTTTCGTCGACAGCAATTGTATTATTGAGATCGTCAGGGTCCTGTTTATATTATGGACGCTGATGGACCTTCCTAGACTATGCTATGATCGCCCTGAACCCGCGACTTGCTCTCTCGAGTCGACCAGAGCCTAGCCAGAGGCTCTTTTCGCTTGTATCTTGCTCGTTACTTTTTCCCCTGTTTTTATTTGTGTATCCATTCCGTGTTGCCATGCCCCCGTTCTCCCCGTATGCGTCTATCTCTCCAGCACTGTCGAGATGCAAGGAACCTAGGTATGTATGCATGCCCTCCCGGAACCCGTACGAGACTTTCGCTCGGAGCCTTCGAGCATGGCGGCGCGAGTTATTACGGCAAGGCCGCCTCGTCTCTGTCCTTCGTGTGCTGGACAAGTAAGCTCCCTCTGTTCGACCCTTAGTCTATTTCAAGACCTGCATGCCCGACCCCTCATGGCCACAAATATTTCAAGTCTTGACAATATGTGGTCTCTCGACGACCTGTTGTCAAGATCTTCTCCCAATATTGCGTCGCAACTTGGTTTCCCAAGAAAGTACTACCAAACCGGACTATTCCCGCACATTTCTCTCAATCAACCAACAATTACTGAGAGTCACCGCCAAGGCGCTTGCGAAATGTAATTGACCATCCCATTAAGCGCGTTGTCGCCTTCCTCGGCTGTGATTAGATTGGCGTCCTGCAGTACCGTAACTGTCTCGGCATGGATTAGTAGGTCGCAGCAACTCAAGCATGCTCGGGCGTAGATACGGCCTCCAAGGCGAAGAGCTGATCGTGGCATACCCCATACTTTCCCCTCATGATGGTGAGGAAATGGGGCAAAGGGAAACCAATAACGTAGTGCAAAGCTATCGATACGGGGCTTTTTTTCGAAAAGGAGGAGGGAAGCACTCACCAACGTCTCCCACCCACGTCTGACAATTGTAGTCCAGCTCCGTATTGCTGACCGGCGTGCCCCAGATGGCATCTCGCACGCGCATGTCCAGTTCTCTTCCCGTCGTCATGAACGTCGCGACGGCTAGCCGTCGATAGAAATTCGGTCTCATCCATGGGAATGGTTGGTTCCATACCTCGTGGGTCCTGAAGTTTGGATATTCTCCTTGCATCTGGATCGTGACATTCGTTCCTTCATCTTCATCGAAGGCTATGTACAGTTCTGTGATTCGTGTGCTTTGAAGATCCTGTGGTTGACCCTTGAAGACTTTGAACGTTGACGGTCAGTAACAGCGACTTTAACCGGACAGCCAAGAAGCGCTCGAGAGCAACGGCGAGAGTTTCACAGGGCGCGAAAGAAGTGGTATTCAGTAGACCGTCGCTACAACCAAAGAAGATAGACTTCTCTCAATGATGCTTACTCAAAATCCATAACGTTTGCATCTGCCCGGGTTTCGAAGTCGCAGCCGGATGAGAAACCGGCCGGGACGCTGGTTCCGTGCTCAGGCCGCTCGCCACATTGCCATGTTCTTGGGAGCTTGGTGGAGTCTCCGAGCACCCGGCGACCGAGGCAAGCGTACTGTCCGCGCCGGACGATCCGCTCATTACATCGAAGAAGAGGCCTTTTCCGCCTTTGGGGTGCAACAACAATTTAGTTGTTTCGAGCGACTGCTAATCGAAAAATGAAAGGACATCTCCCCTCCGGTAATCCGGACAGACAAAGATACGGGTAGTGTGAGGCGTTCTGATAAACGCGAAGCGAGGTTATATTAGGTAGGCGGGGAAAAACGCTATCGAATCAGATCCTAGGGGGGGGATGAGACAAGAGATATAAGGTGAAAGACGCATGTTGGGCTTGGCCAAGTGTGTCCCCGTTGCGGAGGGAAGACAGTGCCATTTGGCACACCCCGTCGCGGTCGCCTTTGGTTGCGATAGGCCATTCATACCCTTCTGTGCATTTCTACGGTCTACGATCTACCTTACAGGACGTGAACATTCGATGGCCTGATCCGCGTTTTTCACGGCTACCGTACCTTAGGGGCTTTTCACGTATTGGTTGGTAAAACTAGCGGCGTCGAGTTTGTCAGAGGTACTTTTTTTCTTCCTGCGTTCTGTTTTCTAGGGGCTTTTGGCCGTGCATTGGCCAGAAAGAGGGTTTATCTGGTACATCTGGTACATCTGGTACAGCTCCTACTGTTTGTGGTGCTGCGAATGGGCGTATCTGTTCCGTTTTAGACTAACAATGCATGATTGCCGCATGGGGCTATGCAGCGCGAGACACAAATGGGTCGTTCTAGATCTGGTCCACGTTCTCCCCCATCGCATTCTGTGCCTCTTGTATAAAGTGCGTAATGGGGCAATTTGCGGACAGGGCTGGTCACTGTGTGGACACTTGCATGTCTCTGGCCTCTCGTCTGTCCGTCATCTCGTCCGCTGTCCCTCGCTCTCGGTGTATTGCGTGCACGGCATCAGCGAGCAAAGGTACCTCCAGGGACCTCGTCTGGTACCGTTTTATAAATCCATTTATTCGTGACAGAGAACGAGGAGGTGGGTACAGAAAGAGGTCAGATTCGCGGCAGATATGGCTTGTCCCATGATCTCGTCTCGGCCGGGGTTGGCTCGCCTCTCGCTTACACAAAAGATCTTGAAACGACCCTGAATATGATATGTCACATAAAATCTTTGTGAGCGATGAGGGGGGAAAGATAAAAGACGTAATGCCCTTACCGCATTTTTGCCTTCGTGTGGCAAAAAATGGCGGTGGTCTTTTTATTTCCCATCCAGGTCGTTTCCATCGCTCACATGGCCGCTCGTTTCTGGTGTAGCTGAAAAGAAACGAAGGACTACAGCAGCCTAAATGAGGAAAGCGCCTGGGCATCGAGTAATGGGGACTTCAGAATGCGAACAATACCTATTGGTAGGTACTTCCTACCTTTCCGTGTACCCTTTGCCTTTTCTTTAATCGCCGAGCAGACTACATGTATATGCCAACTGGCTTGACTCGCAATGACCCAACTTACGGGAGTCTTATACCAGAGACTCCGTCCTGAAGTAACAGCAGCAGCAGCTTTTCGGGGTTCAGCAAGCGCCCAGTCAGATCATTTCACCAGCTTTACACCGTCATTGTCAGTGGAGAGGGGAATGTCGTACATTGACTTAGGTAACTCATATTATCATTCGCAATAGCGAAGCCAAGGGAGCCTGTGCGGTGACGAGAGAGAGAGAGGGGGCACAACGATAGGTGGCTCGTATACATTATCTACCTTGTCTAGGGTGTTTAGATTTACTTTGTTTTTATATCATAATGTTGCAATTGATTGACGCAGTACCGTACATATCACCCATTCTACAGCATCTCTGCCACTATCTGCAGTTCTGTATGTTGGCTTGCTCAGTGCATAATACGCGGAGTCGTGTGTGTGTGTGCGCATGTGCGTGTTGTGTGTGTCACAGTAGTAAGCCAAGGCCATCAATCTGCAAGCCATAATACGCCTGCCTGCCTGCCTGTCTGCCTCTCTCTCTGGCTGGCTGGCTGGCTGGTGACCTTACACTACACCAAATGTACCGTACAGCTTACACTGGTAAGTATGTACTCAGGTCGTTATTTTATCATCTTTTACCTCTCTTCGGCAAAATGCTCTCCGAGACCTCCTCACATACCCTTTGGGAAGAAAGCCCTTCCATTCGGACAGTATAGTAGGTACGTGGGCCAGACATACGAGCTTAAGGCAAGGAAGTCAATCCTCCCTGCTAGCTACATGCTAGGATACTTACACTACACTACACTGGGTAGGGCTCGAAGAATAAATTCCCGTGACTTTGGGTTTGTCTTAGGGTAGGTTAACATGGGATAGGAGGGGAAGGAGGCTCGTACAGAGAATTAGTATATACCTATTACTAGAGGTAGGTAACATATTCATCGGTTCCACGAACCGAGAGTAATACCGCCAAGTTGTTCTGTTCCCCCCCTTTGGTCGCCGATTTTGCGGCGTACATGTGTGTATATACGTACTATATATGTGCGGTATAGTTGAGGCGCTCCTGTGGTTCTACATTGACCGCATGGGGCGGGAGGGCGCTCGGTCAAGTCATTGCTCTTTCAGACCGCCGCTTGTCTGTCTCCCTTTCTCTCTCCCCCTCTATCTATCTGTATGCCATGTATCTGTATGTCTGACGGTGATCGACATGGCTTTCTTCCGCATCTCACTATCGCCGAGGGCGCACTAGGCTGCAAGCAAGAGGCTTGCTTTATCTCTCTCTCTGTCTTGTTGTCTTACATACCTAGGCTGCCTTGACACATTATAAAGATCCATGCAGCGCGTGTTGTCTTAGACACTGGGTAGAGTTGTTGTAGGTAAGTATTCGTCAATGCATGTCTGAATTCGCATATCCTATTCTATATACCGCCATTATAGCTCCAGTGGCTAATGGGCCAAACAAACTTACCGTATACCCCCCCTCGCGCCGGATATCGGGCATGGAATTGGCGGCAGGGTGGTCTCGGTGGTGGCAAATGTTAGCTTTCCAGGCAGCCAGCCCTACGTCTTAGTGGAGTTCACCTCAGGGACGTCGTATTACTTGGATCCTGGTGAATCTTTAGGACAGCAGGTCGGATTGTCTCGTATTGGCATATAGTAGAGATCATTAATAGCCGAGCTGATGTGTATTATTGTATATCACCGAACTTACAGTAGCCTGGCGGTTGGGTAGACGCAATATAGGCAGTCTAGGATGATTTGACGCATGAATGAATTAAGGTCGTGCGACCGGCCAGATCAGCGTTGGCTTGCTACGAGACATGTTCATCATCTTTTGGCGACAGGCGGTGGCGTGCGAATGACTGAGATACGTGCAATCATTTGCTCATCTCATAGAGAATATTGCTCACAATACCTAATCGGACTTCACGTTGTGTTCAGTCCAACAAGGGACGTGTTTATTCCATCTTCCTTCTGTCTTCGGGAAACTACTTGCTATTCTAGTTTACAGGCGAGACACAGATACAGTCGAGCCAGTGCGCGTTGATGCGAGTCTGCACAACGTACATCTTAGACGACCAATGGTACTCGAGGAGTAGAGCCGGACCAGGCGGCGAGTTCCTAAGGAAAGTTAGGCAACATCCCTAAGGATACTTCTCGTCCTAGAGGACACACACCTCTAAGGTTGTCGTTCCTACTACGTATAGTACGGACTGGTTCTTGTCAAAGGTTTAGAACGATTCTCTCGATGAATACGACAGGTCTTCAAGCCGATCTTCTGAAAGAAAGGTTCGGTTAGTCAGAGACAGGGTAGTATCGATGCGGCGACTAGGATGAGCAGTTTCCAGGGATGATCGGGATGATCGCAGTAAATATTATCCTGTGGTGGCTCGAGGACGTATCTCCACTTGTCAAGTCAGGCCATGTTTTGTGGGAAGGGGTTACAGATCAACAGAACAAGACGTCCTAATCGCGTACTCCAAATGCTAAAGATGGAGAACACCCTGGAGGGCATAGCTTTTGAGAAACAATGGCATATTGTCTCCCCTTTGATAGGTAGGCGGAGCGCCGGGCCGATGAAACTAGCCCGTGGGAGGTGGCTAGTTGATGCGATCGAAGCTTCTACGCCATTTTACCTATCGTCGTGGTGACTGCGCACGATCCTATCCGTGTTCGCTAAAAGCCTTCTTTCGCCAGCATGTCGGCTATACCGAGATAGAAAGCGATGGCATTGAAGCTGGATACCTATGAGCGACAGTATATAGGAGGGACAACGTTCTACATACCCTGGTTTAATGCCGACAAGGCTTCGTAGCATCCATCTCCACCGGTTCGTCCAGTTAATTAGGTCGAGATGGCTCACGTCGACCAGAGTGCCCTTGTACGAACCCCACCGCGCGCTCGCGACGCTAACAAGACCATCGTTTGGCCCTTCAACACGGGATATTACCCCATGAGACTGCCGAAAGGGGCTGAAGAGTGGAGGGCGGTTCATCACTTGAAATGTTAAAGATCGTCAGTTGCTTTCTCCTGTGAACCTAGAAGGCAATGCTCTCCATCGAATAACAAGATATAGATAAGCGAATCGGGGATTTTGGTGCGTTACTTACTAGCACCGTAAGAGAAGTAGCTGACTTGTGGGTCGTCGGGAGTCCGCGGATTGAAATCGTTATTCATATAAGTTGACGTTAGTTGCTCGAATGCACCTGTTTCCATATTGAAGCGCTCGAGAATCTTGTAGATTTCGGGTATACGCTCCTTGCCGATTTCATGGAACAGATAATCAGCGAAAGAACTGCCGTGGTGAGGAGACGCAACAGTCACGAGGGACCGAACTGCCACGTTCTCTGGGTGAAGGTGAGATATCATGTATCTAGCATCAAGCCCACCCATACTATGCGCGATCTACCAACACTTGGAGGTCAGTAATCAATCCAGTTTGAATGTAATTGGTGAATGTCCGAAACCCGCGGGTAGTTTTCCCAACGCGGCTTTGGTCCGAAAGAAATGGGGAGCCGGATTCCACTAAAAATTGCCAAGCTCAAACGAGAAGACAATGACTGCGAGGGTTCACTTACTATATTGACTTCACGACCGCCGGCGGCATCAGCAATTCCACGAGCGAGCTTCTCAGCACGCTTTTCGATGCTCCCAGACGGCGGCACGGTCGTCGTGATGACGTGAACGCCGTTCGCCTTGAGGGCCTCGGTGATCCCCCGCCAGTAGTAGACGGGGGGTAGCCAGCCAGGTGTGAGGTGAAGCTCGGCGAAGCCCAGCAGTCCATGCGCTAGCACGATTGGAAGCTTAGGCGTCTCTAAGATGTAACGTCAGCTAGACCGAGAAGGGCTGTAGTAAGAGAAAGAAACAAAGGAGAAGCCAAACAATTGGACAGCCAAGGGACAACATGCTTCCAACGTACCATAGTGATCTTTGATGCTGGCATACTCATCATGTATGGCCTTTCCCAATCTCGGGTCGCTCTCGGCGGTATCACGCGACCCGGCCGTTTGAACGTAACGACTGGAAGCAAACCGCCGGACAGGCACATATAGATACCGACCCGAGGTGCCGTAGCAAGAAGCGCGGCAAACAGTATACATAGTAGTATTCGGTACTACTGTGGGTTTGTGCGTAGAAACCCGTTCGTCCCTCGAATACAGCACTATACCGTTTCTTATATGCGTGGAACCTGGGTCTCTGAACACTGATGTTCTCCTGACACTGTCCTGAGGTAACACTTTGTGTCCCGTAGTCAGTGAAATGGCACCGTTGAAAATGAGCGACGGGTGAGACGGGTGAACGAATGTGTGTCGCAATTAACGACCGATGCGGAATATTCAATAAGACATCGCGCAAATAGAGGAACAAGGAACTAGAGATTGAATTGAGGGTGAGAAGGAATGCTGCAAATTGACTCAATTACTTGTTTATTAGTCTACCAAATGGTTGACATCACCGTGGAGTTTCTTTCACATGCTTGTGTTGAGAAGCCATCTTAGCACCCCTTTACCTAGGTTAGGCACAGTAAGCGAAATTATTCGGTTATCCAGTTACAAGATTCCGGCTAATCCCTTAAGCTTATATCGTTGGAACATAAATCCTAGAATCTCGTACTTACCTATAAGTGCCGTCTCCTTGTTTTCTTCCCCAGCCTCTCTTGAACCCATGGATCATGCCCTCACCTGTACTGATTGCTGCGAGGCATGCATGCATGTTGATTGTTGTGCTCGCTACCTGATCGTATGCAGTGTAAGATGGAGACATCTAGTGCTTCCAATCCACCTTCTCTTGTACACGTAGGCCTTTCTCATGGAACACTCAGTTATTATTATCAACTCCTAGGCAGCTTACTGCTTAGCTCGTCTAGTTGGTATGTATTGTATGCATGTTGGTAGCGTGAGCACCAGCTAAGCCGCCGCTAAGTCGATCGCCGAATCCTGAATCCAGTTCGTTTACTCCGACTGACGCTGCGCATAGATAACTTCACGATAAGACAGAGTCAGTCTACTGTTTATACGGCACCATGGCCATGGAAATGAGTTAATGGTATTATGGCTATCCCGGTTTCCACGGAGAAATAGATTAGCAAAGTCCTTACAGTCCCGGCTACGCCAGCACCTTACAGACTAGGAATACAGACCGTAAAGCTTATTATTCGCGACGGGTAGCTGGAGTTCTACAAAAAGGCCAACTGCCCGAATGGGTACATGTTGGTTTGCTGCCAAGCAAGCTTCTCGCCTCTCAGCCACTTACACGCCAATCTAGCCGCTAGTCTAAACGATCATGTCTTCATATGATAGGCAGGCGGCGGGACTAATAACGAGGCGCTTTAGCTTGAGCCAGACTGTCGGGACCGCGCAATCTGCCTAGCTCTCCTCGACAGCTCCATCGGGGACACCATGAGGAGACTATCGCTGTTTGCCTCTGAACTGCTGCGCAACTACGGGACTTTTACGTTCACAGCCTTCGCTGGCTGATGTGTTCTTCCTGTCTGGTGTAACCTGCTGTTCTCCCGCAGAAATGGCTCAGCGAAACGGTATGGTGGAACAAGCTGTGTCGCGTTGAGCTCAATCATCTTGTCCAACCCAGTGCATCCTATGATTTGTGATGAGCGTCTTCGGGCTCCGCTACTTGCTACCCGCTCGAGACATCGTATACTGCAACACCACCAACAGTCAGTACTACCACATCGTGCTAGCCGGGGTTGAAGTGGGCTTTCGACCCTTCATCACTAGTCCGTACCACTTTGACCGGGCAGAGACGAGCAGCATTCACCGTCGGTTGGGAAAGGCGTGTGCTATTTTGATTCACCTAGCTGAGAGTGTCTGTCTTCTTTCTAGATGTCTATGTATAAACTATCAATATGACTTACTTTCTTCGTCGACCCCGTCTTCCTGTCTCCTAGTTTAAGCCACATTCCAAACTTGATTCATGAGTCCATGAGAGATGACCAGTGGACGATATGGCTATAACTAATTCTATCACTTGCTCTTTCACTCATTGTTCGCGAGTATTCCTCCTTCAACCGCCCACACTCACCGGAAATGCTATCTTCCTCGCCCTTTTTGCGATCCTCATCCCCATAGCCCTGGTGCTTGGTGCTAAGTATAAGAGCTTGGGTTTCGCTACCGCAATAGCGACAGGTTTATCTCTTGAGGTCGTAGGCTACATTGGGCGGTTGCTATTACACAGCCGTCATAACGATCGGACCGACTTCGTCATCTTTCTCGTCGGAACGATTCTTGGTCCGACATGTATCTGCAGTGGCGTGTTCTGGACTGTGCCTCGCATTGTCGCAATTTACGGCGAGGAGTATCGTTCTTGGAGACCGTTTTGGTACTTGCCCTTCTTCTCCGTTTCGACCATAGGGTCTCTCGCTTTAGAGCTTGCTGGCTCAATTGTCGCAACGGTTCAGGACGCTCCCGGTGCAGTATGTATATCTCTAGGGTCTCTCGCTAGCTATCTACTAATCAGCATCAAGGTTGAAACAGGACTTCGAGTTATCGTTGCTGGACTGGCCGTTCAGCTCGTTGCGCTTCTCGTCTTTGTCCTTCACGGCATTCTCTTCGCAATCACTCTGCGGACAAGGCAACATGAGTTGGACCCGAAATTCGCCTTCGTTTATACTAGCACTCCATACAAATCATTCATAGCTGGTATGAAACGTTACACACCCGCTCCAAGTAATTAACTAACTTTCGAAACACTCAGCATTGACTTTTACGACTTTTTTGATTGCTCTACGAACGGGATACCGGACTGTACAGATCGCAGAGGGGTTTCAAAGCTCCATCGCACAATCTGAAATACTTTTCCTTGTTCTTGATGGAGCGGTCATGTTAATGGCGAGTATACTACTCCTTATTTATTTTCCTGCTCGAGTCTTGGGGCAGTCCTGGCTGGACACCCCGGCTGGCAGGCTACCGCAAGAGTCACTGCGACCAATCATTCATCAAGTACCTGCGCAACCCCCGATTGCTAGTCCTGACCCGACCTACACCCGCATGAGCATGAAGTCATCTATGAGTGCCTGCTCACCCAGAAAGGCGAAGCACTCGGTCCCCCCTCCGCAAAGAGAAATGGTCGATCGTGATGATCTCTGGTGAGAGGCTACTTCAATCGGGTTGAGAGTGGGTGACTGGGATAATGGAGCGTAGAGCTGACCGGGACGTTGGAACAAAGGGGCCAGAGAACAATAGCGATGTCCGAAGGATTATGCCTACGCCATGATACATATCCTCTTCGAGCATATGATGTGTCTCTCTGTCCCCGGTTTTCTTACACATCCACACAGTTGTGGTCACAACTGCCGGTCTTGCCATGGTACAGGCATCAATGACAAGATGGCTATGTAGTTACGATCTGTAACTTTCCCGCTTTTCTTTTCTTTTTTCTTTTCTTCGCGGATGAATTTAATAGATAGAGGAAAATTAATATCTGATAAACTAGCATCAGGCGAGAGAGTTGGGTTTTTGTTTCATTTGTACTTAGGGGTTTGGCGGGGTGGACGGCCTCATGACAGAACGATTAGACGCGACACGATAAGACGCCCGAAACTGAAATATCACGATAGATGTTAGAATAATCATCAATCATATTATTATAACGAAACCTGATAGTAAGTCGACAAAAACTTAAACCTAGTGAGACATTCGTACGACACCCGACCCCCCCTACTCCCACCATATACTTCGCAGGACAGAGCTTTATCCACTTTACTGTATAGCCTGTAGGTGCATATATATTTTATGCTGCGATACGATTGCCATCATATGTTCGTGTTCCACATAACAACACGCGCGAAGCCAAAGGCTGGGTCATATTTCATATACGCCTAATAATGTACGTTGTCCAACGCCACGTATTGTCTGAGATTGTGACATTATAAAGCAGAAACTGGCACCGAATCTCTTGACAATACCTTTGTATCAAAAAGCATAATAAAAGAATCGGGGCATAGCTTTACGTAAGACAAAAGATATTATAGAACAGTATTTTTGTTCCGGAAAAGACTTCTTTGTGTGAAATTATGGTGGTCTTGTAACTTATTACTCATTATATCTTCTGCTCATAAGTATATATAATCACGGAACATGTGCTCATTCTGTTGTACCTAATGAGATTGAATTACAGAATTTGCTTACGCCGAATACAAATAACGCGAATAGAACTCATCAAACCATCCAGTGCATATTGATATCACCTTATAACGCAGCAAAATGTCGGTTCCGTCTATTTCTGTTAGTCATAGTGAGTCCCTCAACTCTGGTGGAATTCCCGACTACAGTACTCCGGACTCCTCCAAACCCATCGAAAATTCCCCCAATTCTGATCCATCTGGACCTGCGCCCGTTCCTCAAGATAACTTTTTTGCTAGGCCCCCGTCAAATTTTGATGCCAAGCGAGCCAAAGGAGACTTTATAAAAGGTCATGGCCAAGGTCTCTTGAACCCCGCCGATGCAGTTGACGATTCCGTTGAAGATGAAATCGCAAGAAAAATCACCGAGTTGGAGAAAGCACGAGGCAGCCCAGTGACAGACAAAGAGAAAGAGAGACTTTCTAACAGAATCCGCTCCCTCCGAGAGGGTGGGTGGCTTGAAAGCCTGAAGTTTCAGCTCGTGGGCAAAAATGTCGTGCCTATACAGTATTTTAATCGGCTGGTCGTTGAGCATGAAGCAATAATTCTGAAGGTGTCTGGAATAAACGCTCGCGCAGAGAGTAAAGTGGCGAGAGAACATGCTGAGGTTGTTAGTCTCAAGGAGCAACTAGTTTCCGCAAAAGAAAGTCTTGAAGCTGCCTGTCAAACTATTTCCGAGCGTGATGCTGAGGTTCAGTTACTTCGACAGCATGAGGCGGATAGTCTGGGTAGGGAAAAAAACCTTACAGATCAGATCATACAGCTAAGGAAAGAAAACGAAGATCTTGATAACGCCCTGCATCAGTCCAAAGCTTCCGGACAATATAGTGACCCAACGAATGAAATTCTTCGGCGGCGCATAGGTGAGCTAGAGACAGAGTTGGAACCTAGCAAGAGGAGCGCGAAGCTTCTCGAATTAGAGAATATATATCTCAAGCGCGCATCACAGACACACCATAGCGATCCGAACAGCCTTCAAAAGCAGATAGGAGCACTGCAGGCTGACATATCGAGTCGCGACGGGGCCATTAAGACCCTCCAGTCCCAGCTACGCGATAGCCCGCCAACTGAACAGGATCGTACTGTAAATGAGGAGCTGCCAACCGAACTTCAAGCCCGTTGCGCTGAGCTCAGAGCCGCTAGAGACGAGTACAAAAGTTTGTGGGCTGGCAAAGTGGTTGCGAACGATGCCACCCTGGTCAAATTCTGGGAGGCTGTTGAGGCTACGACTCAGGAGATCAAGCAACTCTATCGAGGCATAGATAGACTGGGCCGTGTTCTTGGTATTACTACTCAGGTCCTCGACACCCCATCTGTACTCGATAAGATCATCGCGCGCGTCGTGTTGCCAGGGGATGATGAGAATCTAACCCCTCAACTGTCTCTTCTACATTTACGAAACACGAATGCAATCGCGCAAATTCAGATCGAGGAGTTGAAGCGTGAGCTTGGCAAAGCTCAATTGGTTAAATCCGACGACGAGATTCGCGCTCAGCTTAGGATCGTCGACGAGGATGAGCTCGAGAAACGCGTCACCATGCGAACCCAGACTTACCGTAAACAGCGCCAAGCTATCCTAAGTCATATCTTCGATGCTCAGGCTAAGTTCTTGGCTCTCGCCGATCGAAGCGCTGATAAGGCTGCTATTGAAGCGCTGGTTGATCAGTTCTTGCACCCTACCACACTTGCAGGGGTTCGATCAGGAGAAGGTGGCGCCTAATGATAATGATTCCATCCCGGCTCGCTTCTCGAGATGCAATGGACCATGCACCTAGCGGCCTGTATCATCTTCAATATATGCACTACTACCGCTGCGAAACCAAGTGCCGTGAAGTGTGCAGTAGAAGTTGCTAATGACAACACGATCAAGCCAGGGTTCCCCAGATTCTAGATAATTTAGATGAAATATTGAGATAAATTGACTGCATGCAACCTCGGCTGTGATCGCGATTCATGTGATGTAACTGACTTTTCAGATCATCGAGCCTTATATCTCGCCTATATAAATTAGCCTTCGGGTGAAGATCAGTCGTGCCGTAGAACTGCGTCTGTTCCCCCACGTCTCGGGTCTCGTACCGCCAAGAAGGTAGTAGCCAAGGGTTGAACTGCCGAGACCCAAGCCACTGGCTCCGGGACGAAAGCATAAACTATGAACATGGTTCTTAAGATATAGCTAAGCAGTAAGCTGAACATTAATGCTACTGAAATTCCAGAGACGACTACCGCGCAGACGTACGTCGTAAGGGGTGACGTTGTAGGCACTATTTTTCGTACATTTCCCTCCTTCGAGCACTACTGAAGGAGCAATAAGTAGTTTAACCTTCTGGAAGTATTAAAATTACTTATCTCAAACGATCAATAATCTACCGCATCAATTGTTAGATAGCTAGCGCAAGTCCGCAACCAAACGCTAACGCTACAGCCCCTTTAGGAGACTTGACAAAGCGGGCTCCTGGATGAAGTCCTGAAAGGAAAGAGGGATGGGTTGAGTAAACAAGCTGGTCAAGCTTTCAAACACGGGCTCTCCTTAATGGTCGGGGGTTTCCATTGAAAAGAAAAAATACACAAAGTGCCCTGGCAGTTTCCGTGGGAGGTTATTACACGCACTATTCCTTGATCTTATCTCCTACAAGAATGAAATAGTCCTAGACTAACGACGTCCCGAATCTGACGGCAGCATCCCTTGTACGCGGCAACCGCGTCATCACTTAAACTTGGCGAGCAAGCCACAATCAGAGATCATCGGTCGTCTGAAACTACGTCCTAGTCAACGAAGAGTTCGCATAGCTGTCGATGCTTAATTCGCTTAAGCCTGGAGCTTGGATATGGTTTATATGAGAAAGGGAGAGAGGTACTAAAGTGTAGGCGACACAAACTATCTGAGATACCCGATCGGCAAGGGGGTAGACAAATGTCACATCGATGTGTTTTCAGCTATGCTGCTGCTGTTGCCAGGGAAAACTTGCTCGTTGAATATCAGGCAGGCTATCATATCATAATGACTTACATATAGTGCCTATGGCTGAGTTGGGGTCAAGCACTTAGATAAGCTTTCCGCATCGCCCCCTGGCTGCATGCCGTGGAACCAACGGTCCCAAAAGCAAAAGTCCGGGCAATGCCGTGCTCACGCAAGCCTCTGCTATGTATGCACAGGAATCTAGATTGATTGCTGTCAAGTTACCGCTTGCGGCCCACCTCTTCGTCACGAAGCAAGGAACCCATATCTTGATAGATAGAGAGCGAGTCTTCGACTCCATACGTAGTTTTAGGACTGTTAATTAGAGTGACGTCCGCGCCACGTGTCATGATAAGCTTCTATACTAAACAAAGCTACAGCTCCAATACTACTCTACTTTTCCGCCATTAGGCCTGATCAGCACGTCATTGTGCCTGCTTTATAGGGATATCGAGAATCCTTCGTTTGAGCGCAGACTGCAGGAGAACAGGGTATATGGACAAAACATGGCTAAAGCCACCACCTTGTCTATCGCGGAACGGATTAATGACAGCTGAGACGGTTCCCCACCGACAACTTCATATCATCGAGAAGTCTTAAGCCTGGTCCGGACTTGCGATTTGTCTTACCATCTTGGCGACTGACGCTCGTCCTATTCGCTCTTATCTTCCTTAATAATGCATTCATAAGCTAACAGCTAACATGAATATATCCAGGATTATGTAGCTTCCCGGATGCAACCGGACTTGTGGAGTTTCGCTTACCGTACTAAAGATCACAATCGCGGGTTTTCACGGTCTTGTAATCTCAGCCGGGATGAACATGTCCGCCGGCTTGGCAGAAATGGCCGTTCATCTTCTCCCTGGGTTGCTACCTAGTTCTAGAGGTTGTCTTCTGGCTCCACCGAACCCCGTGTCAATGCCTTAAAGCGGAAAAAAAGGGAGACCAATACAGATCACGCGACGACCGTAGACAGTCTAACGCGGATAAATCGCTCGATATTTTAGCCATTTTACCGCAACCATTTTATCGTCACTATTGCTGAGGGTCTTGTATCGCACTTTAAAACATGTGGCACTCGGGCCAAGGAAATCTCCTCTCACCCCCACACGTTTCCTGAAGTTGGTTGGTCATCAGTGGTCCGGAAGAGCGCCAGAAACTTGTACCTGCGGCTTGCTCACGGACCTGTGTAACCAACTTCTAGAAATCTATGGCCCATTACTGGTTCCGGCGGACGGGCGTCCTACGCCACAGGCCAGGATCAGACCTCCCACGTAGTGCCTCCGTGGTAAATGTCTCCTTCCGGTGACGAATACACATAGGTCCGCTATCCAATACATCTATCGGATCTTCAGGACACGGCTGGAAGCCAAACAAGTACAACTTAACATATGATATTAATTGTGTTGGTCTGACGGGCGGAAGGCTATTATTCAACTTGTGTTCATAGCATTGCGTGGACTGCGGATTTAGGAACATTCACTATCCCGTCGTAATTCGTAGTTGAGACAGCCATACCGTCAAACTGTACCTATGTAGATAAGAGCCATTCAAGCTTGTTTAGGAAGGGACTTCTCGCATGAGAGCTCTGTATTACTTGCCTTATCTCCCTGCCTGTGATCAAAGCGGCTGTTACAACCGTCTTTGCGTTGTGGGGGAGGTGCCAAAAACTCTATTCCATGAAATCATGTTACATGGCTTCTGGGATGGGGACTTCATATAATCGTGGCGTTCCAAGACCTGCAAAGTCCAAGGAACCAACGGCTTCAGTCTCTACTCACGGTCGTACGAGACTGTTTAGGGCTCGCTCGCGATAGGGTCTCTAGTCCGCGCCAGCCTTTCATAAGCTGTGATAACTAATTCAGGAACTTGAGCTGGAGTAGCAGACAGCCTTGACATCTAACCATAATCCGGCGTGACCCCAGATGTTCCTCCGGCTCTAGCGGAAGTTGTGGCCCCCGTTCCGGAGCCTCTCGAGCTGATATTATGTATGCATGTCTACCCCAGCTTTGATAGATCGATAGCCTATATACGTAGCCAGTCGCCCTCGCCAGAGAATCAGCTTTGTATGGGCATACTGCAGACCCGTACCTTTTTTGTCGATACCCCTAGATCGATCGAACCTCTCTGCATATCAAAACAATGGAGTCGTCATCATTTTCCCTATTCCCACGCTCCAGTGCCTCTGAGAGCTCTAGCTTGAATGAGGCGTGGATGGCAGCACGACTGGCAGTCAATGTAGAGGTATTGTCATACTATGCCATATCTCTCACGGCTCTTATCGCCATATTCATCGTTGGCCACTGGACCCGTCGCTTAGCATGGAATGTGTCTCGGTTCATGATTCTCTATCCAATTGTGGCATTGACAAGGTCAGTCGATAAAGTATGCCCTTGATCTATCACTACGTTGACTATTCGTCTAGGGCCACCCGAAGAGTCCTCCTTAGACAGATCTTTGGTTTCACATCCATTGGGCATGCCACACTCGTGCTCGTCTTTGTAGGCTTGAACGCCCTCTTCAGTTTCTACCGTATCGACTTCAGCAAAGCTTCAAACCTCGCTGCACGATTCGGATGGTAAGTCATTGCGACGTGTACGTATTTAACATTCTATTAATATACACCGCAGGATGGCTACAGGAAACTTGGCGTTTGTAGGTTAGTATTATAATCGATGTGTTTCTGAAGTCTGCTTTCAGACTTCATATATCTCCCGCGAAAGAACTTGATACTAATTAACTCCCAACATGCAGTCTTTCTAGCACTAAAGAACACGCCTCTCGCAATCTTAACGGTCTATTCATACGAGCGGCTCAATTGCCTTCACCAGATAGCTGGTTATACTACTCTTTTATATGCGATTCTACGTAGGTCATTTTGATACGTATCATCCCCTGTCTCCGTTCTTCACTTTTCCGATGATACCTACTCACTCAGGACCATTCTCCTACTATATTTCGACTTGAAAGTCAAGCACTTGGGACGAAGTCACTAATGCCAAACTGCCCAGATGCGTCATTGTACACTTACTATTTCATGACTACCGGGAAGACGTATATTCTTCATGAGGATGTCGTCACAGCCGGCATCGTCTTGGGGTTCGCTATGTTCTTTACGGTTTTTGCTGGCCTGACTCTGCAACGAGCCAAGTACGAACTATTCTACATTATTCACTTGGCTTTATTCGTGGTTATTGTTGTCACGCTAGGCTTGCATCGACCCAATCTCGAGAGCGACAAGACCCTAATCGCCACTATCGTGATCGCTTCACTCTGGGTCTCGGATCGGCTCGTTCGAATCGCCCGCTTAGCTTACAATAGCATCAATAATGAGGCTACGGTCTTCCCACTACCGAATGGCGGTACTCGCGTCGTGATCAAGAAGCCAATAACACGTGCGAGGCCTGGAAGTAAGTTGACCAGAGTTATCCTGAGCATCATATCTACTTCTTGGCGCTTGAGCCTCGAAGAAAGCATGACTAAAGTGCCCCATGACGGAAATACAAGTGAATACTAACTGATATACCTTCCAGAGCATTGCTATGTGTGGTTACCGCATATTCGCTCATTTGAGACGCACCCTTTCACAATAGTAGCCAGTGAGCCAATGGAGCTCATAATCAATACACACAGCGGATTCACGAGAGATCTGCACCAATATGCTAGTCAGAACCCCGGTAGTAGTCTAAAGGTATCGGTTGAGGGGCCATATGGAACATCGCCGGATCCGATGGAATATGACAAAGTCGTACTGGTCGCAGGCGGATCAGGCGCCACCTTTACCATCGGCCTAGCGGCTGACATGATAAGAAGATTGAGCCCAGACTCAAAAAAACAAATTGAGTTCATATGGGTGTCGCGAAGCCATGGTACGTGTTCACTCGATCTCGCTTGTTGAGAGGAAGCTGCTGACGACGATGATTAGACAGCATAGAGTGGTTCACTCAACATTTACAAGACCTGCTTACACACGAATGCGCGCCTAAGATTGGGCTGAAGATCCATTTGACGAGAGTCAAGAGCATCACGAAAATAGAGAAGGTGGCACGCATCCCACGCTTATCTTCTCAGATATTCGCCGTCATAGAGTCGAAACCGGATTCCAGTTCGGAGAAAGGCTTCAATTCATCGAGGCTAAGCACAGAGGCATCCTCTGTAGCTGTTCGAGACGAAGACCCAGAGAAACATGATACCATATCCATTGTTGAGTCTATAGCGGCGGTCCCTTCAACGGCTGGCGGTTTGAATATTCCCGTCAGATATGGCCGACCGGACATCGAGACTTCAGTGCGAGACGCAATAGTATCTGTGTCCAAGAACCAAAGGGTCTTGGTCGCAGCATGTGGTCCAACAGGTTTAGTCAATACAGTGCGAAACACAACGGCTGGGTGTATCAGTGTTGACGGGCCGTCTGTTGAACTTCACTGTGAGCAGTTCGGTTGGTGATAATGGTCATGATTTGTTACGATGCGGAGTCTGGCATATTGAGTGTTTAAAAGTTCTTAGCGCGATTGGTGTTTTGGATGCGCTATCTAGAGGGATATAGAACTAGAGATTCGGATCTCGGGTTGGAGTTATGACAGGCGTGACGGAAGAGTATTCTTGTAGTGCTTCAAATAGAAGCTATAGCTAGCACATGAAAAGCAATAAAGATTAATGCTGTCATGGCCGTTTATGACATTACTATAGGGTTTTTCGTCATTCTAATGTCTGGTCGTACTCGGGGTCTTTTGAAATGTGTTGCGCACGTGGATGCTTATCTCTAGTAATAAGCTGTTGTGTTTGATAGATAATTGAAACCCCTCTCGTAAGCGCTAGACCAGAATATAAGTCTTATGATGTTATAATGTAGTGAATCAAATGCTATCAGATAAGAGCTCAAGATATCTTGCAGTATAGAGGTCGTAAGTATATGGTGATCATACTATCAAATTGGCTTCTTGGGCATCCTGAACAGCCTACTTAACTCTTGTTATTGCGCAACTTAGCCCGACTTGAACTCGTAGATAATACCATTATTCCGTCGTTAAAAAAACTTCATTTCTACTGCCCACGGTATAATTTTCCTCTCCTCAAGGATGCATTCATGCCGCTAGAGATGGCTCCTTTAACAATAAGTTCCTTGGGTCCGGCTTCTCCCACAACACAATGGCTGATAACCCCCCTTTTTTATATACACATACATGTTAAAGGGGTGAAACCAGTAGTGGCATGTCTCACTGCTAGTGCACATTGATGGACATGGTAGACTTCAGGGGCTAGAGACAAATACACTGCCTATATCAATTTCTTCAGTTGAGGTGTGACACTAGGTTACGATGGACTTTAATAACATAGCCTTTGTGTGTTGGTCTTTCTAAGCGAGCGAGTCTAGAACTTCGAGCGGGTTGCCAGGTGTCGGTAAGTACCGAACGAACCGTACCGTCCATGCATATATGATCGACTACGTATACCTAGATAGTAGGGAAAGTTAATGTATAAGACAGGCTAAGCACGTGGATGTTGAAACGGCCTTGCTCTTATATGCTCGCGGGCCGCTATATGGTTAACGTAGAGCTGTATGTTGTTGTGCTTGACGTGAGATTAATGATGACGTTTCTGGGAAATAAGGAATGCAATACAGCGTTTGACGGATCACAATCCCATCGGCCAGTGACATTAGAGAACAATACTTATAGGCTATGGCTACACTTCAGGATGGGCGCTTCCGCATGCTAAACTCTTGCTAAGTCTATTCTGACGTAGCCGCTTGAGACTCTCATGCTACGCAACGAGACTGTCCATGGCTGTGACTTGTGGCCCTAGGCTTCATGGCTACGCAAATATGTCTGTTACAAACGTCACAATGAGAAAGAGCGTGGTAAAAGCTGCTTCCATATCATATAGGGCTGATAGCTCTCTGTCTGAGGTGTTGGCAATTCGCGTTGGATGGTCTCGATCGCTGGGTGGTAAATTTTATCACGGTACAGTTACACACAGCTTTATTTTCTCCCGCTTTTCTTCAAAGAAATGGAGAATATTATTTTCCGTCCAAATGTATGAGAAAGTACTCGGCTATCTGTTCTGATGTCCTCGCTTCACTTGTTACTTCAACTTCACGGAGTGACACTGCCATATATATCAGAGAAGTTGGCTTATTTCTCCGCCTTTAGTACGAAAGCTTGTTCAACCTTCGACACAGATATAATTACTTCTTCTTTTTAACCTGAAGCGTGTTGTCCCCTTATGATATGATATAACTTGAGGCAAAGTTAGGTACAACCCTCTCATTTGGTATGAATCCTTGACCTCGGTGTAGTTATGAGGCGTAATTCTCTATGGCATGGGGTGATAACTAGGAAGCAGGGTTGCGTTCGAAACAACTGTTTTCGTCTTGGTACACGTGTGTACTATGGGTCCTCTGCTGGGAAAAGAACAGGGGGCGCCTGAAGACCACATGGCTTGAGGATCCTCCTCGTGTCTACATCTACGCCCCTATTCTTTTTCGTGAGCGGGCCGTGGTGCCGATGAGCGTTTGACTGTGGGTTTTTTCTAGTGTTGGTGGATCCGGGAACTGGGGAGTGTGCTACGTAAGCTATCAAATCCCGTTAACACCCTTATTTTATTTGAAATAGTGAGGTATAAGAGATGAAGAAGGAAGATAATGTGGAGGATGAAGTCTCAAATGCTTCACACTTTCTTATGGCCATATAGTAATAGCAGGATTGAGCTGCGTGAAAGCTTAGGCTTTCACAATGTAGCTGTAGAGTTTTACCTATACCAGATTAGACCGGTGCTAACAGGGGTGCTGGTTCTGAGGGTAGGGGCTAGGACCAGGCCGCTGGATGCGCTTGTGCGGCCCGTCGTAAAGACAGACCTGTCTCATGACGAAGATGTACATGGGTCGCTTAGGCGTTCCATCTATCTACGTAACCTTAGGTACATATCGGCTAACCATACATGCGTCTTGAAAACTAACTGTGACAGGTATACAGATCTTCTGCAAACGAAGCACTCTAACTGAAATTTAGAGCATAAAGCTAATAGCAACCTAGGACCCTGGCAACACCGTATCACTTTCTGCTTCTATTTGCTAGAGCGTCTACTGTCGGCTTGAGTGCTTGATTAGTTTAGACTGGATGGGCCTTTGCTGCAAAGCATGGGCACTTTACAAGCTGCCTGCTTGTACAGTTGTCAGGCGGATCTTGATAGGGTTAACCTAGAAGGGCTTACTGGTATAGCGTGAAAGCGGTTTCTTTGCATCGGACATCAATGTTGATCTCCCTAAAGCCTATACAGGTAGCTTGAGAGAAGTATTGCATGATCGGTGCATCTTTGACCTATGTCTGATTCGAGGCGTTGAGGATATTGCTTGAAGATATTGCCATATAAGCTATCTACGAGCAAATGTAATCGTATGGTAGACTCAAGTTATGTACACTTGATACTTATCCTAAACATAATCACCAGTTTTGCCTCTCATGAGTTACTTCCTTGATGCCAATGATGCTCCTGAAATGCAAGTGAGAAGTGGGCAAGAACTGACCCATGCGCCCAACCAATATGACGTTGCCTGCTAACGCCGGCTTTCTAATATACAGTCCTCTCAGAAATTTTCATAATGCCTTACTTGAAGGACTAGGCCTTAATGTTAAACCACTACTAACACCGGTATTCGTCAGCCCTGGGAGGCAGTGAGAAAGAAATCCAATTCATTCCCGTGCCCCATCACGTTTTCGTTTTCTGCAAGCTGCTCCAGGAGACTTAGAAACGGATCTTTTTCATCTGCCGTACCTGTGGCAGTACTACCAGCTTGGCTCTTGGCGCCTGGAGTAGCTGCTTCTATGGGGCCCTCTCCGTTGTCGTCGTCGACCTGCCAAGGCGCCGGGGAGGGAAATGTGTTCGTGGGTACTGTGCCAAACATTGGGTCGTAGCTTCCAAGACTTATTCCGTTGTTACCACTCTCTATGACTTGTGTCGAGCCTGTATAATTACGTGGGCTAGAGATAGAATTGCCCGGGAAATTGGGCATTTGTTGCGGTTGTTGTGTTGAGAACGTTGGTGCAGAGGGGACTATATTTGCAGACTGATCTGCCATCGGGTCCTGTGCTTGGCTCACTGTTTGGCCTTCTGGGGGTGGGTGTCCTGAAGGGGTGATGCGTATCATAGGAGAACTTTGAGACCCGTTTGCAACCGAGAAACGACGAGATGAGACGCTAGGTACAGGTGGTCCAATAGACATTGGGCTATTTAAGCCCGCACCCAATGATGCAAGATTACCAGGCTCAGGCCGATTAAGAGTCGGCGTTATCGAAAACTTCCTTTTAAGATTTGGCCGTTCGGGTTCACAGTTATCTCGGGGCGCATGCAAGTCGTTGCCTGTATATGTGTCCGTTGTGAAGTCGACGACCACTTCCATCAGGCTTAGATTAGCCCCATCAAAATTGTACGACTCGCCTCCCGGACCTGTGATATTCGCGTAGCGGCTGAAAAAGTCCTCGAGATTGAACGCAGGCGAGTAGCGCATTGAATTGGTGGCCAGTCGCTTAACGAGTTCCGTATGTGCGTTATAGACATTCTGTAAGACCTCTCGTTGGTGTTGCACACTCATCCACGCATACCGAAGCTCGCTCAGTTGTTGCATTTCACGCGAAAGAAAATCTGCAGATGCGGCAAAAGTTCCCATGTCGCCTCCTCTTGCTCCCATTCTATTGTACTGTGTCCCATGGATGTGAACCGTGCCGGCAGTGCAGAGGCAGTATCCTACAAAAGCCGGCCATTCTGTGGTTCCCGTTTGCTTGCCCAATTCTACCAGTTCGGTGATGGCGTTGGCATGCAAGAAGCACATATTTGTAGCTTCAATTTGCCATGATTGGTGCTGGCCTGTCACGGCCAGCTCAGCAAGGTCGATGGGCAGAAATGGTCGATAGATCAGGCAATAAATCAAGTGGTAAACGAGCTTACTAAGCACCAAAACAGTGCATTCTGGATGCCCGAAAAGAGTGTCTAAACTGGAGAAGACCTCTTCCGTACCAGACGCCCAAATGTCGAGGTCTTGTCGTATCTTGGAAAGCTTTGAGAGTGTGTGCCACGGGAAATGCGAGTCGCCCTTGACTCCGCCAGCAGCGAGGTAACGGTTCGTTACGCCTAGGACACGGCTAATATCTATGAGCATGGCGCTGCCCCCCTGAAATTTCCTGCCGCCCCCCTGTAAAGAGTGAAGGTTCGAACCGCTCTGGAAGAATTCGCCCTCAACCGGTAGGCCGCCGGGTGTTGGAAACCAACATGGTAACCGTAGGAATATTGTTTTATCGCCAATAAGACATGGGCGTTTCGAACCACAAGCTGTGAATCTGTCCAGCAGGTAGCATGACCAGAACAAGCGCCTCCTCATTTCACGTTCTAGTGGCGGGATGGGAGCATTTGGATCTGCTTCGCGGTGCAACTCGAGGGCCATAGCCATACCGATCGCGTTTGCTACACAACCAAATTAGCTTAATTAACACGAAAACACTAGACTGATGCTCCGACGGCAAGTACAACGTACTCAGAAGCATATACGCCTTTTTCCCCTTTCCTGCCGCAACATAGGCTATTACGAGAAGAAGAAGTGCCTGCAGGGTGTCCATGGTTGGCTCATCAATATCAATCTCTTTTCTAGATGTAGAAGCAAAATCCTCGCTTAACCGCACAGCGGATTGGTATCCAGTAGGATGCGGTGTGTACCTAAGATTGCTCAGTAACAAGTCCAAAAGACTAATGAAAACCCGAGACATACCTAGCAGCAACCGCATATATAGCGTGAACTAGATAGGGAGGCAGTTGGTTGAGCCGCAGCCGTTGTCGAATGGATGTCTCATCTAGTATATGGTAAGGTTTGGCGTGGAAACGAGTAAAGTATGTGTCTAGGAGGGCATCCGATGGGATAGCAGGAGGCGACTCGTTAGTCATGGCAGGAGAGTATAGAGCTGCGTCTGACCCAGAGTCAGATGTTCGCGACGTGTCGATAGCTGCACGTTTCGGCCTCGGTTCAGAAGGTGCTGGAGGAGCCGGCGGTACTGAATCTGAAACAGGTGCTTCTGTGTTATTATCTGACGTCTCTGCCTTTGTGCACGGTGGTTCTTCCGTTGTTGGTGAGCTGCCTAGCGTCTTCTTTTGGTCTTTAAGCTGTGCTTCTAGGCCGTCTACCCGCTTCAGCAAGGCCTCAAGCACGTCTGTTTTAGGTCCTCGTTTTTTGGGGACGGCATCTGTAAACATAGAGCGTAATCATCAGCGGCTGAGGATACGCATAGAAAGAGACCCAGCAACACTTACCGTATATACATGGGCATTGGAAAACTTGGCATGCTTCACAAGACGGACGCAACCGATTGCATTTGATCTACGCATCGACAGTCAATTGTTAGCGCGGCTACCAGATACGGTGATAGACACCTAGAATCTCTCAAGATATGAAAGCCTAGAACCAACCTTGCGCTTCCGACAAGATTTGCAGTTCATAGACTCTCTCGGTTCATTGCTCATCCGGCGTGTTGGCAAGCGTTCAATGCCCACCTGAGGACGCGACATGACGAGTGAATGGGTGCCGTCCGAGTGGGCTAAGCTCATGTTCACTGATCTGTTATCGAGTCGTGAGTCGCGTGCGCAAAAGCGTGAGTTAATGTCTAGCGAAGCTTCGAGATTCTTGATAGTACGAGGTGGCTGTGTTATCCCGCGGAGCTCGTGTAGTTTCTGAGTCGGCTCCGTCAACGGCTCGAGAGTATTCGCTTCGACGCCAGGCTTCTTCTGCTCATACTCAATGCTAGTCGCCCGTGAGGTTGGTGTAAATTCGTCTGTCTCGGCCAATCACCGCATCACAGAACTTGCAGATCACGAAGTTGACTTAAATGCAGCTAAGCTCGTACAAGCGTCTGGCGGAAGCGATTCACATAATAAAGGTCCAACTAACCGACCCCATGCAAGTCGACCTGTGCCATAAATTATGTGGTCCCTCGACAGACGCCTAGCACACTACGACTCCATTACCATCCTACGATCGCGCTTATGTTCTGGGGTGCACCATGTTCGCCACGCTAAGCTAACTCCTATCCATGGGCAGCGCCTTGACTACACTCTTCCGGGTTCACGGCCAACCTCCATTGCGAGGTCAGCGCGGGGCCGCAGCGGGGAAGCACTGTTGCAGGGGACGGAGATGCACTGGATGGACGTGTTGGAGAAAGCGTTATTCAAGTGATGTACGTGTACTGTACATGGATACTAACATGCCTTCGAGCAGGGATCCTATATTAGCCAGAAAAAGTCCTGAAAGAGTAGAACACATAAAGTAAGTAAATAAAACCAGAAATTATAACTCGAACTTAAGCAAAATACCGTACTTCTCAAATTCTAGTAAAAAAGGTATTTTGCAGTCGAGGCTTCAAGAAAGAGCATTGGCGTGGAACTGGCGCAAGCGACGCCGAACTACTAGGTACGTATTGAGATAGGCCAAGATACCGGCAGTGGGAAGTATACTCAACATCAAGTCTACGCTACTGTGTAAGAGGCGTTTAACATGCCGGCCTGACTACGTAAGCTGGACCATGTTTCTAGACTTGCTAGGGCTCTCACGCAAGACTGCGGCAGTGGCTTTCCGATGTAGTTACAAGAGGTGAATACATGTTGGTGCAACCCATGTAAGGCGATGTTCTCTTGTGGTGTGTAGTATAGAGAAACTACCAGGAAATCCCTTGTTTGAATAGAATTCTAATTACATGCGCCTAACGGAACAAACCGTTGCTTGCGATTCGGGGGTAGTAGGAAGACTACATACTTGTCGAAAGGGAACGATGAGAAGCGACAGAAGGAATGGAAAGAAACTCTCTACATACTAACCTCTTTGGTCAAAATATAGCTGCGTCATCCCAACGTCCATACAATGCATTGACTCGTAGGGTTCTAGCTTAACAGACTCGGAGCTTCCACGCTACCTATGGTCAATTACTTCGAATGATCTTGCACCTACTGAGGTTTGTGTTCAGTAAAATGTTCCTTGTCCAGGTATTCTTGGCACGCTAACGAACAGCCCACCAGGCAGGAGGTATCTCAGTTCGAGATACTTACACCAAAGTTATGCTGTAAACCGACTTACGCGCGCCCCTTGTCTAAGCCCTTGGAAACCCGCGATACCTGGACATGGAACATTTAACTCCCCTACACACCAAGTACAAGAGCTGGTGACTATCCGCCGTCGGTAAATCGGTGTTATGTTCAACTAGGACCATAGTATTTGAAACCCCGACACTGCACTACTTCCGTATATACGGCAGAACGTAAGGTCTAGTTTATCTGCTTGATTCTGGACGACCTCTGCAGCAAGAATTCTCATCCTCAACGAGATCTACATTATACTACGTATCTCTGGCTGAAGTTGTCCGATTTGAAATTTGCAGCTCTCACTATCGCTTCTGGTAGAGCCTCCAGGTCTCGGAGATAATGACTTGCTTGGCGTGGATTCACCGTTCCGCGCAAAAGCTGATATCCGCGTATATTTTCAGCATAGGGAAGTACCCAAATTGGAGCTATCGGTCGCAATAGATCATATGAGAAAAACCATCCGCTGCTGCGAATAGTAAGCTTGTTCCCTACTGGACGTCTAATGGTGTTTCATACCCAGGTAAAGAATGAATGCAGACGATTGTCTATACTCGGTGTACCAATATGCTGGGGCAGCAGGGATCTAATTGGTGCGCTAATATCAGGGCAGGGGTGAAGCCCCTATAGTAATATTTCGCTCCTATATTAGAAAGCAGTAGAAAGGTGTCAACCTGTTCTTGTGAAGACCTCACTGGGCCAGGGTAGGGAGACTTGCCCATAATAGGCCAGACGGCGGGTCGATGCCGTCTCAATTCGCGGAGTTCAGAAGGGATTGCCGATGCAAGTACGTGGAAGTCAATGCCTGCTGTGAATTGCGTTCTACCTATGATTAAGCCTGTCGCGCGCAAGGTTCTCCATTTACGAAAGGAAGCAGTGTTTGAGGTGCACCAGTCCATACCGGGTATTGTGGCTATCATGGTTCATAGTTAGAAGTAACCTATGTCACTTAAGCTGTGGGCACTTCTCGCCTCGCTTACGCCATATCCAGATGAGAGACAATTACGGGTAGCGTACGGCAAGCTGCAGCATACATAAATCTGCCGCACCCTTAATATTGTCAGATATGCTGACTGCGTTACCGAGTACCTAGATGTCATACCATTGTGGGTTCCCGGGTCCTTGGACACCCTGAGGGTTCGGTTTCGTCTATATAAATTGTCTAACAACCGTTAGGCTTGGCTATGTGCTCGCCTAGACCACCTACATGAGCAGATAAGTACCGTGCCTCCATCGACGCCAGCTCGGTTTGTCGTGACAATGGACTGAATGTTCTGGAACAAACCTAATCGTATAGTGTTCTCTTTAAAGTACGGCTAGGGATCATCCTCGTCAAGATGCTGCCTTCGTCCCCTATTCAATCCAGTTACGGCAGTTTGAGGATATATATTAATCCCTGAATCGTCTCGATTAGATCGCAATAGCAGCATGTTCTCATGCGCCGCGCGATGTAGCTGTACAGGTGACTCCATCGCCAAGAACCCAAATTGTGAATAGCGAGACCTGCTAGTGTGACACTATCGTACAGCCATGCTAGATACCCTAAGTATGATATCTCGACATCTGGATTAATATATTACTTTGTTTTTATTATCTTCTTTTTCTCCCATTCCTCAGTAGTCCTCACGATAAGCTACATGAGGAAGCCCTTAAAAGGTCCAAACTAGGAAGATATACTTTTCGCATGATAACGACAGGAGTACTCGTGGATGCGCTCAACCATGCCGGTTCGAATAGCCTGTGGCCCGATAGCGTATTATAGCACCCTGCGAGTCATGAGTGGCCATCATGGCGCACAAATAGCCAATAGAGTGCAGCAGTCTGCATGATTGTATGTACCTACTCATTATGGTAAGCAGTAAGTACACCAGGACTACTGCAATAGCTTTTGCTGTGCAATGCGCTGCATGTTCGCAAAGCGCGCACCAAAGAGGGGCAAAGTCCGCTGAATTGGAGCGCCTGACGCAAAGACCGTATTGTGGGCGGAGGTGACCAGACTTCAACGGCTTTCTTCTCCGTGGAACCGAGAAATTCAACGTAGTATTGATGTGGCACCCGTGCAGAGGCAGATGCCCGCTGATACTACTACTACCGTCTGGGGTGCATCAATAGCCAGCCCCCAAAGGCTGATCATATACTCTAGGCGACAGCCCCTGTCGTCCATTTACCTCGGCATTGCTTGTAGATAAACTCTACTTCACTCTTCTACAAGTGAAATTAGAGGGTATAGTAGCCTCAGATCACGATAAACTCGATATAGCTAACGAGAAAAGGGCTTGGACGAGCAACCCGCCTATGAGACGGCCACTGGCTAGCTAATAGCTGTCGAGGATAAGATGGACTTATAATTTAACAGAGCGCATTCCTTCATCATCTCGTGTTTAGTACCTAGATCCTCGAGGAGATCGACTGACAACTTTACACTCTCTGTATAAACAAAAGCGAGTGAGCCCTCATGGCAACCAGCCACTCATTCTGTTTATCCTTTTTACTTGACGGATGCCCCTTTAGCCCGTGAGTAGTCGAGCTTAGTTCAAGGGTACAAGTTCCCGATCGAGATGGTGAATCTATATTCAATAGTTGGAATCAGAAGTGTATATTTTCAGAGAGGTTGGCCACGCAGAAAGGAGTAGTTTCTTGTTGAGCAACTGAAGTAAACATCGACAGCCTCTAATAAGTAAGATCTCGGAGTCCCGAGGCACCCTAGTAAAGTCCCTAGATGCAAGATGAATCTTTTGTACCTGGTCTACTCCTTACATCATGCATCATGCAGTTTGCGGACGGCAGTTTTCTCGAGGGGAACTGGGTTAGAGCCAGAGAACATGTTATGATCCACCAATTGCAGGGCTCACATATATACAAGATGTCCTTCTTTCATACCAGTCACGGTCAACTCATATATTGTGTACCGAAATCGCCCAGGGGTCGTTCTTGGATTACCCGGAACCATATATCGCTGGATGACGTCTGTTGCGTTACCCTCCTCAGGTAGGGTACCGCATACTGTCTCCCACTAATACGACTCCTTCAGAAATAAATCATTCCTCCAAGTTTCCCCGAACAACCACTGCCATGAAGTAATGCTCTAACTATATATGAATGCAGAAAAGCCATGCCGTCAAGATAACTTGAGAGGACAAAGGCAATAATACACTGGTATGCCATCCCGTTGTGATTGTCCTTGAATCACCATTTCCCCTTCCTGTCGCTTTATAGTCGATACACCTTCTGAACTAGGCCTAGTCATCATTTAAGATACCAGTTGCTGTGTTTAACCGAATTATCTAAGGTGTGTGCTAAGACTAACGCTATACATCGGTGGTACACCGGCGGCAGGAATGTGTGAGGGACGGGGGAAAGAAGTCCGGGCTTGTGCCATAAAGGTTATTGTTTGGAAAAGGCAATTGCGCGATAGCCCCTATTGAGTATACTAGTTGCGTTTCTCATCAGCGCCGAGAATGGTGAATCACCGCGACAGAGTCATAGCCGAGAATGCTAACCGCAGTAATGTAAATTTTCCAGCCGCATGCCTTCTGTATTCCCTATGCAATTTGCATCTTAGTGGGCTGCCTAGTAGCAAAGGCAGCCGTCGTTCCGAGATTCGTGATGTCCTAGGGGTGTATCGAAGATCTACACCTAATATCAACACCAATTACTAAGTGCATGTCGAGATAAAACGTGTTCGTGAATTCGCCGCATAAATCTCAGAACATTCCCTTCCCGCTGGTCAAACGCACGAAGCTATACGGCACATTCTGCCCGACCAGCAGTCTAACGGTTTCTGCTGTAGTAAACGCCGTCGTATCCGCTACTCCGTACGCAGCGAAACCGCACTGTTCAGCAACGACTCCTGGGTCGCCCTTCCTCGGGCCGTCTGCGAGATCTAGGAAGACCTTGCGGATCTGCGATGAAGATCCTCTTGCGCCTCCAAATAAACGTACCAACATCCCCACGAGACTGGATTTCTCCGGCCCAAGAGCGGATATGAGAACGAAGGGAGCAGCATCATCCCCCATTGCTCTCGCCTTCTGCAGGCTCTCGAGGCTATTGAATGGTTCGACTTCAAAGCTGCGAGCTAGAGCAAGGGGTGTTTTGAAGCCAACCGTGTACACTTTCCCCACGCGAAGGGCTTTCAACGCGTACATAGCTGAAGCAGCGTCTTCAGCACTGGAAGCTAAGACAACTGCTGTGCGTCCAAAATAAGCCGATGGTGCGAGATCCCGGGTGAGCGTACTGAGAATACCACGCCAACTAGCATTATCAAACATAAGGGAGGATGAAGGAGGGAATCCGTAGGTGTTATTGGGCGTCGGGCTGAATGAGGACTCGCTACGACGGTGGGGACTGGAAGGAATCGACGATGGCGCAGATCCTGGAGAAGACGTCGGACCAGATTGGACCACAATGGTGTCCACCATCCCTATCATATGAACTGCTTCAGTGAGAGTCGGCCCTGTCCCATTATTAAGCTTTGAGAAAAATGTACTGTGATGCATCAGACTTGAGAAAGAAACAGGAGGATTCAGATATGCTCCTCCAAAGGTTCTCTGGTTGCACCAGGCTTCAATACTTAAGGGTCCCTTTGTTTGCCTCTCGACGACCGCAAAATGGTGTGGTAAGCCTAACTCGTTGAAACACTTTTCGTAGAAAGGGGCGTGAGGAAGCTGATACCGAGATGGTGACGTGATAATACCATAGATATTGCTCTTCGGGAGTTGGCCAAGAGATGCCAGAGCTGCGTTAATCTCAGCAGCGCTCATCTGGCCGGGCGCGGCGATTATCGGAAGCAGAGGGTGAGTGATGGGTGTGAACACTTTATTAAATGTCCTCGATATTTGACCTGTCTCGCCCATGTTGAGGCCAGAAAACGGGGGCGCCGTCGGGTACTCGGCTCGTATTTTGGACCGAAAATATTCCAATTCAAAGTTCTCGTTAGGATCGTTTATAATAGCGATCATCTTGACAATGTGCGCATACTTGCACGATTCGACGAAGACGGACTGCGCATAGGCTGACGGCCATTTGAAGTTACCGGTAAAATCGTGAAAAGCCGACATAATGTGGCTATTGCCCCGATTTTCGTAGAGCTTTCGTCGTATATCTTCCGGAAGCCACACCTCGACGTCTATGTACTCGACACCCCATTGGATCGCACGGTAGAGGTATTCATAAAACAAGTTGGGATTGTCCATTGGGAAGCGACCGTTCTCTCGTGTACAGCGTGTGGTGTAAATGATGGGCAGTTCGGTCCTCTGCCGTAGAAGCATTATCTGCTCGCCTACGTAACTTAAACTCGGTATCTGGGCGAACGTACCATCTCCGAGGGGCTCCTTAAGCAAGTCCACACGCAATTCCATAGCATCGCATCCAACCGTAAGTACCTCGATGTTTGGTAAAGCAGCTCGGACATCAGGGAATGTCGTCGATATGAAAAATGTCCTAGGTTTCGCCATGAGCGTATCGTGATGGTTGATCTGTCCAAGAGTGAATGAAATGAAACGAGCCAGGTCCCGGCGAAAGAATTGGGCATCGGAATACAAGAACTCGTAGTCACACTGGGCAGAGAGATACGTATCAGGAGGCATTCCGAGATCGATGTTGTGAGCATGGATGACGACCATGGCGTTTCGATCCCGTGTAGCCACGCTGTTCCTTGCGTTTTCAGCAGAAACACCGAGCATCAGCTCTTGCTCTGCCGATATAATGCCTTGGAAACTGTCGGCCAGCTGAAATGGCTTTCCAAGCACATCCGCGAAGATAGATACTATCTTCTCTTGACCAGGGCCGTATACAATCACGGCGGGCCGAGTATCGCCTATGCGTAACCTACTATTCGTCTTGATACTGCCCGCAGTAGGTGTTAAGGCCTTTGAATCAAGATCCATCGCAACTTCCGGCGTAACACTTCCATTTGGACTAGGCCGATGAACCGGCATCGGGACCTGGGTCAACATCTTGCCCGCGTCGACAAAACTTAGTATTGATGACTCTAAAGGAATTCGCGGCGTGGAGCGTCCTGGCGCCAGTAGATTCCTAGTCCCTGGCTCTCACTCGGGTTTTGGTAATACGAGAGAGTCAAGCAGGGCTTGGACTGAAGAACAAGAAGAGATCAAGCGCTGATGATTGCATGGCAACTGCTGCCATCCATTCCGCGTGCCTCTAGTGTAACCTTAGCTGAAATCGTAGTGGTTAGCGGTGACACACCTAGGTAGACTGATGCAAGGCAAAAGGTATGAGATGGTGGTACACAGGAATTCTGTGTCGAGTAGGGGCGGTGGCAATGGTGGTAGACGGACTAATCTATGCGATATGCCAGGCTCCGTTCAGCTGAGGCTCAAGTTTAATAGGACAGTTGAGGCGTAGCAGAGACTGAGGGCCGAACCAATTAGTAAGGTCACAAAGGCAGGTTGCGTATGAATGAATGTCCAACAAGTGATTGAGCCGGAAACTAACCTGGACAGAATGGAAGCGGTACAAGGTTTCCTATCATTCGTCGTAGGTGAATCATGGCATGAATGAGCGACAATAATTCTTCCAGCCACTAAATTGCAGGATTTTGGTGCTTAGCCTGCTACAGGAATCCCGCGCGCAGGGTCTATTATACTTTATAAGGGGGTACATGATATAATGTATGTTATTACCTCGCGCTACCTGCACTACACTAGTATAAACTGCCTATCATCCGGTTCATTGAAATGACCCAACCTTACATGGTTCATCCCCCCTACCCAGCTACTGTATGCCTGGCCAATATGTTTTTTTCCCGATTGGTATAATCAATCTTGGCATCTACAATATCCGACTATTATTTCTACTACAGTCTATCCATAGCGGGCTTTGACACCAAAGATAACGTGTTTAGAAGAACACTTTTTAGGCATGCTATCAATCCTTTTGAGGACCCCATCGACATAGGCAGATAGCGTACTGTAGTTTGTGGAGAGGTGGGCCGCCGAGAAGCGAGATCGAGTTTAGCGGGGGGTATTATGGAATTCCATTGATGGATGTATCTATGAGTGGCTTATAGACTTGGCAGTTAAACCTTATGAAATGAATGAAGCATTTTGGAGAAATCTCACAATCACCGTAGCAGCTAGGATACCGAAACATCGTCAAAAGCTACATGAAACAGAATCCGTTGTCTCGGTGGAGTTTACCAAGCCTCGCATAGTTGGACTTCAGAAGCACTGAGATACATGTGAAGTTCCTAGAGGTCTACCCATCCCACCCAAAGAAAGAACAACGAAGCATTGACGACGGTGGGCACAGCATATCAGTCCCATCTTTGTAGTGCTTATTTATTCGTAACGTTATATTAGTAGGGGAGGTGATACGACCCCAGAAAAAGTGTCACCCCCAAACCCCAGAACTTGAAGGCTTTGACGGGTCGCGTAGATCTGGTGCTATTTTCGAGGTTACGCTGCACGATGCAGTTAATCAGAACCCGCACATCTGGATTTCATTTTCGAGATTATACTCACACATATCCGTGAGCCCGGAGTAGTCGGGACGACATGTTGAAGACGGGTTACTGGTATCGTAAATTGGATGTACGTGTACTTACTTATTTAGCGCTGAAACATACCCGAACATTGGAGATACGTGTGGAGAAAGTATCCCCAAGAAGTCGGGGAAGACAGGGGCCTGAGATCAGCCGGGTTGGCCCCATTCATGGAGAAATTATTCTACAATTCTCCATCAATCATGAGTGAGCCTGCTCTGTACCGCGGTTGCTGGGTTAGTGGTGCTGACCACATCAACGTTTTAGCCTACGGAGAATTTCGCGGACAGTTCCGACCTTGTAAAGCACATATGTAAGTAAATAACGGTGATCGCATCAAGACCGCAGCAACGTCTATTCGCTCGCCTCATCATAACTCTCAAAAGATGCCAACAGTGGCAAGTCGGCCTGTAGCGGAACGCCTTGTTATTAGAAGAGAGAGTAAGAAAAGGTTAAGAAGGAACAAGGAAACCCAAGTAAAAGCCAAGAAAGAATTGGATGAAGAGACTCGCTTTCAGCTACCTTGTATATTATATAACCTCTAATTATGCGTCCAGGTCCCATTCCCCTTTGTTGGTGTCGCTTGTACAAACTGCCCAAAGTGAGCACAACCCCTTCCGTTACGCGCTGTTTCACACAGGATCGGCACGATCGTTTTTACGCACTGAATTCTACAGATTGTAAGTCGCAATGTAATCAGCCTTTGACCGTAGGGTCGATCAAAGAATTAGAAGTGGCATTTACAAGCACAGAAAGCTAATAGTCCGGAAGGCTTCAAATGGGCGACGGATCTTGAGACCATAGAACAGTATCGTACACGTGCGACTATCTCCCAAGCTTTTATCTAAGCCCTTGTTGTCAATTTATAACACGTGCGTGACACGTATACAAGCACCATGCTCGACATCATCTGCGCGTCAATGGTTTATCACGGAACATGATTTCAACCGGCATACCGCCGTAATACCAAAAATAGAACGTGATGAAGCCGCGGGCTTGACCCAGCCCGCGTCTATCGTAGTACCCTGACACATCTGACCTCTATCTGGTGAAGCACACGACAATCACATTCGTCTTAAAGGCGTCTTCCTTCATATTGCTAGCAAAACGCTTTATGAAAGAAGAGAAACGAGTCACATGTTTAGATATTATGCAGGGGTGAAACGAGAGATGAAGTGATGTGAGTATGGAGTGAGAGCGGCTATCCCGCTGTAGCAATTCATTACGCGTTGTCTTACCCCCACGACTATTCCAAGTAACTATAATACGTTAATGCTAAGTAATATAAGTCGATTATTCAATTATAATATCTACGATGTGACACGTGCCTTAGTCTGAAGAGAACAATCATTACATCGGCCAAATATAGAAGAATGTTGCCGAGAAGCGGTGGAACCGCTGGATAACTCGTCAAACAACTAACAAGAACGATACAGCCCGTTGAGGCAAGTCGGGGGAATACTGTAATAATCGAGTTCCTCTGCTAGCAATGAAATCTCGGAAAGGAGATGAACAAAGTCGGCTAGGCTGCACTGAAGAAACTTCGCTCAAAAATGATAGACTTATTGATGCATGCTTAAGAAACTATGTAAGTCAGGAATACTCAAATGTGTCACGATACGCTTTGTATAGTTAGAGATATACATCATATGCTCAGTGGTTGATATAGATGGATTCATGCTCCTCAGACGAAAACAATATTTAGGTCCATATTTTGGGGGAATTACCACCGTACGTACCTTAGGGCGTCTGTAGGCGAGGTCAAAGCCCCGGCTTGAATACGTTTTACTCTTGACCATACTAATCTATACTGCCGCGGATATCAAAGAGTTCACGAACTCTATGGGCAGTGCCCAGCATGGGGCCCAAGTCCTCAAGAGGCAGGCCGCACCTACACCTCTTGAGGCCATCAAGCCTTGGGTTTTCAAAATCAATGCTGAGGAATCTCTTGATCTCGCGAAAACAACGTTGATTCAACAAAAGATAGCGCATATGAGCTATAAATCTGTGTTGTTTCCCGCCTCACCTTTGACTCCCTTTTTGAAAAGAATCCCCCTTATATCCCTTTTAGATTAGCCACACGCTGACTAGATACATGCAAGGATGTGGCTTACCCACACCACGTCAACGTATCCCCTGATAGAAATATAAAGGCCAGTACCTAATGAGATACCGGACAGACCCCGGGTTGTCCTAGATATATAGTTCTATTATAAAACTCGCCCGTAAAGTCGACATTTCTATCTTTCTGGCATAATAATAGCCAATACTGAAGATAGCAGCGGCAGGAGCCATGGCACAATACGTAGAATCAGTTAGGAATTAATAAGGGAAAAATGCATGGTGAAGGTCAGAGATTGGAAGAATGCAGTTGCATGTACAGTGATATATAGCCTAGGATGTGTACTTAGCAATTTTGAATTGTTCTCTAATACAGAAATGGGAAGTCAATTAGGTGTATTGTTCCTAGTGTAAGCTTTCTCACTGACATTGTGTCTTTCTTTTTAACACGCTAAGCGACTATATAAGTTGAACAATCAACATAATGAGACTGCTACATTAGAATATAGAATCCGGTATTGAGCCGGCTGGCTCTCCTACATAAACCCAACTTGCACGTCCCCATGATTACCCTGTAAAGTGTCAGGACCTTGAGGCGTGCCGAGACATATAGCCCAGTGTAGTGTTCTCTGTATAATCTCTAGATGATCCGTATCGAGAGAGAATTAGAAATTCACGATATTGAACCCCTTCCTCGAAGCACTATGCACCAACAACCTACTACTATAGTGAGCCAACCACTTTGACTCTGAGTCATAGTGTCTTCCATGTGTTATCTCATCAAAACTCGGTGAGCGACATAAGCGATGTCTTACAGAAAGACATGTCTCATATGTAGGCGGCAAACCAACTTCAATCATCCAGTTATGAGCCGCCTCACTAATATCGTATACATTAGATCAAACCTCCGCCATTTGTCGTCTTCGGAAACACACTGAAAAGAAATCGTTAATGCAGTCGTGGTTGGGTGTAAGTGGTCTGACCGAAGTCGAGACCATACCTACGACAGAGATGACATATCGTATGTTAGCCCACTAAAAACTCCGGATACACGCTTAAGCGACGTTGCATGCGATGACGCCCGGCCTGATAGGTTCGTATGTTGTAACTCGCCATTACCGCCGCGTGACCTAAGTTCACGGGCATACGATTTGCTTGTATTCCTATCTGTACCTGCCACACGCGGGTGCCAGCGGGAGTGAGAGCGGGGGTTTATAATACTTTGCAGACACGAATAGGTAAGTAACTCGAATTTAGTAGGTACTTAACTATGTGTTACGAGCGTACGAAATAGAATTGAAGGAGAGAAGAGGGACGTTTCAATCTTGTCCAGATGCTGTCTAGACCTGCTGCGATCTTCTGGCAGATTGGTCACAGAAATGATTAGGTTGTAAAGCAACCAGTTGCTCTTGTTGCCTCACCGCGTAGTATACTTGAGTACAAAGCTAACGGTTGTTGCAGGTGGTAAGTTGATTGGTCGATAATGCTCCGATAAGAGCTTGGAAGCGATAAGTAGCCGTCGGGGGTGGGGCTGTGCTAGGAAGTGAGACTGCCATACCTACTTAACTGCTGTAAGACCAGCCAGGCAGCTAAATTAGCTACACAGCTTTTAATTGCCAGGTCATCACCATCCAGCATCAACGATTGTCTTCATGAGGTCTACCATTACACAGGCGCTCGGTCTCCTGGGCTTTCGTGGAAGAGACTCAACTAACTACGCTCTATAAAAAGAACCAAAAATCAAAATCTCGGTGTGGTGTCAAGCTCACCTCGTCTCTGCAGCAGCGTTACCTCGAATCGAAGAGATCGCCAACAGGCATTACTCGAAACGTCGCCCGACCCATGAATAGCATCCACATCGACTGGGCAGCTGATACACATACGTACTAGTGGCAGTCCAACCAGGTCCAACCAACCAACCAACTGCGACTGCTGCCGCCAGCCAACCAAGCCACCAGGTCAAAACGGCCACTACAACCAGCCAACCTTACGACAATACAGAAAAGCTCGCACGAAAACCCTCTTGCTACGGGTATGCGGGGTTGGGTTATATATCTGGGGCCCTTACAAACCGACATAGCAATAGCTTCACCTTCTCCTATTCCGTTTCTTCATTGCTGGTTGAGAAGAGGGCGTCCAGGCAGCAGAACGGGACCATGACTCGCCAGATAGTATATTCCGTCGCGCTCGGCGTCTTTGTATGCAGTACGTCATCGCCCTTCTTCACCTACATCGTGTGCTTTACTACGACACCTTTAACCCCCAATCAACACCACTGCACCCGACATCGTGGCTATGTCTGCCGTGATAAAAGCAAGCAACCTATCATGCTACTGTTATCACCAGCCGCCAAAAGTCATGCGGCGAGATTGGAGCTCGGGCCCACGAACAAGACAGTAGCATGCGCTGCGTTCGAGTACCTCTCACGAACAATATCATCATATACCACCAAATGGGCATAATGTAGAAGACTAAGCTAACCACCGCCTTTCCTCTCTCTCCACAGCGACGGCCTTGACCCTTACCTCGCTCCTGACCACGCACTGGGTCACCTACAGCGTGACGGCCTCGACGGGCTCGACCTTCTCGAAACGCCTAGGCCTCCACGAGAGCTGCTCCTCCGTCGCCGACCCGTCATGCCGGCCATTCCCGAGCGACGAAGACTGCCGCGAGGATAAGACCTTCTGCTCGCTGTGGCGCACTAGCGGCTTCCTGCTGTCCTTCGCCACCATCGTCGAGCTCGCCACCCTCGTCAGCTTCCTCGTCGTCCTCGCCGGCGGCAAGTTCAAGCGCGAGGGCGGTTGGAAGCTGATCGGTAGCTTTCTGCTCGCCGATGCCGTCGTCGAGTTTGCGAGCATGGGCATTGTGGTGAGTAGTTCTGATTCCATATACGAGAAAAGAAAAAGAAAGGAAAAAAAAGGAAGGAAAAAGAGAACCCCTAGGCACTCTTGGTTCAATGAGCAAATAGGAATTGTAATTGGCTGACGATGGAATCGATGACATAGGCCTGGCTCTTCGACCACGACTCGCAGTTCGTGGTCCCGGGTTGGAACCTCGACTACTCCTTCTACTTATGCACCGTTAGCGCGGGTGTATCCGTCCTGCTAGCCGCGGTGCTTGCCGCCTCGGCATACGTATTGCCCCCGGAAGACGACTACGAATATCTCGAGGACCCTCTTGATTCTTAGGCAAAAGTTTACCGGTGTTGGGATTTCATGTTCATCGAAGGCATGTATGACACTTGGCTCTGGGACGCTCGACACATCCCATTTTAATGGATCAAAGTTGTACGCGATGGAATATTCTATTAGGAAAACGCCTCATCCGCTTGGAACATCATATAATCAGGTAGTTGGTGTCTGGCGCGTCGGTCGGAATTGGAATTACGTGATTCTGTTTGGTTGGCAGATATAATTGGCATCGGAACATGCATTATGAGCCTATTGACTTTGGGGGTCAGGTACGGCATGGCGGTTTAGGAAATATATATCTATACGAAATGAGAGCTTGGCACTATCAACTACTTTAAGGAGGCCTGCATCTTGTCATGAAACTTCAAGAATGTGTAAAAAAAGACTTCAATTACATTTCTGGGTATCTTATCCTGATGTAGCAAGTCTAGAAAGAACCAGCAAATTGTACAACTAAAAACTAACCTAATCCTCATCGTCCTCGGAATCAGACCCGGATTCCGAAGATGAGGACGACGAACTACTCGACGAGGTCTCCTCGTTTGCTCGAGCATTACCCGGCGTACCGTCATCTGAATCCGAGTCCGAATCTGAGCCGGAACTGCTACTGCTGCCGCTGCCGCTGCTACTCCCGCCCGAGCTGGACTCCGCCTCCGCCTCCGACTCGCTCTCGGATTCGGACTCGGAGCTCGAGTCGTCTTCGACGGCGGCCGCCGTCCGCAGCTTCCGCTTCCGCTTCGTCCTCTGCCCCGGGCCGTCGTTGAGCTTCAGACGCTTGTTGTTATTATTACCATCAGCATCATCAGCATCATCATCGCCGTTATCGCTGTGTCCGCCTTTCTCAGTAGAAGTACTCGACTCCCCACTCGTAGCTGTGCCCGTCGTTGTGGAGGTGGTGGCGGTGGTGGTTGCTGTGGCACCTTCCGAAGCGTCCGTCTCGGAGAGCTCGTCGAGCACCATCTCGGCGCGCATGCGCTTGACGACGCGGCGCTGCATCTCCATGTCCGTCGTGCGCAGGACGTACTCGACCTCGTCGAAGCGGCGCTTGTTCTTGTTCTTCTTGTTCTTGTTCTCTTCTCTCCGTTCCTCGCGGGGGGTCCGCGCTTGGTTCAGGAACATCCTGATGACTTCCTCGTATTCCCTCTGTTTCCGCTCCGCCATCTCCTTCCCGGAAGTGGAACCAGAAGCTGTGGCAAGGGAAGGGAAACCGGAAGCCCCTTGCTCCATGTCGGCCGCCTTGATGCCGTTGGCCAGCTCCCGTAGACGCGCGCGCACGCCGCCCTGCAGGCCCCGGATGTACTCGTAGAAGATCTCGATGTCGGCCGCTGGGATCGTCGTCTCGTCGGCCCCTGCGAAGACCTGCTCTAGGAGCTTTGTCTGGTGGTTCTTGTTGAACTTCCAGGTCTCCCGCGCTGTGTGCCAGGTCCGCAGGTAGGCGAGCGCCGGCTCTAGGTTGACGGGCGCTGCTGCTGGAGACTTTTTGGTCGCTGGCTTTGCCGGAGCAGTCGCATTGCCAGTGCCCTTGGGAGGCTTGGGTTTCTTTGCTGCTACAGGAGCTTTCTGCTGCTGCTGCTGTTGCGACCCGGCTGCTGTATCCGCGGCGAAGGAGACAGCTTTAGGTTTCTTGCTCTGTGGTGTAGTCTGGTGGTGAGAGTGAGAGGAGATCTGATTCTCCTGCCAATTGTTGTTGTAGTTATCCTGCCGGGCCCTTTTGGCAGAATGGTCTAATGCAGGGGCAGCAGCGGCGCCAGAAGAGGCCCTTCTCTTCGCATGGGGGGTGGAGGCAGAAGAAGAACTGCCAAGGTGTGGTGCCCGATTGTTGGGCACTGACGAAGAGCCGGGCGTGGGATGGTGGTGGTGGGTAGCGTCATGGCTTTGTGCCTCAGATGCAGGTTTGAGCTTGAGACCCAATCGCTTCCAGGCCGGGAGTCGCTGCGTTGGCGCATCCCCGGTGGAGTGGAATGAGGACGACATGGCCCGAGATTGGACAGAAGCCTTGGTGGGATGGACGCTCAGATTATGCGTGTAGGAGTGAGTGAGCGAGTACGTCACTGAGATGGAGGGTGGGCGGTAATCAATCTACCACGCCAGGATTGTCTAGTGTGTGCGCAGAAAGTATGTCTGGGTAGATATAGATAGATGTTTTGGCTGAGAGAAGACTCTTTCTTAGCTTCAACACTGCGACTCCAGCATCTGCATGAGATGGAGAATATCACACCTCAAGTCGAGCTTGGGCTCTGCTGCATGAGAGAACTACCACTAGTCTCGTTTAGCGCCAATGCAGGGCCTATTTTGCACACGCAATCAGGTGCAATATATTCAAAGACTCCGATACTAGTTGATAAACCCTCTGTGAGAAATTTGAGATCCGCTGAAGATCTGTGTCCATTCGGTATGGTATCGTGAAGTGCATGTAAGGTGCTACTTATTTTTTTCTTCAACGCTTTAAGATAGTGGAGATCTCAGTAGCTCTGGGCACCTAACCTGGCCCCGATTCTAAGCTGCGTCGCGATAATGGAATATACCCCATTTTCCACTATATATTCATATAGTAGGACTATTTATATAACCAGTAGATACTAAGCTGCGAAGGAAGTACCTAGGTACTTCCAAGTGATAGGGTCGGTGTGGCCCGAGCTCGAGCTCTCAAGGCAGCTCGACCGCGTAACAGCTTCCCTGTGCATTACATTGGCATCCGGGCAGGCAAGGCTCCAGTACAAGACCAACACTCTCAGCTCTGTCGTCAACATCTACCTTGTTTGCAACGTTCCCCCTCTACTACACCAACCTACCTTACTACGCAACGAAAATTTTCACATTCCTTCTTCCGCCTCGATTCTCCTGTCTCCTATTCCTCCCTCGCCAGCTGAACCGAAGTCCCACCGACTTGAACTTTCGTCATCATGTCGGGCGGTATGTACTGACCGAGACCGATGGGTTTTATTATTAGAAAGAACGCAGTGCTGATGATGTTTGTTTGTTTGGATAGGAAGCGCTGGCTATGACCGGCACATCACCATCTTCTCAGAGCAGGGCAGGCTCTACCAAGTCGGTATGTTCAGCGATGCGCATCGCGAAACCCCACATCAGCTCCCCACGCGACATCTCGAGACTCGATGAGGACGAACCGTGGTGAAGGGACTTTCGTGACTGACAGGAGGCTGTCGAATAGAATATGCGTTTAAGGCCATCACTGCTGCCAATATCATGTCGATAGGTGTCCGGGGTAAGGATTGTGCGGTGGTACTGTCCCAGAAAAAGGTCCCTGTAAGTGCTTTCAGCCTCTGCCCCAGCTGCGAAGGCCATCCAATACGTGAGGCTGAAGCTGACTACAACACCCCAGGATAAACTGATCGACCCTTCCTCTGTATCCCACATCTTCCAAATCTCGCCGTCGGTTGGCTGCGTCATGACCGGGTCAATTGCGGATGCCCGTGCGTACGCGCAGCGAGCCCAGGGTGAGGCGGCTGAGTTCCGCTACAAGTATGGATATGAGATGCCATGCGACGTCTTGGCCAAGAGATTGGCGAACATCAGCCAGGTGTACACGCAAAGGGTATGGTTGCATATACGGGAGGATGTCATGAGCCTCCATACTGACGTTACGGCAGGCATATATGCGCCCTTACGGCGTTGCGACGACGCTGATATCACTCGACGCCGAGTTTGGACCTCAGCTCTTCAAGTGTGACCCGGCGGGTTATTACATTGGTTACAAGGGCACGGCAGCCGGGCCCAAGCAACAAGAGGCTCTTAATCACCTAGAGAAGAAGCTCAAGAACAAGGATTATGCCGAAGGCAGCTGGGAAGACGTCGTGGAACTGGCGATCACTACCCTCAGCACAGTTCTCAGCATGGACTTCAAGAAAGGGGAGATTGAAATCGGAATAGTTGGCGGACCCCGCGCGGACGGCCAGGAAGGCACTGATCCTTCCTTCCGAACTCTCACCGAGGACGAGATAGACGACAGGCTGCAGGCCATTGCGGAGAAGGACTAGTGGATGGTTCTAAAACGCCATAAGGCTGAACTTCTGTTCATGTAGCTGATTCGCCTGCACGAAGCGTTCGGGGTCGGTTTGCCACCCGTCTTAGCCCCATCAAGAGATAGGAGCAGGGGGTGCTCTGATATATATCCCCCTTGTCCTTCGTGTGCAATAGTACATTGGCGCCCAATGAGGCGTTGAGCAAGGAAACCCCCATTTTCGACGTGACCACAGCAATAATCCTTCATCACAACCTCAACAGACTTTCTCGTCACCGCTCAACTACGAGTGTGGTCAGATTGCTATTCCATATTCTCATCATTGTTGAGAAGGCTAGATGATAATGATGATGATGAGCTGAACTTATTTACGCTGTGCTGGGGTTCTCTTAGTCGTGATGAGATGTGTATGTAGCAGTCTATCTCATTCGATAGCCCCCATGGGTAAATTCACGGTGGTAGTTAATATTTTACCCCAAAAATAAACGCATGTGTCACTTTTGCCCAAATCTTACAGCCCAGTTAAGGGTGCCTGCCTACACGAATCTCAGCCGCCAAGCTGTCCCGCGACAGTGGGACCGCAGCCCTCCGAGAAAACAAGGGTGCTGACATACATACATACCTACACTACTACTACTTAGTTGCCTTTACCTACCTAAGCCATTGGAAGAGACATGCGCGCGGCATATGGCATTGGCGTGGCAGGGACAGGGATTTGTAGTGTGCGCAGGTAGTATCGTGGATTGATTATGTGTGAATGATGGCTCTTATTCAATACTACCACCTCATATATGTAGGTACTTAGATCTAAATATGAACTGCACTACATCATACCAATACTGATGCGGCTCCTCAGGTATACTTCAAACGGTACTGTATTATGCATCGTTACAACTACTATTACTATTGTTGCTATTACTGGCATAGGCTGTGATGATAATGATGATGATGATTACCATGATTACCTTGGGCAAGGAATTGGTAGTCATTGGATCTATAGAGATAATGGATCCTATTGGCTATATATCTTAATTATCTATTTTTCTTTTTCGCTATGTTTTCTTGTAATTGGCTTGGGCAGTGTCTCTATACTATAGCCACTTATAGGCTTAATAATACACCTGGGTAAGAAGAAAACGAAGAACAACATTGTTATTAAGCTGAGAGTGGATGCTTAGAATAGATATGTCTTAAACTTAGTTATGTACTTCAACGTTGTCCACCACTACTACTGTATTGTCTTGATTAGAGGTTGGGATTGGTTCTACTGTAAGTGAGTAAATACTTAGGTTAGGTACATCTCACATCTCCAAAATCTATCTCCATCTACATGCAGATCAGCGCGCGATGACTAGCAGCTAGCTTGGGTGCACGGGTCCAACCATAAGCCGCCTAGGCGGTAAACCCAGCAGCGGTGGCCGCAGCGCCGGCGCCAGGCGCACCATGCCGCAATGGGTACAATACAATACCCGTTCAGCTGTCTCCTTACAGTGGGCTCCCGTGGCTTGGGCAGACCTGAGCGCAGCAGCGCCCTGCCATTGGGCCGCCCTCTCCCACGCGACGTCGCGATATCCGTCCTGTACTCCATCTGAACCCTCTGGCACCCCTCTGACGCTCTGAGCCTCCGTTTGCTTTGTTCCATGACACCTGACAGCTACCCTCTATCGGGATTAACGTCGTCGATAGTGGCGCGCTGAATACCGTGCGACCTGTGCCCGGCTGTCCGCCCGAAAAGGCGTCCAAAGGTCCCCAGTTGCTTCACACACGAGGCTCTTTCTGCTCTCTACTCTATGCTCTGTATACTCTTTCTCTCTACACTGAGATAGCTAAGAGAACTAACTAATGCGTGTGTCTGCTGCTCGCTGGCCCACTGGCCCATCGTCTCTGCGTAGACACACTCCCCCCCTACCCCCTACAGGGTGCTTACATTGTATTGGATTGTATGACACAAAGCTCATGGCCTTGTAGTTCGCCCGTCTATGACATACTACCTATGTATGATATTATGATAGTATGATATTACCTATGCCATGTATATCGTGTGGAGCGCTGGAGGGTCCTCCCACACCCCCTCCCTTCCCTTCCCTTCCTGCTAGACGCGTTTCGTCGAGGGGCCTTGCAGATGAGGCGTCGAATGCCACGAGATTGGCCCTGGCTAGCGAGCTGCTTCCCATGCACACCAGGGCCCTAGCTTCCTCGCGGAGTAATAAGCGAGGATCTACGTCCAGCTCTGTTAGGATATCCCAGGTTTGAGCTCGAAGGTGACCGTAGGGATAGATGTGTAGTTGCAGACTCCGATTCGGTGTCGGCTTGCGATGTATTGTGGTCTCGGGGGGCTGGATCCGCTTGTGGTCTAAACGTTCCTAGTGAACCTATGGAACACCATGGCCAAAGCTACCAGTCAGGGAGTTCGTCAACAATCGGATATGTCTTAGCTCATGTATAAGCTTAAACCGGTAGCTAGAGCGGGCTTGTAAGAGCCTCAGGGAAAATCTACAAAACTACAAAAACTTGCGTGATCTCTTCGTTGAAAGTTGAACTCGATCCAGCATGGCAAGCGTCTTCTTCAATATAGTCTCCAGAGCTACCTGAGAACCCGCCGCAGCCTTACTACTCTTCGCTTTCCTCCTTGGCGATCTCTCTTCTTGCACGGTTCTTCTTAATACCTATCGCGTAGCGATCTTAATATTCCTCTTCGACTTCAGCCCCTGACATACACCGGCAACTTTCCTCTTCAACTAATTCTTCTGCAAATTCCAATTTCGAGAAAAACCAATAACTACACCAAAATGGACGGACGTGAGTGCGAAAGACAAACCATAGGCGCCCCAACACCGGGATTCCCAGATCATCGGGGGGTTATCGGCCGGACTGTATCCATTCTAACCATACCTCCCCCTTTAGTAAACGATTACCGAACGGCACGGGTTGCTGAAGTCCTCTCCGATTTTCGAACACTTCAATACTACATCGCGGCCGCGCCGACGGAACCACTCCACACGGAAGACTATTACACAGAGGGTTGGGCAGCACTACGACAATGTGCCCTGGATGGCCAGCATATCCTCAATTGCGCGGCGGACGTCACAGTACCACAAGCACGGGGCGGTGTCGAGGAGCAGACAAGGGCCGAACTTAAGCAGTACGTCTACGCGATCCCAGGAAACGCGAGGAGCGTACAGGCAACAACAACAAGAACATGATACTAACGGGGTGGTTCTTCAGAGTTTTATTAGACGCCATTGCTCGAAGACACGAAGCACAGAAGATATACCTTCGCCAGGCTGCGGCACAGAGATGGGTTGAATACCGGGAGCAGGTACTCCAGGGGCAACGACCGAGCTCCTCTAATCGACGACAACTAAGGGCTTGTGACGACCAACTTCGAAATGTATGATATACCCCCTATCCTCCTTGAACACAACCGCTTCCGAGACAGACCTTCAAACACCTCCGAAGAATAACCTCGCTGAATCCCAGCTAACACTCCCCCAGGAACTCGCACAAATCACAGACGATTCTATCTACCAAGAGCTTCAAGCTTCGGATATAGCCATGGGCCGCTGGACGGCCGAAGATCCAAGTCTACGGGCAGTGCAACGCTGGGTTCGAGCACGGCCACAGACAGTATAATACTCGACACGATGAGAAACACGCTCACGATTATGTCGAAAAAGAAAAATATATTGCCTACTACGATTTAGACGACTTCAGGGGAAAAACCAAATAGGCGAACGGCCCCTTTCTTCTCTCCCACCTCAGAGAGGAATAATCATCGAGACATGCGGTTGGACACAGCTAGTTTTTTTCTGGAATTTGATAGCGATTGAGCGAACTGGGACTGTGGGCTGGACTTGGGAAAAGGGGCAGGTTCCCCTTGGGCAAAAATTTCACGGTTCGGAAGATGGGGAAAAGAAAAGTTTGACTTCGGGACGGACTTGCGCCGGCTGCTCCTGGTAAAGCTACAGTCTTGACGACTCTGGCTCGAGCAAGCAAGCAAGCAATGCGTGAGCACACCAGATACCATCCAAGGAGGTTGATTGAAGCCCCCCTTTCGGGATCGGGAGGCCGCCGCCCTGGACTTTTGTACAAAAAGACACTTATCTACGTGTACATATCAACATAGCAGAATGTATATACAACTAGTACTGTTCGATCTAGGAACAACGCACGCATTAGGTGCATGATCTACTTGCTATGCAGTAGGTATGACGAAACTGACTTAGCTGCCGTATCTCGCAATGAACGACAGTACCCAACGGGCTGGGATTTGATAATCAATCAATCGATCAACTAAATCACCAACCAACCAACGCCCTTCTCTGCCTCCCGCAACGGACTATATTTCCTAGACTAGTTGCCCTTACATTAGCTTATCAGTTTAGTGCAACGAACAGCGATCCCAGTTAAGCTGAGAGGCGAGCAAGAAAAAAAAGTGACTAATCAATCAACCCACTTACGGGGTTGCGACCTCCACGATGTGGCTTGATGTGAAGCAGCCGGCTCTCGACGTCAGAAAGCCACCATGACACAACGGTTGGCCCTCAAAGCTGCCGAGGATCTAGCTCGTCCCGCCATTGCGGATAGGGCGGACCTGAACGGTGGAAACCAAAGGGTTGAACCTGAACCCCATGAAGCTAAACCTCTTCAAAGCAATGGTATAGGTCGAAGTAGGTAAGTAGTAGTTTAGGTGAGTTCACCGAAACATCTTTCCTCAGCTTGTTCCTTGCTTGCATACGCGCGCGTGCATCGCGGAAACCTTTTCCGGATTAGACGATATGGCGTAGTTTAGTTTCGTCGGCAATCTATCTCTGCTTCGCTCCTGTATTGATAATACGGAGCTTGCGCGGATATGGCTGATAACTAAGGCATACTAACTACTTAGACGGATAGAAACTAGTTCTCGGTATCGGTTGACCCGGTCTAGTAGAAGGTCCCACTAAGGTTGTCAACGCTAATAACCGGGGGTTTGGGTTTCGGGCTTTTGGTCTCAGTTGCGCTAGCTAGTGTTGTTTCTAGTGTAGGCTGTTAAGCTTGTCGTTCGTGTATTTGTTCAGACGAGGATTGAATATCAGAAAAAGAACCGCCGATAATCAAAAAGGTAACCAATCCCAATCCATATCAATACCCGCGCGCGGCTACCCGCCAAACGCTAATTTAGCTTAGTAGGTACTAGTTGTGGGCTGGGACGGTTTATACTATACTTGCACAGCCAGCCCGGCCAAGCCCGCTAGGTTCGCCAAGAAAGCAATCTATGGGGCTGCCTATTACGGAGTTGAGGACCCCTCCCTCTAAAAAGATGAAGTCACCGAGGGATAAAAAAAATCCAACGGCTCCCTCAGTTGGCTTTCTGCTTACGGAGTACACAGATTTTACAGCTGTGAACATCACCTGCAGCCGTAGCGGGTACCCACGTGAGATCTGAGTTGCAATAACTCTCACTTAACTTACATCCTTTACTTACTCACGCGACAGCAACGTTTTCGTCTGTGCTTAATAATAGCACCGAGTGGCGAATTGTGACAGAAGAAGTGCATCTGAAACTTCTTGTTAACTACACGCCTAACCTAGTACAACCAAGCATTATTTGATAATCTTTCCGCGATGACGCCTGAGCATGATTATTGCTGATAGAGTTTAGCTTGCTTGTTAGTTGCTTTTTTGCTGTTCTTGGTAGTTAACAACGTTAACTCTGAACTATATACCAGTTGCCACTGCATTTGAATAAGAGCGAAGATAATAAGGGATATGTTAATAATCATGTATGGATAAGTAAATACAGAAATGTGCATCGTTACAACCGTAAGCCCCCGACAATGGGCGAATTGAAGAAGATAACTCGGTTGAGGACTTCTACATCATCTACCTTCAATTAGATACATACGCAGTAGCAGATCGGGTAGTGGAGAAACTAAGTACCTGACCCTAAGTTACGCATAGGTAGATCATTAAAATCGGGCTGTGGGAGGGCTATAAACGCCTAGCGGAACCACTCCGTACCTCGGGCGTCATTATTCCTAGTTTTATGCAATAATGCTGCACACCTGAACGTCATGGCCCAACCTATAGAAAATATTTTCCATCAAGTGAATTACTCTATTGTTCAAGCATCACCCTAGAGGTTCTTTGTCAGACTACCACACATACATACATACCTGGTGACTCTCCGCTTAAGATAATCGTACCTGCATATAAGTGAGGCCTCCATTAACAATCAAAGGTTCGACCACCAAACCGGTCACTCGGTAAGTCCGAATGAACAACGCACATCATCTATCTCCAAGCGCCGTCATCCGTCATCACGATCACCATCTTCCTTTTTGTTTTCCCCGGTCCAGCATGTCTCTACGTCCTCTGGGCCTCGATCCACTCAGATCGTGAAACTATGGCTCGCAAACATAACCTGAACGACATCTATCGTCGCCGACTCATCATTTTACCGATGTAGTACAGCTTTGGTTGGCCGTATTCAAGCGCCACCTTGGCTCACCGATTGTCTCTCCCTCCGAGCTGTGTCCTGACATGCTGTTGACCAGTAAGACTTGTCCAGGGAGAAATGGCAGCGACATCGGTTTGCAAGATCTGCGAGGATCCCCTTGTGGTCGAGGTCGAGGATGAGGACGGTGAGGACACCGGCCCGCAAAAAACTGTCCCAGATGATTTGGAACTCTCCTGCGGCTGCCATTTTCATTGGCAGTGTCTCCTGGATCAATCTTCGGACGTGGCTATCTCATTGAAGTGCCCGTCCTGCCAATCGCCTCTAGCCGAGAACAGTGCTGGGCCGTCCGTCACGAACTCGTTCCTGCAATCGACGTCAGGCGTGTCCATATTGACAAGGTATACAAACGAAGGGGGTGTCCAAGAGGGACTGGACATACTCCCAGCCATAACGGAAGAGGCGTACCTGGAGGCCAATCCCCAAGCCAGACCGGCACGCGCCTTTCACGTAATGTGCAGCGAAGGCGACGTTGACGGTATTGTGGACCTGCTTCGAGATATCGAACAGGGTGATGGAGGAGGAGAAGAAGGAGAACCTGTGCTCCCTCTAGCGGAGCTCATTCGTTACCAGGATCCTCTCGCCAACATGAAGAGCGGCCTTCACCTTGCCATCGAGCAAGGAAGGGAGGAAGTCGTCTGGCTGCTTCTCTGGCTCGCCTCTCCTCTGCGCACAGATGCTTTTCCTGCTCCTCTCCGGGAGATTGCACAGGCAATGGCACTACAGCGGCCTGTCACACCGCCATCGGACGACATTCGTGCCCTCAAAGATGACCAGGGCCGTGCAGCTGAGACCATCGCGGCAGAACGGGAGGGGCCTTGGGTCACTCTGTTGCAGTCCAATGTACTTCACCCCGGCTCATCGTAACCGTGGCTCAACAAGCAGCGAACACCCCCCTCCTCCTCTTCCTCCTTCGCGCCGTTTCTCTCTCATTGTAGTGTAATCTCTGCTCTCCACCCGGGGGAAACAAGAAGAAGAGGCTTGAGCGCTATTATTAGCAAGCCAACCTATCACCAGACGTAGAAGACATCAAATCGACATGCGAGATTTTAGTAGTTTCAAGAAACCCGCTACCGCTACCTTTCCCGTCATCGATTCGGTATGAAGCCAAGGACGCTGCTGCAGGTTGCCAATCGCGTCGTCTTTCTCTTTCCTCTCTTGATCAAAAACCCTGGGCAAAAAAAATACGCCTCCATCAGACACACGACGAGCACCCCCATGTACGGAACTCCGGTACCTAATTGGTACCGTGTCACCGGGGTGTTCGTCCAAACTTTGATTCCTTGATGGACTATTGAGACATGATTTAGATGCAATGCAACCTTATGAATCTGGTACAGTAATTCCTGGGACTTGCACTTACACTGCTGGTACCCAAATAACCCCTGGGTCTCTCCGCATTTGACGTATGGTCTCTATCTACCCCTGGCTATTTTAGTACGCTCCAGAGCCTATTTAGGTGTGTGATCTGCCTGCCCCCCTCTTCACGATATGCAGTGGTCGGATTGCGCTAGCCTATCAATCCTCCTCTTTTTTCACCTCCTTCTATTAGCTATCCACTACCTGGTACATCGACGAAGATTTGATAAAACATTTGACCGTGGGTATCATTCCTAGCCATGTATTACCATTGAATCCCCGGACAAGGTAGACCGGACGATCTTCCTTTTGTCAATTAACCCCCTGTCTCTCGGAGGAGGAGATGGGATGAACTCTCTCTCCAGTATCCACATATTCCCTGTCTGCCACATGGAGGCACAGCACACACATGGAGATTTCTCCCAATGTCTAGTCTGCTCCTCCCAATTGCCAATTATAAACCAACCCTATGCTAGTCAACACGTTCTGCGGGCGATCCTATAGTGGTAATCAATGAAAAAAATCCTAAAAGAGAGGGAAGAAAAACCTCAAAGAGCGCGGCCAAGTCCGAATTATGGCGACGTGATACCCCCTTACATGACATGCAGTATGTAGTGTGTGTATGACTGCGCGAACGATCGTACAGACGCAACCCCATGCAGCGGTCCCCCTCACGTTCATGCACGCCTTACTCACATGTAGGTAAGTACGCAACAAGTAAGTATAGGTAGGTAGAGAGGGAGGGAGGGAAGCAGCACAGAATTGGGAAACCCGTTCTGTGTTGGTATCGCTGCTTTTGTCCGGTCCCCAACCCTTTCGATTCCTGGTTAGGTTGGGCTGCGCATCTGCATGTCGCTCTAAAGGTCCGAGATGTCGCGTTGATGGTATGTAGGTAGGGAGACGAGGAAGCAATGGACTTGCGTCGTGGAGTGCATGCTTGGTTACTTGCTTGCCACGACACACGCACACAAGACGACATGGCACGACATAACCAACGCAATCCGGGGCAACTCTACGCTTCTTGCAGTATGTAGGTAGGAATATGTTCACTTTATCGATGTATTCGCACCCGGCTCGGCTGCTACATATCACACAGACAACTCGCCTTTGACCCGTTGCAGAGGTCGATGTGGGAACCAAGTGTATTTACCCGGATTTAAGCGGGCAGCGCAGCAGAACCGCAGGGCTGGGGTATGTAGTGTTGGGGCTCTCTCTCACACACACATTCTCTCTCTCTCATATCCTCTCTTGGGAGAGAGAGAGGGTACAAAGTGAATGACAGAATAAACATGTGATTTCTATCTTCATCAAATTGCAGTTTATATGAAAGAAGGGGCTCGAACGGACGTTTCACTATACCTATCCTGGCGGTTTGCCTGCTCCCGTGACGCGATGCCGATGTGATGGGGGTGGATCATGCCGAGAAGACAGGGCCCGAGTAACTAACTACCTAACCGTGTATATACGCACATACTAGTAGACAGGCAGACAGACAGACAGACTCCTGCATGAGCGGTCCAGGTTTGCTCGGACTCGACAAGATGGTGATCTCGCATGCTCACTAACGGGTTCGAGCAGGTCAAGGTCAAGGGACGAATATAGTGTACTGCACCGTACTGTACAGTACAGTATACTTACTAACATGGGGACTGCGACGCAGTAGTGTGAAGATATCACGACCTCTCCTCACCGTCGCCAATGTGGGTTTTGTGTTTGTCGCCTCTTTTCATCCCGTCTGTCCGTCCACCTTCTACGCCCCATGTCAACGTCCGTGCGCCTCGAACCTCATTCTCCCTCTCTGCATATTTGCGGCCCCGGGTCGTATGGGGGAAACAGAGCTAGAGAGGGAAAATCTGGGGTTCTCTGCCGCTATCATCATGCAAGCACTTCCGCACGAATGATACGCTCTTCCCGTCCACTGCTGCTTGCTTGCTTGCCTTCTTCCCTTGCTACCATCATCATGCAAGCACTTTAGCTACGAACACACAGCACAGACGAAGCCGGGCCTAATTAGTTTCGCGCGCGAGGAATTGGCGAATAAGAACGACACTAGAGCCCTAGCCGTCTGGCTCTGGTTCCAGGCCGCGCGCCGCGCCCTTGTCCTTCGATCCCCGTGATCTCCTTTTCCCCGTCTGTGCTCTGCGTGCCGTCCCTGGGCATAGTATCCTCCTCTTGCGTGCCGTGCGTGGAGTCTGGGGAAAATAGAAGAAGTTTCCGCGTCTTGCTGCTCTGGCTCTTGCTCGACCCCGGATGTGGCGACGGGACGGGACGGGATGGGGGACGGTTCGGACAAGATTCGGACAAGACTGGCTCTTTCCTAAACCACCACCAGCATTTCTGCTATAATGGTGGACTATCGTATTATGCGTCCTCTTTTCTCCGCTGTGGGTGGATAGGTTGGGACTGGGAATTCTTCCGATGTTGATGGTCCCTTATGCTGTTACCTACCTACCTACCTACCTACCTGCCTAGCGTTATGCACGTTGGGAAATGTCCGAGGACAAAACTTCTCGACCGGTTGGATGAGAAGTCTGGGTTATGTCTGCTCCCCAGAACCAGCTGGCTCAATGGCGCGGCTCACCATGTCTTGTGACACGGTTGTATCCGTCACAGGTGTGCTTAGCTGCGTATCTAGTGGGCTTGATCAGCACGCTATACCGAAGAATAGAGGATAGCTCGATGGTAGATGGGCGAGACTCAAAGTCGTTACGCGCGGCGCAGGAAACGTTGCCGTAGCTTTGACTGTTGGCACTTGGCAGGTTGGGGCAGAAAGAAAGGGCTGCGATCATACCTTGCTAGCTCTTGCTTACTAGCTCTAGTCATCAGTATGGTAACACTGTGAATGAAGATATTGAGACCATGTGCTTAGCGTGTCTATCTGCTTAGGATTCGACTGTCTACGACATTCTGCTATGTTCGGCTCCTCCCATGGAGGTTGCGATGAGGGGAAACGTCGAGTCCTACGGGGTTGCACGATGTCATTCCTTTGCGAAGTGTACAGTACAGTAGATTCCTCAGTGACGTTTCGAACATCCTACGTATCCGCCACTCTGCCTACCTTACGTTATCGCTGATAAGGCGTATGTTAGGATGGAGATAAGCACAGCCCAGCCCGGGCCGTCTGAAACGCGGCTTGAGACGGAGGGGACGGGATAACTTGGTGGGGATGGGGAGTTGCAGACGAGGGAATGTAGAAGAAGAGGAAGTCGAAACGAAACAAGCATGGTGCGGAGCGAAAACGTGTTTTGCCTCTTGACACCGGTTCGTTTTCCGATCGCTCAATCCTCATTCCTCCATTCTTCCTCGTTTTTCTACATCTTTATTCCTTTGTTCCTTCTCCAGGGTAAAAAAAGATCAGATGAAGGAGTCTCTGCCGGAAGGAAGTGGAGTGGGACGGTGGGTAATTAGTACCGTAGAGGCAAGGGGGGCGGCAGAGACGGCCGGGTATGTATCCAGGTATGCATTCACGTGGTGGTGGGATAAGCACCTTACAGTTAGTGTCAGATCAGATCAGATAGATAGATCCCTCAATTGGGTGGATGGGTAGATACACCATTGTACATAGACCGTGTGTGGTCCTGGGATACAAAGGAACATCCCTCTCGAGCCGTACATGAAGTTCGAGACCCCGGGAAGGTGAGCGGGCGGGGAACAAGCTTGCTTGCATGCCTTCGAAGGCAGTCTGCGTCAGCGAAGGAGGACCGAGCTTCCCGCACCGAAAGCGGGAAGGAAGGGAGAGAGGTATCTTCGCAGAGGTACTGTAGAGTTACAGTAGAGTTACTCATTTACCTAGATAGGATGAAGCGTCAGACCTTTCGGAGACTTCTTTCAAGGCAGAGGATTCCCAGACAGAGATCTTGGAGATGCAAACACTGTAGGTAGGTAGTGTAAGTGCTTTTGATAGCTACTTAGATTAGATTCGGGAAGGATGCCCCAGAAAGAATCCCTGTCGCTAATCAGTACTCAGGTAGCTGTCTGTCTGTCTGTTGGTCATTTGAAATTTCCCTCATCTGGTGTGGCTTGTTCTTCCTTTGGCGCATGCGCGCATACTAACAAGCACTCGGCAGATAAATTAGCACGCAGATGGGATACGAGATTTGAACATTTTGGTGTTTTAGCGCGACGAAAATGATGAAACAACAGGCCAGGCCGATCCTGAAAAGAAAGGGAGAAAACCAAAAACTTTTTTATTTGATAAGTAGAGTCTTAGTGAGCCAGTTGTGTCAGGTCAGGTCAAGGTGATATTGCGAATACGAGAATAAATGTTTTAAGCTGAATTGTTTTTTGAGATTGTAATGTAATGTGTTATCGATTATCACTAATTCTCACTTTTCAAGAAACGACGTAGGTGGCGGCGGCTGGGGGCTGCTTGCTTGCGTAGGCCAGGCCCAGGGTTCTTTCTCGTGGGTTGTGTTTCTGCAATCCTTCGGAAACTTTAGGCACCCCGTGACTCGTATGAGACGATTATAGAAACAAGAGCTGAAAGCTCTCGATGTAACACTGTGAACCTAACTCACCGATCGCTGAGACTTTCGACATGTGTTACGGTGCTTAGGGATGAGTTTGAGCCGAGGGTGGTCAATCTGGTTTAGGCCAAATACGAGTGACAGTTCACGTAATACAGTAGCATTTACAGCGAGCGATGTGAAAACAGTGTTCGAGCAGGTAGTAGGTAAACTCTTCATTTGGTATTGAGATTATTCATCTCTCGGAGGCAATCTGCCTCCAATTGTCTAGTGCGACAGGTACTCTAACCCCCTTCCCTTTTTCTGTGTGAGATGCGCATGCCCCCAACTTTTTTCAAGTCGCATCCCTTCAAGCGAGAGGCTGCTAGTTAGGTCCTCGTAGATACAAGGTCCGAAGAGAAGGAAAAAATGATACGTAGATAGATACAAAGGGGGGAGATAATGGCCCTTGTCGAATGATTATGATTCAGGTCCGGCCGTTACAAACATGGGACATGAACGGCACCTAGCGCACTGGGTATCTTGGCTGCCGTTCAGTCGTTCGAATACATCTTCCGTTGAAAAGACGGGAACATAGAGGGAAAACATTAACGCCGAGAGATGATACAGGATAGAGGGTAGTAGGAAAAGAATTCCAAAATACTCAAAAATCAGATTGATTGAAATGACACGGACGAAACAAAAGCATTGGCTAATGAAAGGATCGTCGTGAGGGCGTCTTAGAGAAGGTATTTGGCTGAGAAAAGATGGGAATAAGAAATTAAACGAAATAATGATGTGTGAATGCTTTCCATGCAAGTATGCAAGTGAATGTATGCTGGTCGGCCGTAAGTCATGAATGAGAGAATGATCGTAAGGGTGCGATAAGGCCGTGTATCATATATATTGGTTGCTGTGCAGTGAGTTGCAGCCGTTTCTTTTGAGTGTGATTTATGCATTGACTGTGGTCTGCTGAGGTTGAAAGACAGCGGACGTGAGGAACACATCACCGCCCCGAGTCGGCGAGTTCTTCGTTGGGGGTGAGGGCGCAGCAGGCGACAGCGGTGGGGGCCTGGTCGAGGCCATCGAGACACCCGCCGAGGCGTTGCGACCCAAGACATCATGACTGTGGGCGTGATGCAACGCTCTCTTCTGGCGGTGAGCTGACAGCTTTGACAGGGGCTCGGGGCTGTTGGTACCACCATTGAGCTTGGTGAACTCGTTCTCCACGTCCTCGAGGAGGGCGTAGACGTCACTGTCGGCGTAGATGCGGATGCTTTCCATCCGCTCGAGAGCCGTCTGTGTGCTGCTGCTCAGCCGGCTTCGGTGCGACTTGCCATCCTCGTTTTCCTCTTCGATGATGGCCGACGGCACCCGTGCGACAACCCGCTGAGGGGATGACGAAGGCGACGGCGAAGCGCAATCGAGGAACGTGGTACCTTTGGTGGGGCTACGAGGTGGTGTCGCGACATCGGTGGCGGCACTGGGTTGCGCTCGCATGCCCATGGCCTGCTGGAGCGTTTCACTGCTACTGCCAAGGCCAAGGCCCGTGGTGGCGGACATTGCGGCGGCGGCGGCTACGTGCTCGAGCAGCTTCTGGCGGACGCGCGTGCGTCGGTTCTCGGCATGCTCGAGCTTGGTGACCCAGTCGTCGATGGAGGCATCGAGCTCTGCTAGCGTCTCTTCCTGCTTCAGCATGGACTCGTAGCTAAATTTGGCCATGCGGGGCGATCGGAGGTACTGGCAGACTCGTGATTGAAGGTTGCGGCGACCAGCTCGAAGAGATGTGTATGTGTGACGAAGATACTCTGTTCTTTCGTCGAGCTGGCGGAGTTCCTATCAAGTGTTAATGCATGAGACTTGGTGTATTGCGAGAGACGACTTTGCTTACCTTGGAGAGGTTGTCTACGTCCTCCTTTCTCAACACTTCAAACCTCGCGGCTTGGCCAAGAGCCTGGTTTCGCAGGTGCGTAGTTTCTGCCTGGTCCAGCTTCGTTATGGCGTCCTTGGGTCTATATCCCTGGGGTAATGTCTCGAAAGCTCTCCTTTCCGCGCTCAGGCTCCTCTTCGACTCCGTCCGTCTATGTTTGGTGCCAATGGGGGTGCCGTCGATCCGCTTCCTAGGGCGACCACGTTCCATGATGCTCCCAGAGTCTGACTGTCCCCTCTTGTGAGCCATTGCGGAAGCACAGCGTACTTCGGGATCGGGCTTGGGAACCGAAGGAATATCGGTAGCACTCTGTGGAACTGCAGTTGCTACGGCTGAGTGCGGCTTCTCCCATGGAGATGGAGAGCGACGTGAATCTGGGGGAGCTGAGATCGGAGTTGGAATGGTCGAGTTTGTATAAGCCGTAGCAGACCTTGGCGTCGATGTAGAGCCCGTAGCAGAAATAGGCGTGAAGGGTGTGAAAGGAGCCCGTGTCTTTGGCGACTCGTCCGGACGTGGAGGCCGCACAGGCTGGTCCTGTTGATTACTCCCTGATCTGAGCCGGCTCAGTGAGAGTTTTCGAGCAAGCGCGGGAAAGTGTCCAGTTTGGCTGGGAATTGTGAGCGGTGCAAGGTCCTTTGGGGAAAGAGGTTGCCTGGAAGGCATTTTTGCCGGGTTCGGTGTCGTCGACCTGCCATTGTTGCATCTTGTCTCCGAAGTCTCATGCACATCCCTAGGCTCTGCACGTAAGTTAAGGCGTAGGGTATTGACAGGAGTACTAATGGAACGTTCATGGAGAGCTGGTCGTCCTGGAATTGTAGCTACATCTCATTAACGACGGTTATAGTCAAAGACAAGAGAACCCAACTTACGGGAGTCCATTGACACCTCCTGTACCGTCGTCATAGGTCCCAGTTCGGGCACGCTAACCTTCCTCCTCCGGGTCAGGTTGTGCTCCTTGATCCTCAACAGAAGTCCATTTGATAGTCCTGGTTTGTCTGACTTGTCCGATTTGTCTGGGCTCTGGCCCATTGCAATAGCGTGTGCTTGATCCAGATCAAGAGGCTTTGCTGCCGTAACCGGCGGCAGCTGTTTTTCTTTAGGAAACAGTTGATACTTGTGCTTCTCCTGAGTATGGTTATGCATCCTCCAAGCAAGCGGCTTCTTCTCATCCGCAGAGTGAATGGACACCAACTGCATAGAACAATTCATGAGTCAGGCTGGCTCTCAAGAGAGTCTTGGAGCATGGTGGTGATGGGAGCTAGCTTACCGAATCCGTGGAAGCTTTGGCGGAAAAGGTATTTGCTATATAGCTCCGGAGGCTGTGGGTGTCTCCATCGCTGTCTATCATGCAAGCTGCTATATGGGCCATCTCCACAGACGACCCTAGGTACAGGCAGATCAGAGACCGCGAGAAGAAATGAAACGGGTCGCCGCTGAGGAAACCTGGAAGAGCCGTTCGCAACAGGAAATGATAGGTTGGCAAATATGGTGATGATTAAGTTTATAATATATAGATATAATCATATAGGGACGCTAGTCAGAAAAACGGGCGTGTGTCCAACATAGCCGGAGATGAGCTCGCGCAAGGTTTCTGCTCACACTTTGAGACGAGACGGCAAGGGCGTGCAAACGCTTTTGGGGGGGGAGGATATAAAGATGGACATATAGCAGCAGGAAACAGAGGTCAATGACGGTTGGAGGTTGCAGAGGATGCCTGCACTTAATGCAGGTGATATACGCCGTGCATATGTAGAGTATGTCATTGGCAAGGTGTGAAGAGACCTGTGCTCTGTGCTCTGTGCTCTCTCATTTTCTTTTGGGGTGAAACGAGACGGCGAGCAGAGGGATGCGGTATCGAGTACTCAATGTGGTATAGCACATTGACCTGTAAGTCCCCGTAGCGTGAACTTGTCTCCCTCGATCACGACCATCGTCAACCCCCTTGGCGTCCTGTCTTGTCTATTCTGGGCACCCATGCCATTCGAACCTCGTGGTGCTCCTCTGGTAGCGTCCTGTAAGACATCTCGTGCAGCAGCGCCGCTCTGCCCTAGTCTCTTAACACTAAGGTAAGTCTCACCGTGCAGCAGAATACCCCAGGAACAGTGTAGCTAGTTGTAGGCACACTAACCTTAGACACTAGACGCTATCGGGGTTGCTTACCACAACGGTTTAGATCCAACAGACAATCTGAAGGGGTTCCAGATCCCGGGTGCTGCAAGGATAAGGGTTACTGAAACGACTTAACCGTTGTAACTAGGTAGACTTTGCAGACTAGTCAGGGGTACGGTTGCTTTGACCCCCCAACTGCCAAGACTGCCTCCGACGAGGTCCCTTGCCAGTACCTTGCAACCGAGCACAGTACCTCCAGTACCTCGCGCAGACTCGACGTGACAGAAATTGTTCTCTCACGGCGCGGGCAGAAGTGGGTTCGACGAGACTCCTACCCACCGTTTCCTACTTATGTACCTGAGCACCTTTTCATTGCAACAATGGCCTTTATTATCTCTCAACTGTCATTTCACTTCGGCAAACAGAGAGTTACTCGGACAGGCACGTACGTGGAGCGTGGAACAATGCGTTAGCGAAGATATAGTTCAATGATATAGATAGCTACTTAGTTAGCCAGAGGTTTTGGGAGACTTTAGGTGTTGTAGATAAAGTAGGGGGCTCTCATTGGACCCGCTTCTGCAGTGGGAACCGAAAGAACGGGAGTTTTGATACGCTATGGATTGGTAAATGTTTCTCATGAAAACCCTTTCGTAGTTGCGAGTTTTTTTGCAATCACTGATTGGGCTGTTCCCGGGTAATATTTGAAACAGCTGCCCGAGTACATTTCGAGTGTTGGTTGAAGTCGGGACAGTAAGTGGCGTAACGGCATAATGAATCGTATTGTTCAGGATCTGATATTAATGTGAGCCTCCCGCTGCGCATGAAGTTGTCTTCTCTGCGGCGAGAGGATGAAATGGCGACTGGTGTGCCCTTTGAAAGCTATGGTATCCCCAATATGGAAGGGGTCTACATATGAAGAATTCGTAGTAGTTGATCAGGTCGCCGTCATAATGGCTATCACCGTAGTATCAGTCTGCAGGTGAACAGGAACATCGACAAAATGTGTGGCACCTTAGAAGAGCAGCGCTCCCAAAAAGTGATAATAATGATAATATAGTGCAGATATATATGACGGCATATGCAAGCCTGGGTATTTGATATAGCTATCATGCGATCGTTGAGAAACAAAGCGAAGAGGGAAACAATTACTAATAATGGACGACACAGAATCGATGGAAGTGCTTCCTGGTATGCTGCTATACCTGGGCGGGGTGGAGGAGAGCGAAGTGTTATGTGAAACTAGAGTCAAACGGGAGTGTTTTAGACATACTATATGGTCTTTGATCCTTATCAGCAAATCCTCATCCAGATAACGATCAAGAGTACTATGCAGGCCATCTCATCTCATCTCATCTCATCATGATTTGCCAACTGCCGTTGCATATGGAGGAATATGTTCATCCTTCACCAGCGGCATCCCGCGCGTGGTCGGCGTCGATGTGGCTTGCATGAAACTTCTCAAGTGCCTATAAATGTTTATGATCGCCATACTTAGGAGTACTCTGCATCAGCCACAATCTGGTGCGGCCGCGAGGTAGATTCTTCGGACTTCGAATTTGTGATCGACGAGAAGTGATTCTATCTACGTACTATTCGAACGGCCAGATTCGAGGGATCAGGGTTTTTGATGTGCTTCCTCCCACTCGTAACAGAGTCTGCAAGTAGTCGCACCAGACTAGCCTAATGTCGTAGGAAGATTGGCAGTACATACACCGGAGAATTTTCCTCGTGGGTTGAGGTTTCAGGGAATTGATATCCATAATACAAGCGACCGTAGCTGATTGGCTGATGCCAACTCGTGCATGTATCATCTCAAGTATTCAATGGTACTGCTAAATAGAGTGGCGAAGGAAATGTTAGAAGCGGACATAACGAGAGTAATATCATGATCTCAACATGAATGAAGGGAATATTGAAGGCCAATTTGGTGCTGGCTGACCTTGTAGTGGCCAAGATGAGGCGCCGATCTTTCAAGGCATTTAATATGCAAATAAGCATCTGTTATGCCACTTTCACGCCGGCAACGCACGGGGGCATGTTCCGGTGATGAATTAGGTCAGACGCAAGCGTGGATGCTATGATCACCGAGCTCGGAAGCCGGCCGCGGCTAACGGCTTCTTCAGTAACCTTCTTATATTTTGGTGTTTTGCAGCAACGGTGAGCTTGCATTCAGTGGGTAGCCATGACATGCCATTGCCACTCTCACAAAAGTTGTCATGAGTTCTCTTTCAAAGCGCGGACCTTTTATTCATATTATAGGCACAGCTACTCATATTCAAAACTCATACTGTCTATATCTCTCATCAGAGTATACTCGTATCCACGTTCTGCCCTATTTTAGTATGAAGCAACGACTAGGCCGTACACTAAGATGATTACCTCGCTTAGGACTGTTGGCTAGTCTAGAATTTGTCTAGAAGCGTTAGTTCGGGCCAAAAATGATGAGCGAATACCTGCTACCTAGACTAAGGAGAACCGCCCACTGTAGGAGACACCTCGCTTAATGTAGTCAGAGTGGTCAGGATAGTGTACTGTGAAGTAGTGTAGATAGGTGGCTGGGCAGGCTTGCCGCGTTATGCCGTCATTCCTTCCAGAGCGAGATAAGTGCTGACCGTAATCGAAGGCCAACGTCTTGGCGTTGTTCCTGGCTATATTCTGGCCTTAACCTCCTTACCATGGCCATGCCCAGCAGTAGTGTCGCTATTGTGTGCGGCTTCCTAACATATGAGATCATATTCCTTCTCACTCACCTCAGATCTTTCTAGGTAGGTGTGGCCAATGATTAAGAGATATGAGAGATTATTGTATATAACGATAGCTTCTTATACAATCATAGCGTCAGCGGAATATGCCAGTTCCACTGTAGAAGCTTTATTATAGACGGGGTTTACCCAGTCCAGCCAGTTACCCCTGCGGACAACCCGGATCAACCAGGGCCTGCCAGGCACAGTTCTTGTGAGGAGCCTATCGGGGTCTAACCGTCGCTTATCCTCTTACGGAACTTTCCATCTCAGGGACCAGTCAGCGTTGAGTCCTGTCTCGTCTAGATCTTACTTAGCAAAGGAAAGTATAGACTAATTTGCCCATACGAGTGACGTTCAATGCTTAGCAAGATTCAAAAATCGACTTCTGCGCATCAAATTCCGGCTTTGTTACGACAGTGCTCTATTGAACCTGTGTGAGAACACCAGTATCTACATACCACGTATATGGTGTTTTGACCCAGCTGCAAATGAGTACCGGGTCAGTCCTGGGAGGTATGGATCTCGACATGAAACTACGAGCTAGACTCTGTTTCAGCCCCGGCCGAGTTGCCCCGGCCGGAGGGGCGAGTGAGCGTCGTGGAAACCGTCTGCTGCGGGGCTCCATGCGGTGTTTAAATTTATCTCCCGGCGACCTGCAACTTGCTGGGCCTCTCTACACGTACATTAGGGGGGATTTCCTTGGGTGACACAAGAATCGGTGGCGGCACGCGAGTGGCCCTGGGAAAACCAGGAAGCTTACGGCGATAGGAGCTTGGGGGATCGCAGTTGGAGGTTCTCACCAATGCCGTTACGTCTCCGGACGGACGTGGCGCAACGACGCCGTACAACATCACCAACTACCAACCAGATGGCTGGTCGTAGAAGGCCTCTCACCAGTGAGCGCGCGCAACATATCTATCGTAAACGCTGACCCTGTTTGAGAGTGGCTTTTAAACTGTCCCGTGTTATAGGCACTGCATCCATCTTGTTCTTTCGCTTCATGAACGGCACGGCACGTAAGACACGGCGCTGCTTCCGGCGCAGCTTCCGGCGCATGTCGTGTAATACTCACTCCGTAAGCGACAGCAGTGTCGAAGATATATTCTTTCTGGCGTCTCATGTAGCCAAGCGTACCACTAACTAGCCTGGTTATTCCCTCCAAGGGGGATTTGAGCACGTGGGTTTCGTGGGCTCTCTCATCTTCATTAGGATCTTCACTGTCACTTCCAGAAAACTCACGAGCCTTGCTAGGGCTTCCTCCCGCAAATGCCTGCAAAGAAAACTGTTGGGAATTGAGAGCTAGGAGTGGGGTTCGCCTTATAGACTATCTATTTACCTATCGAGGCTTTCTAGATCTTATCTAGCGGTAAAGCCGTTCGATGGTGGCGGAGTGACAGACGCACAGACAACCTAGCCTAGCACATTGTTACCTACTCCATGTTACTTACTGCATGTATTCCCCCCGCTCACCAACTTTGCAAGGCAAAAGGTCCTCGACAGGAGTCAGGGGGCCTTGCCTAGATACATAGTCCACCAAGGGGGGGATTTGGTCCTGAATTAACTTTGAGGCCGCTGTTACCTACACTGTACTGCAGGGCGCGATTACGGTATTGGTTCGGTTAGCAAACACCCATGAGAAATCCATTCCCAGTTCGTCACAGGAAATCTCTGGGCATTGATAATCTCAAATAGGGACCACTTTACAGCAACCATGTCTTCTTTGACTGCTGTTACTTGTGCCAAAGGCAACGCTCCCCGGGCTCGGGTTCGATTAGACCTCGAGTCCGCCATCACGCCGACATCGCGGGACATCGCGAGGATCGACAATGAGATAGGGCCTTACCGGGTTATGGTGATGTTACACTTCCGAGGCTAGAGCCGCAGAGACAGTTCTAAACCCCCAGCTCTTATAACCCTCACCAGCATACACAGGCATGTAAATCAGTTATACAGCTCGCTGCTATGTATATTCCACGGAGTTGCGCACTCAGAGCAGTAACACTCTCCTATTCCTAGCATGGAGTAGACCCGCTATTCCCCGCTGACGGGCATCTGCTCCAAGGTGATATCACAATGCATGTCGATGCTTTCTGCTGTGCTAGTATGCTAGGTTAGCATCTATCTATCTATCCGCGCTTCGTGAATGATAATGTGACTGGAGCATATTCAGTATGCATTCGCCCCCTGGGCTGTTGGTGATGGAAAGACCCGAGCAGCTGGCTGACCCCAAGATTGTTGGTGATCAGTAGAAAGACCCAAGCAGCGCGTTCGCCCCTTTGTCGATGAAGTAGATATGTAGTCGCCACCGTGACATCCTACCCCATCGTCTATATCGCCGTCATGTTGTTGGTCGAAAAGACCTCCCCCTTGTCTGCCCTTTTCATCATACAACACCCCGCGTCTGTGTAGTCTGATATTCTCATCGCATTGGAGCATCGAAGCAAGTTATAGCGAGAGGAAAAATCGTGTAAGAGGTCCCACGGTTGTTGCTACGGCGGTTCATCACAGTTGGTACATGTCAGCCGGCCTTGACACGGACGCCGGGCCCGAGGTAACCTCGCCTACGTTTACCTGCTTTCATACACATGTGACTTACTTCATGATTCACTATGAGATCTAACTGTTGAGATGATAGGCGCTGGATTCATCTCGATGATGGGGTCGGACGGGGATCCACCTCATTTCATGGCTTGAAATGCATCCAATGTTGGATGGGGGCTGTTGTTGCGCCTCGTTGGGAGGGGCTCACAATTCTGACGAGTAATGGCGGGCTGAATTTGCCTCGAATATCTTCAAACGTCAACGATCGCAAATGAATACCTAACACTGAGTCGGTCCAGGTAAAGTCCAGACTAACATACAAATCTACATAGAGGCATTCGAATCTCGGCGTAGCATCTTCCATTAGCACTTCATATACCATACCTCCACGCTTTTCCTTATCGCCTACCCCTTGAATAATATGTTTGTATCATGTAAAACTAGGGTAAGTGCATGAAGTTTACCCCTATTCATGAGAGATTGGGCTATCTTATGTGTTTGATACATCTCAACGATGACTCATTTTCTCCCTTTCCATCTCGCTGTATGAGCGCCTTTTTGCAAGACCATATCCCTCAAAGAGTAACTCATATAATGCACTGCTAACGGCCGTCACCAAACGGAGAAATGCGACGTTCTTCATACAGGTGATTTCATATTCGCCAGAACAACCCTATACCCATCAGGGTCCTCAAACGTGGCGCCGCACCGGTCCCAATACGGATTGAAGCTCTTCACAGGCTCGAAGCCCGCGCTCCTCATGCGCGCCACGGCGCCTTGGTACAGCGGCTCGTCCGGCATGTAGAAGACGAGCAGGTTGTCTTGCGTCGGCGCACGTCCCGCTTTATGAGAGACGTGTTGTGTGAACTCGAGGTGATAGCCCGATGTGGACGAGGACAATAGCACCCCGTCGAAGCCCTCGTGCCCGCTAAAGGTGAGTTTCACCTCGAAGCCGAGCCCGTCGACGTAGAAAGGGAGGAGAGATGAGATCGAGTCCGTGGGCCTCGCGATGCGGAGACGGGCTTGCGCTGTGGCGAGGGGGTTGCTCGACTCGTTGGACATTGTGATTTTTTCTTGGGTCACTTTATTGCTCTCTGGCTCTGTGTACAGGGGACGGGCGGCCAAAGTGTATCCTGAATGTTTCCTTAACCAATTTGCTAGTTGGATCTTCTATCCCCCTTGAATTTGCACTTGCTGGACAACTGTTATTTATCGTAGTTTATTCATACTTAACCGATTGCCCGATCTCGCAGTTCGCCGTCGGCTAGTGTTGGCTGGCAAAGACTCATATAACAAGAGTCAAGGTTGATGATGAGGCAGTTTGTGGAAGCCGGTTGGCATCGGAGCTGAGGTTTTAGTGCTAGCCTGACGACGTCGGCAGCTGACAAATGCGCCTCACGAGCTTCATCTGATGTATGTATCTAGCATTGAAACAAGAAACATCAATTTTTACTATCATTGAAATTGATTGGAAGAACAATAAGCTCAACTAGCACCCGCTGGTGATGGTATCCCACGTATATTCAAGTCTCAATATGCCAGCTTCTATCTACTCCTACTTCTCCGACGTCACCTATAGCTGGGTTCGGAAGCATGGTGACGTTGTTGATTGTATGTGTAAATTGATCTTGAAGCAATACAATTGAGTCGCGTGCTACAATGACGATGTTTCACGCCTGAGTTCACTGAGGCATTTGAGTCCACCCGGTAATAGTAGTAGAGGTAAATGATCGACACGGGATTGAAACACGATCCCATCTCAATCGACATGCAGTCCCTGTAGATTTTCTTATGCCCTATTAATCCTTCGACCTTCGAAGAAGACCGGCGCCACTTCTAGGGATACTTCATGGCTACCAGCAGGCCGTCGCACTAACGTAGTGCACCGAGTGTCAATGCCCTGAAACGGCCGTCCATTGTTGATAGCCCCCACGGGGTTAAGTCTTTGACTATTCTCACAACAGAAAGATATGTGAATCGAGAGCTAGCAGCGGACACCAGTCTGATGGCTACTAGCTCACGAAGTGACCTAAGTAACAAGAGAACTAACTAGCTAATTCTCCGGTCTAGTTTGAGCTGAAAAGCATAAACTATGGGCTCGGAAGTCGCTTCTTCTTTGGACTTAGTAATCAAACGATAATAGCGTAGCCGATTCCATAGTGGTTTGTGTTCGAATATTGCCAGGAGGGAAGAGGCAATCTACAAGATAATGCATATCCCAGTCTCGAGGGGTGCATTGTGTTGAGATGCTGGCAGGTCCTTGATCGAGGTGTGCTACTTGCGGTGACCGTCAAGTCTCTGGAAGAGAATCTCTCTAATTAAAGACTCGCTCACAAGTGAAGCACATACTCTCGTGGGATCCTCATCTAGCAGATGATACTTAGCATCTATGCTTATCACAACTGACGTAGGTAGTAAAAGGAGATTTACCGGGTACGGATTCCTATTGCGGTCTTAGCTTTTGATTCAGCTAGTTTGTACAGTTGCGACTGGAAAACGGACTCTTCTTGCCCGAACCCTGACATGCGACAGTAGAATGCGTTTGATCCGGGGAGTCATTCCGTCACCATGATACCGGTATCCGATCCACCACATGGCAGCTGGCTACTGCATCATGGAAACACCTAGAAGGATTGGCGTACAGGCGCATTGTGTCACTAGGAGCTGTATGTAGTATCGTAGCTGTAGGGTGAGGCTACTTTAGTCAGAAAGGGGCTCGACAAACATGGGGTCGAAACAAGCCAGCAACAAGGCTGCCACATGTTGAGGAGCCTGTGACTCTGTTTCGGTCAATTTTCCGGGCTAGTGTAGCCTAGGTATCGGCCCAATTCCAGGCTAACTTGTGCGATGATCGACGGCGAGTTGGCTACAACAGTCGGCGGCTGTGATGGCTTCATTACGGCGACGCTTAAGAGGCACACTGAAGAGCTATTCGCCTACGATTAACGAATTAGGTCACCCGGCCGAGCAGCCTCCCGTATCCGAGTAGTGCATTTCAGGTACCCAGTTTAGACGATCTTCTAAAATACCCGAGGACTAGTCTAGGGATCTGCCCTTCAAAGTTCAATTGGGGGTGGATATTGTTGCGATGTTGTAGAATAGAGGAGTAATTGAGTAATTTACCGTGGGGGGTTATTCTCATACACTGTCTACCTTGCACGGTCACGCAGCTGGCCTTCAGCTGGTCGGCCGGCTACCGCACCCCCTTAACAGCATCTGAGCACTAAAGAGAAGCCACCATAATAATTGACAGGAAGTGACGGCTTGCGGCGGGAAATATGGGAACTTACAGAAGCGAGTGCTAGCTTGATTCGGCAGGCAACAGACACCACATGAGGCAAAAGACAGATAGTACCTACCAACTGCACACGACGGTTGTGACATATCGCGTGCACTGTTTTCGATGCGGGGCAGTGGGATAAGTGGGAGCATGGCCAAGAGCAGTTCACTGTTCTTCAGAAGCCTCCAGATCACCATTCGCAGTGCATCATTTGCTTCACCACCACTAGGAGCGTCGGCATCTGTTCGAGGTTTTGGTTCCCGCCGTCATAGTCCTATTTATTGTCGCGCTTATAGCCAGACCAAGATGACCCCACGCGACCCCAACACCCTGGCTAACTATGGCGAGTGGCTCACCAAGCACACCACCGTCAACTTCAAGGTAGACTTCGAGAAGCAGCGTCTTGAGGGCTCTGTTCTGCTTGAATTGGAATCGTTAACGGATAAGAAGAGTCAAGAAGTCATTCTAGGTTTGTCGTTTCTAGATATAATTTGCTTTTCATCGTGTGGTTCTGGGCAGGTCTAGGGCTAGCTAGGAACAGGAAAACATCTAGCCTTTCGACCAACCTGCCACTCACTCTTACGTCCTCATACATGTCAATTCTCTACTACAAGTGGCAAGGGAAAATGCTGACACTTGATTTCCTCAAGACACAAATTATCTGTCCATCTTGTCAGTCAAATCCAACTCCACAGATTTGAAATGGACTCTCAAAGACCGGGTTGCGCCCTATGGATCGCCGCTTCATGTCTCTGTGCCCGGAGGTGCGCCGCAAGGTGATACCCTGAAGCTGGATATTGCGCTTCAGACCACTGAGGATTGCGTGGGGCTTCAATGGATGACGCCGGCGCAGACCGGCAACAAGAAGCATCCTTATGTCTACTCACAATGCCAAGCCATCCTAGCTCGCTCTATATTCCCATGCCAGGACACTCCCGATGTCAAGTCTACCTTCACCTTTAACATCACCTCGCCGCTGCCCGTGGTTGCGAGCGGTGTTCCTGTGCCATCAGATGCCCAGGGCGACGGGGATAAGCTCTTTCGCTTTGAACAGAAGGTACCGATTCCCTCGTACCTCTTCGCCCTGGCTTCGGGAGATCTCGAGATGGCCCCTATTGGTAAGCGCTCCGTCGTAGCAACCGGCCCGGAAGCACTACAGGAGGCCAAGTGGGAGCTGGAAAATGATATGGACAAATTCCTCGAAGTCGCAGAGAAGCTCATCTTTGAATACCAATGGGGCCAGTACAATGTTCTCGTGTTGCCGCCTAGCTTCGCCTACGGTGGCATGGAGAACCCAATCTTCACGTTTGCGACGCCCACTATAATCAGCGGCGATCGCCAAAATGTCGACGTCATTGCCCATGAACTTAGTCACTCGTGGAGCGGCAACTTAGTTGGATGTGCATCTTGGGAACATTTCTGGCTCAATGAGGGGTGAGCCCCTCTCTGCATCTTGGATAAGTTCCAAATTCGCTAATTGAGTTGCAACAGCTGGACCACGTATCTCGAGCGCCGAATTGGCGCTGCCATCCAGTATGTATTCTGAGTACCTTGTTTTCCCGCTTGGCGGTGTTTGAACTTCATGACTCCTGCATACGCCTAGAGTTGTTTGAAACTGCCACCTAGATGACAATCGTTAACTTCATTTCGGACAGCGGCGCGCCACAATTCGACTTCAGTGCCATCATTGGCTGGAAATCTCTTGGTAGGTAGTATCGTGCGTGTTGTGTGGAATGCGAAGCTTACAAAAATCTAGAGGATTCTGTGGCGCTGGTTGGCGCAGACCACGAGTTCACCAAACTCATCATTAACCACAAGGGCGTCGATCCTGAAGATGCGTTCAGCTCGATTCCGTACGAGAAGGGCTTCCATTTTCTCTACTATCTTGATAGGCTAGTTGGCCGAGAGCACTTCGACAAGTTTATCCCTCACTACTTTAAGACTTGGGCTCGGAAGTCGCTGGACTCTTTCGAGTTCAAACAAACGTTCCTGGATTTCTTTGAGAACTATGGGAACGATGAGATCAAGGAGAAGATCGCCAAGATCCCGTGGGAAGAGCGGTTCTACGCACCCGGCTTGCCACCCAAACCAGAGTTCGACACCACTTACGTCGATAACTGTCTAGCGCTTGCAGAGAAATGGAAGCAATCAGTACGTATTTGGCCATCTTCTTGCGCAGAGGCTATACTCTGTTTGCGATAGAACTAACGAGGGTTTAGGACTATCAACCCAGCCCCAAGGACACAGAATCATTCACCGCGAACCAAATCCTCGTCTTCCTGCAGGCTGTCCAGAACTTCTCATCACCCCTGAACGCTGAACGATCTCACCTCCTTGGCACCACCTATAATATCAGCTCGTCAAAGAATGTCGAATTGAAATCAGCATACTACCTCATCGCTCTCAACGCAGGGGACAGGTCAGAGCTCCCAGGAGTTGTTGACCTGCTGGGCTCCGTCGGCCGGATGAAGTTCGTCAGACCACTCTACCGAAAGCTCAATGGGCTCGACAGGGATCTGGCTGTGAAGACTTTTGAATATAACAAAGATTTCTACCCATCGACGACGAAAGGTCAACTGGCCAAGGACCTAGGACTTAAATAAATAGACTTAAATAGGAGTCTTGAAAGTCACGACGGGAAAAAATACATAAGCTAACATGGGACTTCGACATTTTACGAGGTATGATCGAAAAGTAATCTCGACTATTTATTGTTCAGTAAAACGTACCTCATCAAATATTCTTAGCACACTCCGCAGGGCGGGAGGTATTTCATTTCGAGATACCTACTCACCTAATAAACCTGGCTCGAGCGTCGCTATGCCTATGGCTACAGAAGCACCCGTGAGTGGACCAGGCACGTCCTACACACTCCCACACTTGTGGATTAACCTTCGAGAATGGTAAGACTCAAGTACGTGAGCTGTCCTAAAACCTCTTGTGACTGAGCATGTACCAAGTCGGTGGAGATGTAAACAATTGAATGCACTGCACTGACCTCGATAATCGTGCCAATCACCTTAGTGCATAATTGTGTATATTACATGATGCCTTGAATAAGCGGGATATTTCTGACTATCGAAGGGGCTACCCTGCCGAAGCCAACCATCTGCAGCTGGCGGAAGCACTGAGCCACCTGACAAAAACTAGAGGACTGGCCGGCTGCAGTGCTCTCCACATGCAGTCATACTTACCTACATATGCACCTGCTTATCTTGTATCTACTGTGTTTACTTAGCCAAGTATGCCGTAAGTTTGCACCTATGGGCAGCCCAGATACTGGAGTCTAGCGGGCAGGTGCTGAAAATTACTATTCCCAAGTCGCGATCGCGCGTCTGTACAAAGGTCGCAAGCGAAATTCCCCAACACCGCCTCGTTGCCCCATTGCCGAGTCAACAGTCAACCCAGAATACAACACCACCACATTCCCGACGACGACAACGACCTGACGAATAATAATCATAATACTCGCATCGTCCGGCTTTTGCTCAAGCTTGACTGGTGCAGGCTCACTGTTGCGCCACACACCGCATACAAACTATAGTGGCTGCCTTGGCCCTGTGCTCCTTGTCGACCGCTCTCGGACCGCCCCTTGTCCTGTCTTGTCTTGCCTTGCGTTGTCGTGTGTGTGCTTGTTGGCGAAACATCCCAGACAGACATCTACACAACTCCTCGACGTTTCCACCACCGCAAAAATCGACCGACCCCCTTTCAAGACGCCGTGGCTAGGTAGGGCGAGGATGACAAGGGGCGAGCGCTTCTGATGCGCCAATAGTTGGTTTGATTTCTTGGGTGGACTAGCTTTGGAATCGCGACCGGCGTCGCCTTTTCTGTTACGAGGCTACTGATTCTTTGTACGGTGTAGGGCGAACCCGCCCCTGTCCCTCTCGACATCACGCCGACTTGCGAAGTCCCCTTCGCATGTTATCCTGTTTCGACTATCTAGCCTTTCGCATGCTGTGATAACCAACTACCTCCGATCAGACTGCTGGAGTACTTGTACGAGAGGCGGCCGCCCTCCATTTGCCCATCATGGCTCCTGCAGGCGGTGGAAATATTAAGGTGGTGGTGAGATGTCGTCCGTTCAATAGTCGAGGTATGTTCACCGACTATCTCGACCCCTTTTACATGTCGTTGGATTCGCGAAGCGTTGGCGTGCACCGTAGATGCGTTCACTAATGACGACAACAGAAATCGATCGGGGGGCGAAATGTATCGTAGAAATGAAGGACAATCAGACTGTTCTCACTCCTCCACACGACGGAGCGCACAGCGGCAAGGGACCTAAGGATCTGGCCCCTAAATCTTTCGCTTTCGATCGATCATACTGGTCCTTCAACAAAAGCGATCCAAACTATGCCGGCCAAGAAAACCTTCACAACGACCTTGGAAAGCCTCTCCTGGATAATGCGTTTCAGGGTTACAACAACTGTATTTTTGCATATGGTCAGACAGGTTCCGGAAAATCGTATTCGATGATGGGTTATGGCAAGGAACACGGTATCATCCCCAAGATTTGCCAAGATATGTTTGAGAGAATCTCTGGGCTGCAACAGGACAAGAACACGCGATGTACTGTCGAGGTTTCCTATCTCGAAATTTACAACGAACGAGTTCGAGATCTCTTGAACCCGTCAACGAAGGGCAATTTGAAGGTTCGAGAGCATCCCTCCACGGGACCCTATGTCGAGGACTTAGCCAAACTTGTGGTCGGCAGTTTCCAGGAGATTGAGAACTTGATGGACGAAGGTAACAAGGCAAGAACCGTTGCCGCAACCAACATGAACGAAACCTCGAGTCGAAGTCACGCTGTCTTTACTCTGATCCTAACGCAGAAGACTTTTGATACGGACACTAAGATGGAATTGGAGAAACAAGCAAAAATCAGTCTGGTCGATCTGGCAGGTTCGGAAAGAGCAACATCAACAGGTGCTACAGGGGCTCGACTCAAAGAAGGTGCCGAAATCAACAGGTCGCTCTCAACCCTCGGTCGTGTGATAGCAGCGCTGGCCGATCTCTCGACAGGGAAGAAGAAAAAGGGCGCCGGAGGAACTGTCCCATATCGAGACAGTGTATTAACGTGGCTCCTTAAGGATTCCTTGGGTGGCAACAGTATGACGGCCATGATTGCGGCCATTAGTCCCGCTGATATCAATTATGACGAGACTCTGAGCACTCTGCGCTATGCGGACTCTGCCAAGCGAATCAAGAACCATGCTGTCATCAACGAGGATGCTAATGCTCGCATGATAAGAGAGTTGAAGGAAGAACTTGCTCTATTACGAAGCAAACTTGGAGGTGGAGTCGTGGGAGGCGCCGGCGGTGTCGGTGGTACTCCCGTCCCGCCTGAGGAAGTGTATGCTGAAGGCACGCCATTAGAAAAGCAGATAGTCAGCATCACCCAATCCGACGGAACGGTCAAGAAGGTTTCCAAAGCGGAGATAGCGGAGCAACTCAGCCAGAGTGAGAAGCTGTTGACCGACCTGAATCAGACTTGGGAAGAAAAATTACTGAAAACCGAAGAAATCCACAAGGAACGTGAAGCGGCGTTGGAGGAGCTTGGAATCAGTATCGAGAAAGGGTTCATCGGATTGCATACGCCAAAGAAAATGCCACACTTAGTCAATCTGTCGGATGATCCCCTGCTAGCGGAATGCTTGGTTTACAATCTCAAGCCAGGGAAGACTACAGTTGGAAACGTTGATTCCAATGCCGAGCATCAAGCGAACATACGACTCAACGGAACTCGAATTCTCCACGACCACTGTACCTTTGATAATGCTATGGACGGCACTGTTACGATAACACCGGGTGAAGGCGCGTCGATTATGGTCAACGGCAGGCGGATCTCCGAGACGACACGGCTGCATTCTGGATATCGAGTAATCCTCGGAGACTTCCACATATTCAGATTCAATCATCCTATGGAAGCTAAGGCGGAACGGGATGAGAACAGACAAAGTTTACTCCGCCAAACAGTAACAGCAAACCAATTGCAGAGCGTATCTCCCCGTCCGGGACATGACCGATCCTTAAGTAAAGCTGGATCAGAATTCGGTGATAGTCGCCCTGATTCCCCTGCCCCTACTCGGGATGGGCGAGACTCTGATTGGTCACTTGCGAGGCGGGAGGCTGCTGGTGCTATCCTTGGCACTGACAAGAACCTTCAGAGTCTAACAGACGAAGAGTTGAATGCTCTCTTTGAAGATGTCCAGCGTGCCAGAGCCGAGCGAGTTAATGAGCGCGAGGGTGAGGATGACGCGGAATCGAACTTGTCATATGCTGTTCGTGAAAAATACATGTCCACGGGAACAATCGACAACTTCTCACTCGATACAGCGCTTACGATGCCTTCCACTCCTAAAACTGGCGAAGCGGATGATCGACTCAAAGAGATTCGAGAGACTATGCAATCTCAGCTAGAGAAACAAAAAGAGGAGTATCAAGATCAGCTCAAGAGTGCCGAAGCCGCGAATGTGGAGGTCGAAGAAATCAAGAAAGAGAAGGAGCGGATGGAAGAGACCTTAGTTCAGATCAAAGCTGATATGGAAAAACAGCTAGCAGTCCAAAAGAAAGAATTTGAGGCCAAGATAGAGAAGCTGGATCCGCTCAAACGGCCAAAAGCCAAACCCAAACTTTCGGAAGAGGAGATTCAGCTTGCAAAAAAGGCTGTCAGCCATTGGAAGGGTCGTCATTATGTGCAGATGGCAGAGGCTATCCTTCAGCATGCAGCAACCTTGAAGGAAGCCCAAATCATGAGTCAAGAGCTAGAAGAAAACGTCGTTTTCCAGTTCACAGTGGTGGATCAAGGTCACGCGCTTTGCTCCTCTTATGATATGGTTCTCAATGATGTGTCAAATGAGGATGATATCGCGCTAGAACAGGCCCAAAAACCTTGTGTTGGTGTCCGTGTGGTCGATTATAAAAACATGGTAGTCCATCTATGGAGCGTGGATAAGCTTCATGACCGTGTGCGGCAAATGCGTCAAATGCATCAATACCTTGACCAGCCGGAGTACTCCCAACATTTCAAACTTGATAATCCGTTTGTTGAGGCTTGCATGCCTGAGTACTCCCTCGTTGGCGAAGTTGATGTTCCCCTGAAAGCCGTCTTTGACAGTCGCGTACAGGACTTCACTTTAGATGTCTTATCACCCTACACTTCACATGCTATTGGCATCATCAAAGTTTCACTAGAGCCTTCCAGTGCGCGTGCACCCTCAAGCACTTTGAAGTATAACGTGGTGATGCATGACATGGTTGGTTTCGCGGAGCGAGAGGGAACCGATGTACACGCTCAGCTGTTCATCCCAGGCGTATCGGAAAACGGCGCGACAACGACACAAATGATCAAAGACTTCGACGAAGAGCCTATAAGATTTGATAGCGTTCATAGTATGAGCGTGCCTCTATTTGGTCCTCGAGACATAAACCTCAGGATTGCCATCTTCGCAAAGGTCACCGCTATGCATCTCGATAAGTTACTCAGCTGGGATGAAATGCGTGATACCACGCCAGGGTCAGAAAATAAACCTCAAGGTGCACGAATCAATGAGTCCCAGTTCTACACTGCCGAGAAGCATGATTTGTTAGCTCGAATCCAAATTCTCGAAATGGACGAGGAGGGCGCGTATACACCAGTAGAGGTCACACAGACAAGCGAGTTAGACGTTGGGACTTTCCAATTACATCAAGGCCTACAAAGACGCATAGCCATTAATCTATCGCATAGTTCCGGCGATGCTTTGCCATGGGAAGACGTCAGCTCGATCCGAGTCGGTCAAGTGCAGCTTGTAGATCAGTCGGGCAAAGTTCCCGATCTGGCGTCACCTACTCCGGAAATCGCTCTCAGGCTTAGTGGCAAGCCAAGTTTCCGCCAAAATGCGAACGGGACACGAAGTGCTACGATTTCGGGACACTGGGATTCCAGCTTGCATAACTCCCTCCTTTTGGATCGAGTTACCGCAGACAAATACAAAGTTCAGATGACGCTTTCGTGGGACATTACTTCAGATAATCTCGCAGAGCCAATGAAATTCTCCACCAACCTGTACTGCCAGATTCTCGGGAGAACATACGTGCGACAGGCTTCGATGCTCTCTGCTCTATGGCAACATGTCCGAATTGTCCATTCCTCAACGGCGATATTCTCACTAGGCTTAAAGCCAGCTCCGATTAAGCATGCTGGTGACTTGTGGAGAATGAATAGTCAGCACGACTACGTGAAGGGCGAAGAAAATCTCAGCAACTGGAGCCCGAGGGGTGTATCCCTAATAGCGGATTACATTGCGTCGAGAAAAAAGAAACGGCGCATTGCTGAGATTGGAGCTGCACAGCTTTGGCTCAAGAAAATCGGTCTCCCTGAGCCTAAGAACAAGCCGACTGAGGCTGATGATCATTCTGAAGAAGACCTCTCCCCAGTCAAGGCTCACGATGATGACGACGATTCTATCAATGCCCTGCTAAATGATACGCCAGAAACTTCACGACCCTCGACACCCAACAAGTCCAACGAGGATGACTCTCTCGACTTACCCGAAGAGATGGACCTAGAGGAATCAGAAATAGCCGAAACTACGGAGAGCACAAAGGATGCGGAGCCTACAAAGAATGTAGAGGGCGCTGAAAATACCGAGAACGCCGATAACGTAGAAATTGCGAAGCCCGAGGAGGCCGCTGAGGAGAAGCCCCAATCCGAATACAACGAAGAGGAAACGGCAATATTAAACAAATGTATCGACTTATGGAAGCGTTATCCCGATCCCGTCTTCAATATCTTGAGCCCGACCAACATCCTGCCTCCCACAAATGGCATTGCTCCAGAATCTACTACTCCACCAAGGCTGATTGCCACGGTCATACGAATACCAAAGAATCCATCTGTTCTCAAAGGCGGCTATCTCCTAGTGCCGAGTAGCGACTCAACAAAATGGGTGAAGCGATTTGTCGAACTCCGACGACCGTATATGCACATCCACAATGCTACAAATGGAGACGAAATTGCCATTGTTAGCCTTCGTAATTCGAGGGTTGATAGCCAGCCAGAGATACTAGCTCTCTTCGGTGGACATGACGACGCAGATGATGATGTGTCGGTGGCCAACAGCAATGGTAGCTTCCAGCCAAGCCATCGACAAACAGCCTCGGGGCGAGCCATCTCCTCCATCTGGGCTGGCAGTCAAACCTCGTCAGGCCCTAGTATCGGAGGGCTGAGCGAGCGCCTGCAAGCTGGTGTATTCGCTGTCTACGGGACGGATAACACTTGGCTCTTTGCAGCTCGCAATGAACGAGACAAGCTCGATTGGATTCTTCGCATTGACCAGAGTTATTATTCGGGTAGTGTCAGTGCCAGCGGTAGTGGAGCTGTCAGTCCACAACCCAGGCACCATACTCTTGACGACGATTGTTGAAAAAACAAATGCCATAACACTCATTCCGACGAAGTTCCCCAATCCACCCACGATTTGGCTAGCAAGCCTAGCTCTCTACCTTTTGGATGCAATGAGGCCATGACAGTAATATATCGTACAAAATTCATGCAGCATATATATTGGCCTGGGGGGAAATCTGACAAACCTATAGGCGTTCTTGTCCCTGCTATTATTCTTTTCTTTTGTTATAATGCATTCATCCCGGCCTGTATATATAACCGAAACCGAGACCTGCTTTTTCTTCGTTCTCGTGTCACTTAGATTATACCCCTAGACCCTCTTCTTCATGAGGCTGTCTGAACAAAATAGAGCGGACTGACATGATATTGAGATTTTGAAAACGTCATGGATGTGTGTCAGGTGTTTACTTACTTATTGGTCGGTGACATGAGAGGTGAGGAGTGAGAGAGACCGTGATAGATGTGAGATGGGAAGGTGAAGGTAGATTAACGACTTTTGTCATTCACTATCAAACCAGTTAGTGTTGTGTGGTCTGCTTAGGTTTTGAGGCGTGGAGGGCTCGGTGGGATTGAACTTGCGGTGCGGTGAAGGGGGCGAGGAAGCATCACTGCTACGAAGTATCGATACAAGGACAATTTAGGTAATAGTGAATGAGTTTTGAGGCCTATAGTTAAGGAGAACGAAGACATTTGTTGATAATAGGAGTTGTGAGTTGTTACAATAGGCCATGTGATCCCTTCAGTCAAGTTGTGCCCGCGAAGCTTATAGATTTGACTCTTTTTCTAGCTCAGATCCAGGATTCAGATCAACAATCACCTTCAATACCTTCACAACTGAGTTATATTTCTCTAAAGCTAATTAACTGCTATGCCAGCTAAGGCTCTGTTTTGAATATCTATTGACGAGTTCCTCCACTGCCGGTCATCCCCCAGGGCGAGTCTCTCTTTTATACTTCCCTATTCGTAATTCCGAAGTGACACACACACACGCACCTTCCACATCAATTACATCATCTCCTTTATCATATATGTTGTATCCCCCCAGAATCGGAACAGCAGAGGCTACCTATCTGCCTACCTACCTACCTATCTACTAGAAATCTCCATCGCGATCGGCAGCAGTTCCAGTGAGGAACGAACATGAAGGGTTGGTTACCCCGGCGTAGCCACTTAGCTCAATTTACCCGCTAGCTAGAAATCTTGGCTTGGCTTCGTACTGTACAATGGTTCGTTCCATGTGCCGAATGCCATTGCCATCACGATAGTAGTTCGACCTTATACCCGGCTGGGCATCCATGCGATAACTCCTTGGGGCACCGGTGAGCGGGTCTACGAGCTCCGAACGAGAAAACGTATTACTCGATGCGATATGATATGCTAATTTTCATGATCAAATCAGTAATTACTGCTTAAGCAGACTTTAAAGAGGCGAGGGTTAATTTCAGAGAGAGAGTGGCTGGCTAACTTCGGATTAAATAAATAGACATGGAACAATCAATATCCGGGTGGTGGCGTTGATATAACTACCTAACCTATGTTCGTGCCCTGCGCACGACCGGATTTCCATAGCGGCTCTGGCTCTTTTAGAGATCAAGCAAGATGAAGCTGAACACAATGAAGAAAGGCGTGATCTCACGGGCAATAGCGCTCGCGCTCTTAGTATCCGGTGCTGCGGTCGCCGCACCAGCAGCAGCAGAAGCGACCGAATACGACTATATCGTGGTCGGCAGCGGTCCCGGCGGCGGCCCTCTGGCCGTGAACCTGGCCACAGCCGGATACTCTGTCTTCCTGATCGAAGCCGGCGACGCCAGCACGGCTACTGGGTTCGGGCAGTACCCGCCCGTTTTGACGTGGGATTTCTTCGTCAACCACTATCCCGAGGGAGACTCCAAGAATAACCAGTACAGCCATTTGACCTGGAAGACGCCTGAGGGCCGCTACTGGGTCGGGCAGACAGGTGCTCCGGCAGGCTCGACGCTTTTGGGCGTGTATTATCCTCGAGGTAAGATGAACCACACGCACCACCACTTATTGAATCCCTGACTCTTTTTTCCAAGACTGGGAGTTGGATGTTTGTTCGCTGACGAACGAGTGGAAAGGCGCGACACTTGGTGGCAGCAGTATGATCAATGCCATGTGCACTTGGCTTCCTAGCGACAGCGACTGGAATTATGTATATGAGTTGACTGGAGACGAGACATGGAAGTAAGTTTGCTACCTGGCGATCGACCATCATGACCGACATAGAAAGGCTAGATAGTGTGTATATGCTTTGGTCAACTGACTAACCTCTGAACAATCACAGAGCCGAGAACATGCGCAGCATCTTCACCAGAATCGAGCACAACAACTACATGCCGAATGGCACAGCAGGCCACGGCTTCAACGGCTTCTTCCAGACGCTCATGGGAGCCAAAGTCCAAGCGCAGCGCGGCCCGCTAAGCGGCAACAAGGTCATGGCGGCCTACGCCTCGGACCTCAACCTCACCATGCCGATGTCCGATCTGCTGCAGCGCGATCCTAATGTCCTTGACGCAGCCCGCGACACGACTTCTAGTATCTATGGCCTGGTGCAGCATCAATACACTAATGGCGGTCGGTACAGCTCGCGCGACTACATCCAGGCGGCGCAGAAAAACACTTCAATCCCACTCACCGTCTCGCTGAATTCCCTCGCCACTCGCGTGCTCTTCGACACCACCAGCGCCAGCTCTAAATGCGGCTCTTCTTCCTCCAAATCTGCTGCTGTTCCCCGCGCCACAGGAGTCGAGTACCTCGAGGGCAAATCGCTGTACGCCGCCGACAGCCGACGTGCAGCCGGCGCAACGGGGGTCAAGAAGACCGTCACGGCTCGCCGGGAGGTCATCGTCTCGGGCGGCGCCTTCAACTCGCCCCAGCTTCTCATGCTCTCGGGCGTCGGGCCCGCGGAGCACCTGCGGCAATTCAACATCTCGGTGGTAGCGGATCTGCCGGGCGTGGGGCAAAACCTGATGGATAACCAGGAGATGCCCATCGTGGGCTCCGGCAGCGCGGGCACGGGCGACGCGGGAGTGGCGATGATCCGTACTTCGCACCCGGCGCACGGGACTGATCGAGACATGTTCCTCATGGGCGGACAGGGGTAAGTCTACCTTCACCTTCACCTTTCAGAGCTTTCCGGCAGTAGCTAGGTTTAGCTATCAGCTATTTATTTCAAGGTTGCTTACGCTTTCACACAGATTCCTCTTCCGCGGCTTCTGGCCGGACAACCAGACCGCCCGACTCCCCGCGGAACCGCCGCAGCCGTACGGCGTGAGCATGGTCAAGGGGTCCTCGGTGAACAACAAAGGGTGGGTGAAGCTGCGATCGGCGGACCCGCAGGACACGCCCGAGATCAACTTCAACCACTACGCCGCGGGCGCCGAGTACGACCTGGCGGCGATGAAGGACGTCATCGCGTGGGTGCGCCGCATCTACACGCGCATCGGCATCACGCCCGTTGAGCCGCCGTGCACCACGACGGGGACGCCCGACGCCAACGGCTCGTGCGGGAAGGACGATGAGGATTGGTTGCATAAGCAGACTTTTGGACATCATCCTACGAGCACTAATCGCATCGGTGCGGATAATGATACTATGGCTGTGCTTGATAGTAAGTTTCGCGTTCGAGGTGTTACGGGACTGAGGGTTGTTGATGCTAGTGCTTTTGCGAGGATCCCCGGTGTGTTCCCTGTGGTGTCGACGTTCTTGATCAGTCAGAAGGCGTCCGATGAGATGATTGCTGAGGCGAGGGCTGGGACGAAGACGATTACGCAATGCTGAAGATGCGCGCGAAAGGGGTTACTAACGAAGTAAATTGTTTTCAATGTTCTTGATACTTCCTTGGTGCACAGAAGTGGCAAACTAATGACTTGACGTGACTCTCTTGTTGAACGTTTGATATTGCGCACAAAAGCTGTGCCCATCTTCAGATTATCCCTCATAGGAACTAGTGCTCTCGGAGAGATCTGTAGACCGATCTGATTCTGTATCGGCAGGCTCCATGTCTTGAGGGTCAACATCTGCGCCATGTCTGGTAAAATAATCCGTGATGTCACAGCAATAACCCTGCCCCATCGGGTTCCCAAATTCTTCTCGGCAATACCGCTGCCAGGAGGTCCATGGTGTTACATCCATGCCATTTTCATCCTTGAATCGCTCATTTGGCTGGCACCCTTCGAGGAGAAGGACCTGAACCATCTTGCTACTGTGCGATACATTGCGGAACCACCGGAGGAATGGACGTTCGGTAGCATGATACAGCAAAGGGTATCCGCTGTGAGAGTTACGCAATGCTTTGAGAAGATGTTTGGCACAGTCGACCATACCTATCTCGACGGCCAGAACCAATGAGGAGACATACGGTTCCTCGGTCTTTCGAGTAGGTCGAGACCCGGCCTTAAGGATCTCTTCGAGTTTCGATAGAACGACGAGACCTCTGTCTTCCGATGACGTATCAGCGTGCCTTGCGTAGCCAATCGCGTCCATTATGTAATAATAACCAGTCGGATCAATCCTTCGTTGTAGGCTTACCTGAGCCATATACAAAGATATGACTGCTAACACATCGAACGCGGCGTCCTCGATGCGAAGACACTCCATTTTCCAAGTCTCTGGCGTATCCAAAAACTCAAACACTGTTCTATGCATGAACTCGATAGTAGGACTGAATAACGTATCGTGTTCAATTTCGTCTGTTGCTCCACATTGGCAAGTACGCAATGTGTAGCAAGCATCACTAATTTCCAGAAGCCCACCACAGCGACCACGAAGCCGCCCTTCTGTCGATGCGTATATTGATCTCCGCTCTATTAGCGATGGAATTCGTATCACTTCACACAATCCTTTAATTCCCGACCGAAATCGCAAACCACGGCCCATGCCAGACTAGATCAGACTTCCTGATGTATGGCCGTTATTAGGCCTCTGGTAACAGATTTTTAGCATCTTCGCCGCTTGACCATAGTATCGCCGTTCGACTCGGTTCAGCATATGCGTAAAGAGGTCTTCCAGCTCCGGTGGCAACTCATCAACTCGTTTTCTTAGTTCTTGAATATTATCGCATGCAGCAAGCCCGTTGACGAGCGATCGACATGCCAAAATAACCCATAAAAAGACGCCGGATGCCTTTGCGGCTGATTCTTCCATTATTAAAAATACTGCCCCGATAGAGGTGGAGACGGCGAATTTCTCCATGTATGGATGAGAGCCAAGTGTAGACTGGATATAGTGAGCGATGTCACAACGGGTGAGGTCCTGAAGCTGGAGACTGGGAAGCTCCGAAAATGCGAGTATGCATGGAGAGATAGGCCTGCTTGAAACCACGACCTTTATCCTAGGGTTCTGAACGAGCTTTCGGATGTAGCTAGTCCCATAATGGTCGTCTCCATCGAGTTCGTCAAGTCCATCTATGAAAAAGCAGAATGATCTATTCAGGCCATAGTGAGAGGATAGTTTATCGAAAGCGATACCAAGCTCAGTGTCCGTGGGGGGAGGGACATGATTCGCCTTGAAGCTTTGTGTCTCGCCACATAGTTGGCAGTAGTTCAGGTACCAGGTGATGCTGAACATCTAGAACCTGATGCAAGATAGCCCGTGAGAGGCCCCTCAAGGAATTCTGGTCTGGCGTACCCAAGTTCCAGAAGAAGAAAGACCCAATGCATAGTGGGCTTGTGCCTGCCCACTTCGATAGAAGCTTGGCTGTCCTATGGTGATGAGACAAGCACTTCATCAATGTGGATTTGCCGCTGCCTGCTTTTCCAGAGATCCAGTATACTTGATTATCTGACTCTAACCAGGAAGGCAAGCTATCCCATTTAATATAAGCGTCTTGAGTGCTTGTGTTTTCCGGGCTCTCGAGAGCCCAACGCAATGTGTTGTGATGTGCTGCTTCAACGGCGTCCCTTCTTTCGTGCAGGCTACGGAACCATATCTTGCCTAGGATAATTCGCGTACACAGATTATTCAATCTTTCTGCAGCCGCATCTGCCATGTATTGCTCGCCGCTATCAGAGGTTGCATCGTAGATCAAAGCCAGAGACTTCACATCATTCAATCGCGATACGTCTTCCTTCGCCATGAACTCGCTGGTGATGTGCTGTCTTGTTTGGTCTGTCTCAGGGACAAGCTGGCTTAAAGCGGATACGAAATCTGATAGCTCCTGCGCAAGCTTTTCAGACTTTTTCTTGTCCACGATGATCCACCGCAATCTGTTCGATGCCGAAACTGCTTTCCCATTTTCTGCGATATCGATCTTCAGCTTTTCGAAGTCCTGGTGAAACTTTTCCATACGACTCGAAGTCAGGCGGTCGACGCAGGAATTGAAGAGTGTGCGAGGGGTAGATGACGGGCTGACTGCGCGTAATCCGTACCGCTGCTCTAAGCGTGTGGTTTCGCTCAAGAGTTGCTGAATGGCGACTAGGATGCAAGATACCGTTGATTGAGTATCAGGATCGTCTAGTCGCTTGTCATAATCATCTGGATAGAGGAGACGCACACGTTTGGCCCATTGTAAAAGAAGGGCCTTTTGAACGTTAAGCTTCACTTCAAGGATTTGATGATCACGGCCAAAAGATTTGTTAGATGAGAAGGAGATAAGGTCAGCACAGCTCTTGAGAGTGCGGCGAGCCCTACTACACCAAGGGCTAAACCGACCGCCTCGGCCATAGCGACGAATGGCAAGATGCCCAGAAGCTTGATTGTGTAGAAGATCGGGTTCGAGAAGGAACAATGGTAGTGTTGCTCCTCTGCGCATCACTCTGCGAAGAAGAGGGATATTGAACATGGGGCTACAGGAGCAAGCAGCACGCCCAGTATGCCGGGTTGGCAATGCAAATGCATGCTCCTGGCATTGTGAGGGTTCACAACAGGCCCGTTTCCCCCGCGCCCGAGGTGAACTGTTCCCTATATTATCGTCACGGAATTATCCAGCGAGCTTGTTGAGGTCTCGAGGCTCATTTTCCTTGTAGCCTTCAATAGAGCCAAAAATCGAGGCTCCCCACGTTAGCATTTGGGGGCGTCAACGAAGCGTCAATAGAGAATTTATGCCATCTCTGTCAAGATCGATGAGTCTTGATGCTGTGAACATATGGGTATCGTGCAGCCGCCGAGTACTTCGGTAGGTGATTATACCTACCTAGTATATAGTCTGAACCCTCCTACAGGGTACCATTGTTACATACATACCTACTTAAATAGATATCTACTTGGTAGGCTCTCTAGCTGTAAGCCAACGTGCCTGCCGACTTATGCACGACTAAGAAAGCCGTAAAACGAGAGGGATATGGTAGGAAACTGCGAAGAGCATGCCGTTCACCACCCTCGCCTTCCAAGCTCAACCGGTCGACTCAGGGAATAGACACAACGGGAAGGCAGGCAGGCAGGCAGGCAGACAACCTTGGAAGGCAATATCAAGACGGGCGCCTAAGATCCAGGTAGAGTGCGGTGCTGCCAGGTGTCTATCTCAAGTATGCTCAGTACATACTTATGTATATAGTAGTTAGTAGTCAAGTCCGCACTAATACAGGACCAATTACCTACTTTAAGTCAGTTGCTCTACATTCTCATCACCTGGTAACATGCTTCAGTAGAACTGATAGTAAAATGCTACAAGGCGTTTAATATCGCATGGTTGAGATGCTGCGGTGCAGGTTTACATGGTATAGCGGAGTCAGTGTTATACAGGGCATGGTAAGTAGCACTCGATTACCTGCACGGACATTGATATCAATTCACACGATCTCAATCTTTAAATTTCTTTCGCAGTTAAATATCACACTTAGACCCATCATCTGTCAAGCAGCTGCACGCCCGGCACTCTCAGCTAAGCATCGGAAACAAAGGTCGCATTCGGGCTGTGGGGCAAAGTTACCGGCAGCTTTTGAAACGGTGCCAAGACTTATTGCTCTCAACCTGGCAAGATATTAGAATTCTTACTGTATACAAAGATACCTAGAGTGTGTCTGTAGAAGACCTTCGTCCTTGTCTTCCTCTTCTACCTTTTTTCTAAGACCACAGGAACGATATATACTGAACAACAACACACTTGAGATAGAGATCTGAGACCGGAATTCCAATCTGTTTTATTTTCTCGCCGAGATTCTGAGATTCCGAGACTTCATCTCAAATGGCAGCGCAGAGGTATCCATCGAGAAGATTGCGACAATGCCCAGAGCGCAATTAAATGGGCCCTTTCTGTATCGAGCAAGGACTCTTCCTCCTTCCCCTCTCTCATCTCCTTTGCTCTCTTCTCCGTTGTCGCAAAGAAGACGAATCAGGTATCTGCGGGCTCACATATATATATCCTGTCTAGCGCATACTACCATATTAGTACAGAGCGAGAGGCGAGAGGCCAAAGCGGGTGATGCTCCTGCAGCCCTTTTGAGCGAGTGCCGGCTACTAATATACACATTAAGTGTTCTATTCATTCGATGTTCTCAGAGGAATCCGGAAGATGACCCGGGCTACTGGAACCGGCTTTACACATCTTTGCATGAATGATCCTCTGCGCCACCCGCGGCCTCTCTCTCATTCACTCCCTTATATAAACATACGAGGTCCTACCAGCGTACCTAGCGAGGCGACACTGCCGGGGGTTTGCTGATGTTCGCGAGTAATCTGGTACTGACTCATGGTGGTAGCATACCCGCGCGCGCATATAGAAGGAGGCATTATAGGTGCTACTTGCGGACTTGTAGCAGTATAGACGCTACTGTCGTACAGTACCGAGACATCAGGGATGGTGAGTCGACCATTCGTTGCGTCTTTGCGGTTCGATGTGTTCAGCCTTTCCAATCGCATTTCAACTCTACACGTGTATCCTACTAAAGCCGGAAATGATTTCGTAGGCTTTCGATCGACGACGCCATCGTGCATCAGATACAGCCATATATATGCCTTGTATTCTACTAGTATGTGCCACATGTGCCACATGCTTGCCATAACACGAACGAGCGATAATTATTACATCGTCATGCACCTGGTCTGGGTTTGTCACCTTTGTCACCCGGCACATCGAACGATGTACGACTCAGACCAATAAAAAGCAAGCGCGTTTCATGATCTCCATTAGAGCGTTGCATGAAGGACGTTTAGAGTACCCCTGTCTCACCCCCGGCCTATATGATGCGGCTAAGCAGGGCTATCCCGGCAGGGCTTCACTGCAAGTCCTCCCATCCTGTCCTTTATCAGTACATACTGCGACACTAAGTAAACGAGGGCCCTAGAGTAGATAGATACCCTGGATTATTAGTGTACTCTATGTATTAAGTATGGAGCGGACCGGGAACGTGTACGTCGGGCACCCGTCTCGTGTCGTGCTGCCATACAAGACCCGGCGAGGCCCCGGGGCGTCTAACGAGAATCACTCCCAACGGGGATCTTCCTTTTCCTTCACTTCTTGCTTGTTTGCGGTGCAACCTATCGTTCGTTTTCGCCCTTTTTTCTTCTTACGCTCGCTAGAAGCCCGGCTTCACTTCGAATTTCATGTCTTTAGTAATACCCCGATTTATATAAGTAAAATAGTAGCCTAAGCCGAAAAGATGGAAGAATTGGACCAGGTTATAATACCGCCCAGAAATAATGGGAAGAGCTCATACAGATATACGTACGATGATGAGGGGGGTGTACGAACTGTTGAACGGATGTCAAGGTAACTTGAGCCTCATCGGGTAATGTCTAGGATGGTGATCTAACCCTTCAATAGTATCCAAGAACTTACTGAGTACACAAACTCAAGGTCAGGCCTCGCATCGAGAAGCACCAAATCGACATTGATGTGGCCTTTTCACCACCGCAACACCTCAGAGGCCCCCTCGACAACGAGATCCAGTCGACTGGGGAGGTTTCGCTCTGGCACTTGGAATTCTCGAAGCATTCTTCGCTCACTTGATGATACGGCGAGCATTGATCAAAGCCTCGTCCCCGATTATGTGATCAACTTTATGCGGGGAGAGACGCCCGAAAGTTTAGCCAGGAAAAAGGAAGCGAGGCAATGGGGTGAGCGCCGCGTCACTATCACACCTCGACGAAACACTTTCTCCTCTCATCTCGTGGAGCTGAGCAATCATTTCACCTCAAGCGGTGGTGGCGGGACGGGTAACGGCAGCGAGCGAAGTGATTTACGGAGGCATTTTACAGGATGGCGAGGCGGCGTCGTATACAACACAGTCCTGGCATTTTTAATCTTAGTCGTCGGCATAATCAGCTTGATATTAGTTGTGACGAGGACGAAAGAATTCTCTGGACAATTAGCGATATTCTCCGGGAACTGCTCGACAGCGAGGCGGATCAACATAGGGATACATGTCATTATCAACGTGTTTACCGTCGTGCTTCTCGCGGGGGCCAATTATGTTTTCCAGGTCCTCACCAGTCCCACGAGACGCGAGATAACGCAAGCCCACGATCGAAAACAATGGCTCGACATAGGAGTGTGCTCGCTACGGAATTTCTTCCACGTATCGGGATTTCGGGCAGCATTGGCAGCCGTGGCTCTGCTTGTTGCCATCGCACTCCAAGTAATGTAAGCCAAAGATTTGCTTTGCCATAAAAGACGGCATTGGAACCTCTCAAGCTAACCACTGGCAGTTATAATGCAATAATCTTTCTCACCCAAAACTCACAAAATGAGTGTGCCGTCAGCGTCAATGGCGGAATGCTCGCCATCGTCGCACTCTTAAATATCGTACTCGTCATCAGCATGGCCGTGATCCTAGCTCGATCGACTTTTGACCCCCTCGCCACTCTCGGCGACGCCATCCGCTCATTCCTCCGCGTGCCGGACGCAACGACGGCCGAGGCGTCTCTCCTAACCAAGACCGACCTCCAGCAAGGCCGCTGGGGCGCCGACGCGACGAAACAGTATACGCCCCGGAGCCACTACTGGCTGGAAGCCCCCTCCCTAACCCGCTGGATCCTCACCATCCTCTCGTGGCTCGCGGTAGCCGGTCCAACCGCGGCCGCCATCGCGCTGATGGCGCGCGCGTCCAGCGGAGGCATCAGCACGCCCTTCGGAATCTCCACGCCGGAAACGATGTTCGCGTTCCCGAGCCCTCTACAACCCACCCAGGCGGCAATCATCGCCGCCCTACCGCAGCTCCTCCTCGGCATCCTCTACCTCGCCACCAACGCGCTGCTAACGACGTACTTCCTCTCGCACGAGCTCTCCCTCTTCGCCCTGGGCCCGCGCTCCCTGCGCGTCTCGTCCAACCCGGCCGGCACCCAGACCGCAAGCCTGTACCTGTCCCTCCCGCGCCCCGTATCCTGGTTCCTGCTCGCCACCTTCGCGGCGCTGGGCTTCGTCCTCAGCCAGGCCGTCTTCCCCCTGGTCGTACCATCATCTTCCACCACCACCACCACTACTGGCACGGGCATAGCATTCAGCACGCAAGCCCTGCTCATCCTAATCGTGCTCCTCGCCGTCGTCCTCTTCTCCGTGCTCGCCCTCGGCCTGCGCCACACGCCCATCGCGCCCGGCAGCGCCGGGAACCCGCTCGTGCTCACGGGCGGCGTCAGCAGCGCCCTCGTCAGCGCGCGCTGCCACGCCCCGCGCAGCAGAGGATCGGGCCAGGGCGAGTTCTGGCTCGGCCCCGTCATGTGGGGCGTCGTGGAAGAGGCCGCGGGCCTGCGGCCTGGCCGGTGCGCGTTCACGGATATGGCGGTTGGGCCGTTGGATCCTGGGAGGGATTATGCGTGATTGTTTGTTTGTTTGTTTGGGTTTGGCGCTTCGGACTACAGGATAGGCACGATTGACCTTAATTGGGGAAAAAAGAAAGGGGCGTTTCTCGAAATTCGGCGGAAGGTTATTATATTATTTATTGTTATTGGATATTATCTGCTGGACACCATCCTTATCCCCATCCACCTCTTCCTCCTCACTACTCATGCTCCTTATATCTTCACTATACTCTTCCTCAACATACTCCTCACTACGATCTTCCTCATCGTCACCATCAACGTTATCTTTGTCGTCATTCCCATTCCCATTACCATTATCATAAGGAGGGCTGGATAAGTACTTTGTATACCCCACTACTACTACTACTGCTGCTGCTGCTGCTATTGTTATTGTTGTTTCTTTAGCGCTAGGAGAACCCTCAGAGGTAGTTGTTAAGTCTTGATGACTTATGATTGATTATAGCTTATACACTCCACGTACTTTACGTATTCCCGAGTCTACGTATGCTATGTACGTTATGTACCTACATAGGTTATGTTAGGTTTGGTTTGGTTGGGTTAGATTAGCTGTGTGTCTCGCTTGCGAATATACCACTTGATCAATTATTTATTCATCTCATGGGTGATGTTCACTGCTTCGCTCTCTTCTTTTGAAACTCGTCAAGTCTTCATATCAAGAGTGAAGAGCCCGTAAAGGCAAGTTGGCATATTACCTAACCAAACAAGAAGCAAGCAAGCAAACATCTCACTAACCCCGAGCGTTAGCTTCACCTGAATCGCACGTTTCAGTCGAAGATACCAAAGTCGCATGCATCTACCAGGTTTCCCTCCAGTGGCCACGAACTCTCGTCGTTTTGTTTCCTATATACACACGAGAGCACAAATGTCAAAAGACCAGGTAATGTTTCAGAAAGCTCTCTGTCCGGAGCAAATTGTAAAGTAGTATATACATGTACTATAATCACATGTGGACCTATATATCCAAATAGGCCCCCAGTCAACGCCACGCTCAACTCAATCATGCATGTATGCCGCGTAGCCTTAGTTCAGTCCTGGTTGTTTTGGGAATAGGATAAATAAACGTTCCGTGCGCTGTTCCCGACTGGTGAAGCTTCAATTGGTGTGTATTCTTGATCATGGTAGTAGCTGTGCGATTGTTTGGCACGCATGCTTTTGTATTCGATTTGTTCGCGAAGCCCACTTCGCACGGGCAATTTTGAAAGTGCAGTGCTCCACTGCTGCAAGCAAAGCGCCTAGCAGTGATGTACCTCGTTAATCAGCAACAGCCTCGTCATCGGCAATTGCGCTCTCTTGCGCTAGATCAGACTTCACTCCGTTTGGCTCAACCTTGATGTTAGCCCGGGCCTTCTCCTGACTCTCGAGGAAGACATCCCAATACTGAGGATCCTTGTCCCGTAATAGTTTCCATATGTTGTCCTTGTCCTCTTCAAATGCTTTCACGATACCTTTCTCTTCAACCCGTTTCCGAATATCTTCGTAGTCCTCCATGAGATCTTCCATAAGACTAGTGACTAGTTGCACGTGGTGTGGGTTATTGCTGATTTCTTCGTCGCTGTTCAGAATGTTAAACTGCTTTTGCGACATGAAGCTACGACGGAATTTGTGGCCGACGCGAAGTGCACGACCTTCTTCCTCCGAGATTGCTTTAGATGTATGCGAGATAATCGAATTGGAACGTGAGCGAACGGGAGGGCGCAGTGCGGTTTCGACATCTTCAGTATCCGAAAGAGCGGTCTCGACCTCAGCAGGTTCTGGAGTAGTACGCGATTCTGGAACTGTTGAACTAATTTCGGATATAACCTCGTTGGGATCATCCGGCTGTCGCGTGTCGGGAAACTCATCTTCAAAGCGATTGATTATACCCTCTATCGTTTGATCAAGGAAAACCAGACGATCTGATACGTAATTAGATGTACGACCGAACTAGATGGAATGTATGGACTGAACTTACGATAGTTGTTTAAATCCTCTTTAGCCGATGCCTTTGCACTAGCTAATGCGGGTTGTAAGCGCGCGCGGATTTTTCGCGCGGTCGCGAGTAGATGTTTAGACATATCCTTAGCCTTTCCAGGAGGTAGTTGTGGTCGAGTTGTCGCAACGCCATCCTCAAGCTCTCGTGCGAATTCACCAGATTGTCGTCCCGATGTATCATTACCCCGATTCTTCAAGACGCAGGCGAGAGCCTTGGCGACTCCAGTACCACCAATAACATAGTCCTCGTCCGGTGCCAACTCAGAGTCATCATCTTCAGCTACGACAGGATAATCTTCTTCGTGACCGACGATGTGGCGAAGAACATCAGGATATTTCTCAAGTTTCGGAGCCGAGTCATCGGCGGAGGAATCTCGGATATCGGGTACTCCTTGTAGATTCCGCATAGTGTACACTACGACCCGGTTTGCCAGCGCTTTGAGGAGCTCCCCAGATTCTGAACTTGGATCATCAATGTCGATCTTAACAAGTGATTTGGATACGCGAACGGCGGCCAGCAATGAGGCATACAGTGCGCATGCTTCTTCTTGCATATCCTCTGTTCTGGCATCTGCAAGGCGAACCAAATCTGGATTTTCCAGAAGATTAATATGGGCGAGAGACTTGACCTCGGGTAGAATTTCAGCCAGAGCAATCACTTGTTCTGAAGATAAGGAAACATCAGCGAGATGCAGCCTCCTGAGATGATCCAAGTTAGGTAGATATCTAAGAACAACGAGTTAGTGGTAATTCGCGCTAACGTCCAACCAAACTTACCGGCGAAGAATAGAGATAGCACTAGGCTCCGATTCGAAGAGAGCGTGATTATGTGAGAGATCAAAGAATTTAAAGTTAGTGAGCTTCGATAACCTTGGGAAAAGCTTGCACAAAGACGCAGGATGCAGATTGCAATTGGCAAGACTGAGTGCCCAGAGTGCATCGTTGCTGTCAAGAGCACTGGCTATTGTCTCAATATGCTCTCTGAGATCATTCCCACCAAGGTCGAGACCCTCGCACTGGGAGCTGCGTATGTACCTTGCTACATGCTCCACTCCGGCAGCATCGAGGTTATTATGTGATAATCCCAACCTGGACACTCCTGATTTTAACACCCCATCAATAACACATTTGAGCTGGCTCGAAGATATTCCTGTAGCGCCTAGGTTGAGTAGCTCGAGTTCTGGACCGGCCAGACGATCTGCTAGGCATTTCGATAGGAGTGATGCCACATCGAGAGGCGCAGATGCAGGTGCAACGTGCCCATGATGCCCGAGATGGTGATGAGGTGATTTGGCTGGCTCCGGTGCTGCAGGAAACTGTATGCTTGAAAGGTCCAAGCACTTGATGGAACGACACATGTGAATGAACAAGCAGATATGCTTCCAGCCGTCTACACCAATCTTATTGTTTTTCAGGACTAGTCGCTCAACGACACCACCTTGTGGCGACGAATCTGTCGGTTTCGGTGCCGATTTACGGTGCCTAGCATTCGGCTTTCTAGCTGCGAGAAGGCCGGCTAGAACGACACGCACACCCTCATCCGTCAAATCGCAATTTTCCAGGTAGACTTCTTTAATTGGAACCACGGCGAGAAAATCCCCCAATGTGATCAGATCTTGTAAAGATAAGTAGTAACCGGTGAGATCCAGTTTCTCGATGATCCCATCATTGCACCCTTCTGTTGTCTTCGGAAGTTGGGCCGTGACCTTCGTAAGTATATCGGCTTCTCGTAGCTGACAACATCTTCGGTATATCCTTGCGGGGCTTGTGGTAGGTATTTCCAGAGATCGTGATGAGCGAGCCGACGGAGATTTGTCCTCGTCTGAAAAATCGTCGTCAAGATGGATCTCCATAGGAATAGCTCCTTTCTCGAGAGCTTCCCTCCGCTTTTGCTCCTTCTTAGCTTTCCGCTCAGCCTCGCTTTTCTTTTTCTTTTCTCTTTTCCGCGAAATTTCCTTCTCAGGTTTTGGCTCCTTCGTTTCGGGGGGTGATTCTTCCCGCTTGCCGTTGGCAATTGCAGTCCCCTCCTTTTCGGGCTCTTTTGGTAGTGGTTCACCTGTAGCCTTAACAACCCCAGCATTCTCCTTTTGCTCCTCAATAGCCTTAGGCTCTTTAAGAGCCAGTCCCTCACTCTTTTCCGTCGCCTTTAGTTTCTCGGTCTTTTCAGCGCCTGTCTTGGACGACGTCTCCTCATCGGCGTATTTGGGCATAGGGGCGATTTCGATATCGACACAGAACGCAACCCGGCGCAGCTTAGCCTGGTTCAGTTCATTCAAGCGACATCTTTCCCGATTCTTGTCGACATTCAAAACCCTCCGCTCGACGAGGCCATGGCTTGCTCTTGCGCCGGGGCTGATATTGGTATTGGAAGATGATAGGCGACGCAATACACCGAGGAGCCCTGGCTGACCGCCCCTCGGTGGCGCAGGGATGTAAGGGGCATCGCCGCTTTGCCGCGATGCATGAGGAAGAACCGCGTTTTTGTTTGGCGTAATCTTGGGCAGAGGCGTCACATCATCGACGTCCGCATCGGCCTTCGGTGGCGTGTTCGGCGCCTGGCCCTGGGCATTCGCTGGCGAACCGGAGAATTTAGACGAGATATTCGAGAACCAAGAGCTCCTCCTCTGTGGCGGAGTGCCATTTGGACCTGGGGATGATTCGTTTGATAAGCTCCTTGCTCTCCCTCCTCGTTGGGGAATGGGCTTAGCAGCCGTAGTTGATTGCGTAGAATTCGAATTCGGTGATGGTGTTGTGGCAGCCGGAGAAGGTGGAGGAGCATGAGACGACGTCTTTCCATTGGTTTTACTCGGCGTGGCAGACTCTGGAGGTTGAGGCGAGGCGGATGCGCCGTGGTCTAATTGAGACGAAGTAGTCGCATGGTGCCCGTTTCTCTGGAGGATATCTATAGAGAAAAAAAGCCACTTAGCGCGCGCCATCTCTACCATCTGTATGTGTGCCGTAGAGATTCGTGCTCGATGAGCAGGCGGCATATGGAGCAAAGAATACTAATGCACATACCTTTGCCGTGAGTCATCCAGCTCACATCCAATACCTGCTCCATCTTGATTTAACCAGACCCGAATCCTATACAGAGATTGGCTGTTCGGGCAAAGGTAACAAGTCTCGTTGGATGGGTGGTTAGGTTTACCTAAGACCACCCAGTAGCAACCACAACCTAATTTGGCCCTGACCCGGGCAGACCGAGGTAGTTCGACTACACGGTAGCTACCAGGCGCTGATAATGCCCGAAAGGACAGCGAAAAGTTAATAATATGCAGGGTTTCGGGATAAGGTGCGTAGGAGCCGACCCAGGGACCAAAGAACCGAAGACCGGCAATGGAGACTGGCGACTTGAATGCAAATGTCGTGGCGGCTGCGACAAGGGATAATGGGGATCAGTAGGTGCAAGGGGGGGAAATGACAGATTTCCAAGAGTTACTTTGTCAAAAGGCAAGCCAGCAGCCTATGAATTGGGACAACATGTTCGCCGAGGGCTTTTGAGGGTTATCGAAGGTGGATGAAAGAGGTAATCTCCAAAGCTCACGATGACGTTCGTCCGAGGTGAGGCAGGTGGGTTGTGGTTGACAGAGCCCCGGTATTATAATGGAAATTGATATAATCCTCGGCACTGTGCCCGCTAAGTCATACTACCGCTAAAGATACAGGGCCTACAAACATACAGTATGGGTGCCGTACAGTTTTAGCGCGCACCTAGCTACGTACCTTTACCTACTTAGAGTCTTTTGCTAGCCCACCTAGGTTGGCCATGAAAAGGGTCTATTGTGGCCAGCATGTATCCTATGTACCAAGGCAATAAACACACCTTTCTGCCCACCCTCTTATAGCTAAAGGGACTAATTTCTCGATCTAAAGATTTAACAGAAAAGCAGCTATATAAATATCTTCAAAAATAAAAACAACTCTTCGATACGTTAGAAAAAAGATGTTATTAATCTAATATATACAACTAAGTACTCTGGTATGCGTGTGGCGTCTTCGCGCCATACCATACAGGTGGTAGACTTACCTAACTTGGGCTAGACCTGGCCACAATAGGCTCTTTTCATGGCCAACCTAGGTGGACTATCTTTTGCACAGTAGCATGCTGCAGTAGTGGGCGAGGTGGGCTGATGCAGCGCCGGCGTAGCACCAGCGGCGGTGGCTAGACTGCCCGTAATTCATTCTTTCTCGGATAGGTAGCGCACGCTAGTTCTTTGGAACGACCCTTGGATGTCAGCCAAGCATGGACGCAATGAGCGGCATTAAACCAGGCAGGGTGCAGATTAGTAAGTGTGGTTCACGCTGAACATCTACTTCTCCCTACTTTAATACCTCAACCATGATGTAGTTGAATACTGGCTTTTTGTGATGGGTGTCGAAGTGCAATATAGGACTTATTCGGACGTTGTCATGATGCATGTCCAAGATAGGTAAGTACTTACCTACTGCAACTAATTAGCATCTTAAAGGAGCACAGTGCAGCGATGCAAGGAAACTCTACCGCGTGACTACCCACTTACAGACATTGTCGGGTACTGTAAACCGTCTTTCTATCGCTTAGGGTTTCACAGCGCTCAGCCCAAATCACCTGTTCAGGGCACCTATGCACGTAGGTAGTGTATGTAGGTCTGTAGACCCTAGAATTTAATCTATCTGGAGTTATGCCGCAGGACCAAATAAGCGCGCGCGCTGCTCTTTGGCCGGCTAGATTCTCCCCACTAATACTAGCTTGAGGGGCCGATACGTATAGTACAAAGAGGGGTCCATCACGTTGATTTTACCTACCTATCCATCAATCTTTCCCTTAGACCAAATGTATCATGTGTAAGCTCCTAGGGCCAGATAGGTATGACCTTTAAAATTACCTAGGTAGTCTCTTTGTCTGGTGCAATGAGATGTATGTAGCACTAACATAGGTGTAAACCTAGGTACTGTCCAGTGCTTTCCTTCTTCTTCTCATACGTCCGGTATGTCTCACACGCTAGACTACTTGCTGACAACTCCTCGGCTTTCCAGAACATGCCAACTGCAAGTTGATCATGGCTCGCCACCGATATATCGTAGGTAGTACTAGTAGGTAAGTACCTAGGTATGCAAGCGGCAAGGTATTTTATCTATGCAAAGCAATACCATCGCATGAGTGCTTTCGCTGTTGTACTACTCAGTAGTCTGACCGCACCATACCTGCCGAATTTGTTCTCCGCCTTTCTCTACCCAACGGCCCGTTACACTTACGCTTACAGTAGTACGCGCAGTAGGTCACACAAGGTCTTAATTTTACATACTCTTTTGTCGCATCTAAAGCACGGGCTGATAAATGCAGACTGGTTTGCACTGGCAGTACAGAGTAGCAATGGTATCGCTTCTTCTGAAATTACAACTAGAGACAAATCCCTTGCATGTTTCTGCGCCCCCTCCCCAGCCCATGTTTAAAGCCGTCGCCACTCCCGAGCCATGTCTCTACCATGTCTCGGGCAAAGGCGGGAACCCCGAACCCCGGGAGGATTAATAATTCTCGAACGTCGAGTTCTTTCTATTGCCGATGACCTGAGTATTAGTACAGACTTGAGGTTTCTGTCCCCCTTTCTATTGTGTCATACAGCGAAAACCCTATCCAGTGCGGCCAGTCCCGCTCGCGTTCCGCCATAGAAATAGATAGATAAATGGATAGATACAGTAGATGGATAGATAAACGGGGACAGCTCACGTGTACCGTCTCGTCATTATATCGCTGTTCAATGGCAAGCCTCCTGTTCTCCGCATTCACAGCCCAACAGCATTCGCTCCCCGAGAATGTCATCGACAAGGATAAATCACGTGGAAGGGTTGATGTTCACTTATGCCCATTGGAGACGAGACGGACCTATTATATTGCAGAGGTTTATATTGGGTTCACGGTTAAATGGGTATCGGTTCGAATTTCGTTCACGCTTGACCTAACCTTGGTAACCACCACCTTGAGTTATGCCACATGCACGCGCATACACACAACCAACTCTCGCGCAGAAGGTTATTGCGACGACTTTTCTCATGCCCGAGCCCTTTTCCAGCTCCTAGCATCCTGGCTCTCTAACCCGACGCATATAGGCCAGCGAGCAACGCTGCATATTGGCACTAAGATGCTGGTGGAACATATGTCGCCCCTATTCTCGCCTGAATCATCTCATGTGCTCGTAGTCTTCATCAGCCAATATAGAGCAGTGTACTACTATGATCAACGTCAGCGGGCGGCTAACACGTAATTGCCAGATTCATGAAACTCACGCTTGACGAGTAGAAAACACAATACTTTAGCAATCTCCTTGCTCTTACCAGCCTCTTCTAGTGCCATGCCATATCTGTACTGGAAGCTCTTTCGCTGATATTTCAAAAGCGAGTAGGCATGAAAGTGCCGTATGACGGATAGGAGCTATAGTAAGGAGGCGCTTGGGCAATAGGGGCCATCGCAAACGGTTGTATCGGCGCAGACGGTTGCATCATTGTATGAGGCTGTGGTGTCATCTGAGGCTGTATTATTGCAATAGGCTGAACCGGTGTAGAAGGTTGTATCATGCCCTGAGGCTGCGGTGTTATAGGAGGCTGCATCGCTGTCGATGGCTGGAACATCATCTGAGCTTGTGGTAGTTGTATCATTGTAGAAGGTTGTATCATAGCAGAAGGCTGTATCATAGGGGGCTGCTGTATCATCGCAGAAGAAGGCATCATAGTAGAAGCCGTTTGAAGCATAGGTAGGAAGTGTGACGACCCAGCCATAGGCTGGTAACTCGGTAGAGGTTGGTAGGTTGGTGCCAGCTGATAGCTCGGCACAGGATAGCAGTCTGGTGTCGAAATCCCAAGCGAGCTGAGATATCGCGACGGGATCGCGAGGTCTCTCGGTGGCTGCCAGTCTTTATCGCGGTAGTATGTCCGTCTTCTGTCCTTCGTGCAGCACATCCTGAAGAACGGAGAGGTTGGCGCGATAGCAAGCAAGACCTGAAGCCAGTCTGGGTAAAGCTCAGTCGAGATGAGCTTCAGCGTCTTCTAAACATGCCTGTATTCAAGAAGAGACGCAGAGACAACCAATACCCGTTACGAGGTGACGGGATAGCCAAATTGAGCCTGTCAGTCGGGTACAAGTCGGTCGTGTTCAAGGCAGCGACGCTAAAAGCAATCAATGAAGGATATGCAAAGTGGAAGATGTGTTGGGTGGACAATAACAAGCTACACACATTTTCTCACGCTAGGTAGTAGTATGTGGTTGCCTTGAGGTTCGTCCCATTCAACGGGCGCCACATGAACCACGTGGGAGATGACGGCATGCTCTCATAGTCACTCTTATGGTCCTAGTGGAGGCAGATGATCTATGTCCCAGCATTGAGCTGTGCTTTATTGTGACTGAAGTATACTGGTTCCCTACTCACCGAGTTCAAGGCATATGAAGACATAGCAATATGACACAAGACGTGCTTTATAAGCCAAGAGCAGTCTGTATGCATGTACTTTGGTCATGATCATAGACTATTGAGTCTCTGTCTATCTGCTTCATGAATGACATTTCTTCTTACCAATACTTAATGTAGATGAGGGAACAGGCGTTATCTCTAACTATGTAGAACGAGAATCAAAGAGAAATTCATGAGGTATCAGCAAAAGATATACCAGCTTATTACAAAATGGTACGCATTCGCCACTATTGTGTTCTTGCACAACTGGTATCCTGACACTTAGCGCGCATTGTACCAGAGAATAGTATAGTCTTCAATAGCAGAGGCTGGGTTTGCTGAGTGACCAATGCTCCTATTGTTATTCGGGTCCCATTGTTCAGGTCATACAGGCACTTCGTCACCAGTCGACGCAAACACATGATGAGTTGTATATATATGTGCGCCTCGAGGACGGAGTTCTCTCAAACCTTCACTTCCTTTTCATCTACCTGAGGTTCTTTCGTGAACACAGACGACAACTTACGTACTGCTCAGCACTTGTGTGTCGATTAACCATCACCTTGATTACTCCATTTTCTGATTCCGCTTAAGGGCTTTGTCGTCGTGCTCGACAGGCGGCAAGCTATCTTCGACATAAAGTCACACGGTCACGTTGAAGTAGAACAACGCCGACCTGACTCATTGGACCTTTCTCAGAGATAGACCATATCTACTTAGACAAGTCCTCTAGGCCAACAGGAATCATGGCGGACCAAATCGTAAAGCCGGGTTTGCCGCACACGCTGTCAACGACAGAGCAGTAAGTCTACGTCTCCCCATCACTTACCCCCTCCCTGATGCCGCTGTCCGAATTCTCGAATATGTTTCTCTTCACTACATACGAGACGCCGGCGCAGTTCTCCTAGATACCACAGCTTGAAGGAGGTGTCGGAAAACTAACACCCTATCCACCCTAGGCGCATCTTCGATAACTTCTCCATCCTGGCCGAGATATCCGCAGTGAATAGCGTGAAGCTAGAGACGCTGGAGAAAGCCATCGCCCGCATAGAGGAGAAAATCGATTCAATGCAAGGCAGCCCAAGCACAATCGATTTCGTCGCAGACCACTACTGGCCAGCACCCGCACAGCCCGATCCCCAGAAGCAGGCCTCCTCTTCCCAACTCCCCCCTGTCGGACTTACTTCGGTGCCCGGGCCATCGTCGCGACAGCGACCATATGAGATCAGGCCGACGGAGCCCCATTCACTTCGTTCGCAGTTCCCAGATGTTTTCCCCTCATTTGCTACGACTCCCCAGAAGCGCAAACTCGACCTTCGCGATCTGCTTCCCGATGAACTGCCCGTTCCTCTGGGGGAGATTCCTCTCAGCACGCCAGAGTACTCATGGCCCGGTACTTTCGGGCAACTTCATAAGGACACGACGAACATGAAGAAAGTCGGGGACAAGATTAAGGAACTAGCGTACTTATATCAGAAGGAGATGGAGGACATGTATAAGGAGAAGGCGAGCTCCACGGCGGCAGCGAACAGTCTGTAAGTAATACATAATTGTATCCCCCAGTCAAACCGCTCATCATCAAACTACTTGTTTCACGACGATCTAACATATATCTCCCAGACCTCCGCGCCCGGTTCCGCGACCGACTGCCCTGGCATCCACCAGCACTCTGATCCCAACAACTTACCACTACACGACAGGGTCGAGCTCATCGGAGTCATCGCCGCCCAAGGAGAGCCTGACGAGACCCGCGGGAGTCTCCAAGCGCAGATCAAAGGGAAAGGGCAAGGCCCCAAAACGCCCATCCGTTGAAATTGAGGATGTTGGGGACGACGAGGGCAAGAGACGGGGACAAGAAGAGATTGGAGGGCCGATTGACTCGACTAGTCTAGATATGGGGATTTTCCCATAGATACGCGTTGGGTGGTCCAAACGACTGTGCCTTATACAAACAAGCAGGTAGTATCACAACGTGGCGCGGTACCGAGCTTCGTCTCCTACGTTGGCGTCATCTTCTGTTATGAGAAGGTGGGATATAAGGACAGATACGGGTGGCGAATATGCGTAGAGGCGCATCTGATGCTTTTTCGATGTATTTGAATTTTCTCATTTGAGATGGACTGGGAGATAAACATGAGCGCCTGTGCGTTAGTTAGAATGACGCTTATGCATGGTGCTAAAGACGTAGGAGTATAGTGAGTGAGGCTTTACCGCCGGGCGAAAATACTTCCTCATCGCACACGTTGAACACAGTTCGTCATTGTAGATAGTAATACTGCGATATATTACAAATATACGACGTTCATCGTAATCATTGCAGCGTTACTCGCGGTCTACGAGGCGAGAGTTGGGGCTGCAAGCTGTGGCTACAATCCCGGTAAGTTCTCCAATTTCTACGACGGACCGACCATTCCGAAAAAGAGAGGGGGTTTAAGTTGGAAGATGATCACGTGAGAAATCAATTTATTGACAGAGCCTTAACTTCATCAATTCATTAAGCAACCTGCCGAGAATGCCATTCCTATGAACTCCCCCATGCCGAAAGACAACCGTAAAGTGCAACGAAGACATTCCTTTTATTTTTTCATACCCTGCCCGTGACTTATGCGTCGCGGAGCTCAGCAATCTTGGCCTTGATTCTGGCCTCCCTCTCAGCCTTAGTAGACTTAGGTGTCAGGAACTTCTTGCTCTCAGCCTTCCATTCATCCTTGGACTTCTTGGGGCCTTCGCCCTCAGGCTTCTTGAAGGGGTCTTCGCGAATGGCAGCGTGGGCCTCAGTGTACATGTCCTCGAGGCCATCTGCCTCAATATCGTCCTCAAGATATTGACCAAACTGGCTCTTGTATCGCTCCTCATCATCGTCGGCCAGAGTTTCCATGTACTCGGCAACGTGACCACCGTAGATGTACTTCTTGAGGGTCTCAGCGTCAAGCTCCTCAGACTCCATGTCGTAACCGGGGAAACGGTTCTCGGAGTGAGGAATGAAGATACCACCGTCCGAAGCACCCTTCATAGCACCGAAAACACGGGCACCGGTGGAAGTGCGGGCAAGACCGACGTCGAGGAAAGCCTTGAAAGGGCGGCGCTCCTCGCCGTCCTCCTCGGCGGCTTCAGTGAGAGTGTACTCTCCATCAGGCTCCTCGACACCAGTGAAGGTCTCGTCCAGGCCGAGCTTCTTGAGAACACGACGGGCGATCAGCAGACCAGTAGCGTAAGCGGCGGCCCAGTTGGTAAGACCGTGGGTGATACCATAGGCCTTGAGCTCGTGGGAGTAGGCGGAGGCGAAGACCTTGTCACCGGAGATCTCAGAGGTGACGATCTGCATGATGATGTCGCGGTTGGTGAAGCGGACGACCAGACGGTACTTGGGAGCATTGTACTTGTTCTTGGCCTGGGTGATCAAGCGCTTGCGGGCATAGTAGTCCGTCTTTCCCTCTCTTCTGCGCTTGTACTTGGTCTGGAAGCGACTGTTGCCGAGGACGGGGGGTTAGTCGATCAGTGGTGACAGAAACCAAGCAGAGGGGCAATCAGAGAGACACTCACCTGTAGTACGCGCTGTTCTTGACCAGCTTGTGGAAGGTCTGTCACGATTTTCCCGAGTCAGCAATTTGCGCTTCAGATAATCCTCTGTATCCGAAGCATCTTGCATGGACTCTTCCAATCCCGTAGGAAGTAGGCAATTGGAGTGGCCGCTTCTGGCATCGCAATTGATGCGGTTATCGGTTTCAACTCACCATCTTGACTGTTTGGCTGATTGGCGACGGTATCAGCTCGTTGAATGGGTTGGTGGTGGTGATGTTTGACCAAGGTGGCGTCCCAGATCGCACTTAAGAAAAAGATAGTGGGCTAGAAATTTTGTGGGTGAAAATTCGCTTGAGATATTGACTCTCTAATTGGTTGAAGGGTTTAGAGTGGTGGGCCACGATGAAGGACAAAAGGTGGGCGACGACAAGGACCGCTTAGGTATTTACTTGTGCACAGACCACCCAACTCTTAGGTATCAATGCTCCAAGGGGATACCGTACTAATTATATTATGTAATCAACACCTGCTCTTACCCTCATTCAGGCTCTAACCTAATTAGGCAAGGTGGCAACCCTATATCAATTACATTCCATTTTCGGTATGATTTACCAATTGGGGATCTGCCAAAGCCGAGGCTCCTTCTGCAGTACCTAGGTAGTTGATCGATGGCATCAATCCACATGACCGGACAAACCTCTCCTCTGAAATCGAATACTCTGCTTGACGATTTCAGCGTGAGGCTTTAGACGCTCTTTCAATGATCTTTCGCTTGAAATATGAAGTAAATTAAGGTATCTGGCCAATCGTTTTCACATCAATCTGCCTAGAGTATTGCCATCATGGCAGGTCAAAACCCCCCAAAGGTGCTTCTATTCGATATTGGCGGTGTCTGTGTGAGTAGAAGACAGATAGTCTATTCCTATTGCTCAGATGTCGTCATGTCTTGTATCTTATATCCACTGAAGCTCAATGGCACTTACCGGCTATCCCTACTATGTTACCAAAGCTGATTTTGTCACAAGGTCGTATCGCCCTTTCAGTCAATCTTAGACTATGAACTAAGTCTTGGGATCCCGCCCGGTTGGATCAATTATTCTATCTCTAAAACGGCGCCAAATGGGTTTTGGCACAGACTCGAGCGTGGTGAAATTCCCATGGATGATGCCTTTTTTGCTGGTTTCACCGAGGACTTACACAACGCCGAGAAGTGGGCTGCCTTTTATAAGATACAGGCAGCCAAAGATCCGAGTATACCACAAGAAGTTCCACCTGTCCCTAAGATGGATGGGCGTTGGATCTTCAACGATATGATGACCGTTTCCACGAATCCCGACCCCTGGATGTATCCGGCTCTGCAGCGGTTGAAGGCGAGTGGTCGATTCATTCTTGCCGCTATGAGCAACACCGTTATTTTCCCGAAGGGGCACCCGCTATATCGTGAGAATTTTTACGCGGACCCGATTAAGAGTCTGTTTGACGTCTTTGTAGTAAGTAATTGTCCAGCCATGTCTTTGTCGTTCTAGTCATATCCAGAATATGAGGCGTCGGCCTGCGTCTCAAAAGCTTTCAGGGATTCCTGAGGCTTTGCTTATAATTGTGATAACTGACTCCAAATACTACAGTCCTCAGCCCATGTCGGATTGCGGAAGCCGGATGCTCGCATGTACGAATACACTTTGCAACAAGTGGATGCTTTCGCGCGGGCCAATGCTTCCTCGGAGAGAGGCAAGTCGCTAGGCTGGGGAGATGGAGTGAAGCCTGATGAAGTGGTCTTCCTGGACGACATTGGAGAGAACCTCAAAGGCGGCCGCAAAATAGGATTTCGGACCATTAAAGTCTCGCTTGGTAAGGCTTTCGAGGCCGTGGACGAGCTCGAGTTGATCACTGGCCTCCAATTAGCTGGAGACCACCCCAAGATACCGGTCACCCCAAAGATGAATAAGCCAACGGCGAAAATATAACACGCTCAACTATGGACGAAATCTTCGTTTCTCTTTTCAATCTGTACTGTTGGATTATCGAAGTGGAATAAGAAGTCCTGGTCTCCTGCCTCTACTGACTTGGTCTTCTGACTTGATATAATTGAATTATAAGGATGTACACGCTGTACACTGTCGATATAGTTAAGGCGAACTCTTTAAAGGTTACGACATGACATGATGAGTTACCATTTTTGGAACATGGTAAGTACTAATGTCTAATTCGACGGTCGCTTATCATAGAGTAATGTCGAGTTTCATCATTCTTTTTCTTATGCAAGGGTAGCAACTCCTAATCTCGAACATCAGGCATGTCTATACAGCTTCCAGAATACTTATTAGCATATATTTTCTAATTTATAAACACAGGAACTTGCGACTCAGTGCGCTATCATATAGGATCTTGATCTAAAATCTCAGAGATAATAGTTTCTCCAACCTGCGTGGATGAAATAAGTGCGTCCTGCTCAAGTCTCCGTTGTCGGATGCATCGCACCAGGTTCGGCCGCGCGGCCGCTAGGCCAAAAGACGGAAGTCCCGAAATATGTCACGATTTGAACGGCCCTAAAGACGGAGCAGGACCAGGGATCAAAAAGCTTACTTGACGAGATATTCTCGATCCTACAGATGGATATTCGAAACCCCTCCTCCTCGGACAGAACAGAAGCTCTGTCGTGGATGGCTAATTAACAAACTCATGGACTAAGCGAGAAACTTTAGAATTATCAAAGGGGAATACCCTTGCAAAGGTATATATTGTTATCGAGTTTACGCGGTCATGTTTACTCAATGAGCCAATGATCCCTACTTAGCAGAACTAATTCGAGATAGTAACGACGACCCCACAGCAAACCTAACATCAACAGATAAAGCTTTGGCGACCTAATACGCTCACAAAGGCTGAAGCCTCCGGTGCGATTTACAACCTCAGAAGGGCAGGTGATTGCTATGTACTGTTCTCGCTTAAAAGATTTGCAAGGACCAGGCATTCGGGATTCGAAGAACACCTCGAGGGGTTGTATTAAGAATCGTCACGGTTATATCTCAGTCGGTTATTCGTGGTATGCTGATTCTTGCACCGCTTCATCGTCATCGAATGAATTGAGCATGCTTGTGTCTAATCCATAAGATAATAGTCGAGACTAATGATTTAGGGTACTATATCACAATAGTACACCTCTCACGGGTTTCACACAAACCTCGAGAGTTTACTGCCAAGATATTCTCCCCTCGCATCAGTGCGGTATTTGCCTAAGTACTGACCATCGCAGTGTTACAAGCGGAAGCGCGATCCACTCCCCATCAGTGTTCCGAGGAAGCCAGAGGTATGTGTGGTAAATTGGCGAGACGTTTCCCTCCTTCTAGAAGAACACCCTGCTTCATCAACCAAGCACTATGCTATCCCTTGATCGTCCTTGGCAACTTGATGAAAAATGATGTTGGCGAAGACGCAAGAAATCTGCGTGAGCCATTGGTCAAAAGGGGCAAGAATAGCAGATATCAGCGTTATCTTCAGACCATGACCGCCATTTCTTTCCTTGGTATTGGGCGCTTCTGGCTCTGATAAGACTGATTATGCCAGGCAGCAAGAGGGGTTGAATCCAATTTGCAGCGTGTGAGCTCGCAAAAAGCTGACTCGGCTTCGTAGTAGCAATTACCGAGGAGTTACAATGGCCGTCATGTCTTGGCGGAAGCGGCACGGCACACTAGATCCAGATGGTTTTTTTGTATCTCTCGAGTATACCCCCACCTTTATGAACGAAAACGAGACAGTACTAGGAGGCCAGACCAATGCTTCCTACTTGTCATGAAAGTATTGAGAGTGCCCAGCGAATAGTAGTCGAGGTGGTCAGACGACATGCTCGGTTAAGTACTTGAAGCCACTAGTGAACTTTGCAACGACCCAAGAGCAACGGGACTGATGTTACGTCTGGGGTCCGGCCCCAAGCTCGGCGATATTGTCAGCGCGTGGCAACACCAAGGCAAGGCTTTGGCGAGAATTTGGTAAGCAAGGAGATCACGAGTTGGTTGGAACGTTGGGCGCCGAGGGGCCGAGAGACCGCATTTTGATAGCATCAAAAGAGTGCAAGCAACGAGAGACCTCTGCTAGAACTGAAACGCGTGAGCCTTGTCCTCCGAAAACCAATGACCTACATTTATTAGTGTCAGCTACGTTTTCTGGGGCGAAATCAAGCAAAAAACCCCTTTCGTTATTCGTTGTTAGTAGTCATACAGCTGAGTTGGAGCAGGATTAGGTTATACGGCGTCGCTAATCGACCAGCATCCTTTTGTCCAACAGTACCCCTGAGGGGCACCTCGGAAATGCCACTCTGCGAATCCCATGCCTTGCCATCACAATGGGTAGTGTCGGTCTTCGAATAAGCACAGCCGTCCCGTTCTGGATCATTTAGGAGCTACTGAAGCTGCTATGCAGTTGAACATGCACCTAAGATGATGTTGTGATACCCTGGCTCGCCTGGCTCATGCGCTTGCCGAGCCGCTGGCTACGGTGGCGCTTACCCATGAGGGAGCTGTATGTCGTAGAGGAACGTACCCTGATGCGTCCCAATCAGCTTTTATTTGTCTCGGATGCAGAGGACGCCACCTACGAAAGTGGCTGACTGAACTTCTACGGTAAACAGGTTCTATGCTATCTGCTTAGACACATCTGGAGTCTGGTTGTTCTTCGTACTCAGATAGTAGCTACAGGCATCGGGGTGCGGCCATTAGCAAACTCCGGATTGGCTGCTCGACTGTCGCGAACTTTTTCACGTCTCCAAGCTGACCATGACCTCAGGAGCTGCACTAGTGGATGCAAACGAGGGAGCGGGCAGAAGAGCGGGTTAGCGCTCAGTTGTTGGGGTTCTACACTAGGGGCTGGGCGTCTCTAGATCAGATGTATAGATGACGAGGCCTTCCAGGGTCGCGGTGCATTCCGTTGTGGGACCTCAACTATACTACTCAGTACATATACCAGGCACCGTTGCACATCTATACATCTATAAGGACAATATTAGCTGCGGCCAAAGTGGACGAGATGGTGCTGGAGCGAAGATACGAAGTAGACATGGCCCTTGGGAGACCTGGCCGGCCAGCATCCTGGCCTCATCCAGGCTTTATCCTGGCTTCATCCCCGCAAATGCGATATTGTGGCCTGAGGCCTGGCCTGAGGCTAATGCTGGTTCGCATCCAACTTCCTGCACCTAACCTCGAGGTTTGTCGGTTTCTCGCAAGACTCCAGATATTTCCCGACTAGTCGCCGCAGTCGCCAGTTAGGATCGTCGGAATTAAGGATTGCTATATCAGGACTGGGCCACCAGAGATTCCCCATTACGGGAACGCTATATTAAGGGTAAATTCGTGCTAACCAGGTAGCTGGTTCTTGGCATCATCACACCCTTGACCTGGAATTTAACGTTTCCGAGACCGACCCTCCGCGTGACATCTTTCTCAGCAAGCCGAGGATGACCATTTGGTGATTAATCTCTGGCAGAACGGGAGCAGCGGGTGTCTTTTCTTAGGACTTCCTGTGCGACTCGTGCCGGGCCCCATGCGATCCGACCTTGCGGTAGGTCGTGTTAGCAAATTAGAGTCGCATCAGCCCTTAGGCCAAGAACAGCGTGGTCTGGGATCACGTCGCATCGAGGACGTATTATTGCCCGCGCCGTTTTGACGAGAATACGGCCCACCACCCGGCATTGCGCTTCACACTACTGTAGACTGGACAGGGCACCTAAGCGTCCCGTGCTCCATCGCAAAGGATCCCAGTGCATAGGAGAGTAGTGCTATCTATCTCCACGTGCGGCACGACCGGCTTCGTCACCTGTGGGACAGAAGCGCGGGCAGATACAGTAATTGGCTTGCGTGTCCCTCTCCAATGGAGCCGCAGCTCACAGCTCCTTTGTAATTCGGTGAATAGCAGGACCAAGATATTGCATCGAGCTACGTGAAGAGTACGTGTGCAATGCCCTCGTTTATTAGACGACCTCCGTACTTATGACCCGCAGCAGCGGTTGCACTAAGTACCTGCCGCCCGTGGCTTAAGCCACGGGTAACAGCTACAAATTAAGACACCTGCGGATAGCGCTGGTATGTTTCCTCATGAAAAGAAGCTGAGGCGCCAAACGGGGGAGATTAGTCGTTCTATGAATAGCTCGCCCTGAGATTCTGAAGCTGAAAGTGCCTGCAACTAGGGAACAGAGAGGCTTTCTGCTAGTCGTGGCTCACGGACAGTTTATCGCCAAGACTGGATCACCGTACACACGAGCGCTTTGGTAGATTAAGGGACGTGCTTAGACGTCACTGTCGTAGAGAAGTCACATTCAAGACAAGGCGAGTAACAGACAGCCACCGTATGATACTCTTGCAACCTACCAACAGGCTCAACCCTTGTGTTCCATCCATCCCCTTACCGAACTTATTTTATAACCCGATTGGGTCGTTAAACCGTTATATAGCAGCTTGATGTATAATAGTCACAGTTAGACCAATTCGACGCCACCTACGCAACCGGACTGTGCCATATCGATTCTTCAATTACTTAGCTATGACAAACTGAAGTCGGTTGATGTGAGAGTGGTTATAAGGTTATGTGGTTACCATCCAAACGGCTCGTCCGGGTTGGTTTGGACCGAATAGACCCGGGTTTATAGCAGAATACCGAACAGTGAGGGTGGGTTGACTAAGGCGCCAACAATCCTTACGATAGACCATTGCATATACAATTGGGTAACAACAATACCCTGGTCTTTTCTCCATCCAGACCTTCCCTGCTTACTCCTTGCCTATACTGTTGTTAGCCCCGTCATACAGAAAAAGATATTCAGGGGACCTTTTTCT